>JBBBDQ010001598.1:3490000-3550000 GCA_037127315.1 Ascarosepion bandense
AGAAATGATAGAAACAAAAAGGAAATTAATACTGAGCATCAGGAAGAGACAGCTGAAGTTCCTGGGACACGCAATGAGGAAGGAGGGTTTGGAGAATCTGATACTAACAGGCCAGATAGAGGGCAAAAGAGACAGGGGAAAACAACAGATAACATATTTGAAAGATCTAATCAGGTGGATGACGGAACGAGGATTGCATGGTGTAACAGGAGAAGGCGTGATCAGAGCCACCAGTGATAGGGAAAAGTGGAAGGCTATGATCGCCTACGTCCTGAAGGAACAAGGCACATAGAAGAAGAAGAAAAAACTGATGAAACATTGCCCTTTCAACGTCGAAACAAAATGTACACTTTGTAGTCGATTGTAATTTGAATATGTTCTAAATTATAATTTAAAATATATAAACATGTTACGGAAATTAACGAATTTTAACGAAACTTGGTTATAAACAACCGATAATTTGAAATGAATTGTTTGAACATTATTTTTTATCGATACTCGGTATTATATATTTATATCTACTGGCCTGATTATTTACGATAAATTTTTATTACGAAAATGTGTATCATTCGGCAGTACTCGAACCTGCGACCCCTATATATATATATATATATATATATATATATATATATATATATATGAAATGATTTGTTTGAAAATTTTTTTATCGATACTCGTATTTAAGTAGATATTCTGTTTTTAATTAAACAGTATAAATATTTATACCGGCCTGATTATTTACGATAAATTTTTATTACGAAAATGTGTATCATTCGGCAGTACTCGAACCTGCGACCCCTATATATATATATATATATATATATATATATATATATGAAATGATTTGTTTGAAAATTTCTTTATCGATACTCGTATTTAAGTAGATATTCTGTTTTTAATTAAACAGTATAAATATTTATATCTACCGGCCTGATTATTTACGATAAATTTTTATTACGAAAATGTGTATCATTCGGCAGGACTCGAACCTGCGACCCCTATATATATATATATATATATATATATATATATGTGTGTGTGTGTGTGTGTGTGTGTGTGTGCATTCCTCCTTGTTTGAAGTATCTTTACTAAATTATTAGAGAATATCATGTTTTCCAGTAATAGTTACATTTTTATGTTTTGTTTTGAACGAAGTACGCCAGAACATAAGATTGTAAAAGTATTGGTGAACTTCATGCAATAAAGTCGCATGCTAAAAGAGGGCCAATTTTTCGTCTATTTTCTGCAACGCAACTTTTGGAAACCAATGAAAATTTCTACGGCCGAAGCAGCGGCGTCCTCATAGAAGATATCAGCAGCACTTTAAATAGCATACGGCCGGCTTTCACATTAGGTCACGTGAAAAATAAGGAGTGATTTCTAATGGGTTCAATTTAGAGAAATTATCCCGAATTAGCGTGACGCCTTCAGCACGCAATGGTGTTCGAAACGGCAAGGAAGACGTGCTGCTCATCCGGCCATGCAATTAACTTGCATAAATATTATGCAATGAACAATCACCAATCTTCTTCTTGACATGCACATGCATCTGTTTCAACCCGATCGTATCTATATCTCTTTTTAGAAATTCTAACAAGCTTATATTGTGTAAAGGTAAAACCATTAACTACTATATATATATATATATACATACATTGCGAAATTTTATGAAATCCAGTACATAATGGATTAACTTTTAATATATTTGTTTAGAAATTATTTTTAATGAATATTCGTATTTGAGTAGATACTCTGCTTTTATAATTAAATTAGATGTAAAAATATAAGCTGTTTAATTATAAAAAAGACACAGAATCTATACTCAAATAGAAGAATTCATTAAGAATAATGTCTAAAAAAATATGGTATATGTATGTATATATATATATATATATACATATACCATATTTTTATATATATATATATATATATATATATATATATACATCCCATCGTTCATTCACTAATGAAATTTCAACACTCTCAGCTACTGGCGTATGTTTACATTGTAAATAACCAGCTAAAGTCCGCCTCTTCTATCGAGGTAGAATCGCCGACTGATGTCAGTTCGGTCGAGTTTCAATCCTGGCTAGAACCAATCGTACTGATGAACTGTCATACAGCGGATATATATATATATATATATATATATATAGTAATCCGCAGACAGATCTGTTTCGCGGTATCACAGCTCATCAGTACGGTTAGACAGCCAATTGATTTTTACCCAGGAAACCCGACCAAAATGGCGTCAGTCGGCGATTCTACCTCTGAGCTACGGGTGGTCTGTAGTAGTAGGCAGAATTTTTAGCGTGTATATTATCATTATACACGCCCAATAGCTGAAAGTGTTCTAATTCATTGCTGAATGAACGATACGTAGATGCCAGAGTAGCTACTGTTTTTCAAAGTCTACCATTCTTCCAGAATGCTCAATCAGGGTGTGAGAGCGTATATATATATATATATATATATATATATATATATGCTATTATTATTATTATTATTATTATTATTATTATTATTATTAATTACTTTACAACTCGTGCAAACTACAAACTACTACAAAATTGTACATTTATTTTCGACACTGAAAGAACAATGTCTCATTAGGTAGTTAATAATGATGGTAGTAAACTTTTTTCTAAATTAATATTGACACAAAATGTACAATTTTATAGTAGTTTGTAGATTTTCTATGTTGTAAAGTAATAATTAACAATAAATATTCATTGCTCTATTTTATATTGGGCACTGTTTTAAATTAATGGTTTGAACGTTGCAATTATTTTCTTTATTTTCATTCTTTTTGGAGATATATATATATATATATATATATATATATATATATATATATATATATAACTTTAATTTAAGAATAAGCATACATGTTGGAAAACAGAAGATAATTTGCTTGCTACCGTCTTCTCATATATACATTATTCCCAAATGTATTAAGAAGTTGATTTAACAATCACCTTTGACCTATAAATGCCCACGTATAATTCCAGTATGAATTCTAAAAATTAGTGTAAGGTCTTGGTATTAATTCTTCTATGTGTCGTCTTCCTTCAGGATGTCTGTATTATGTTTTGTTTTCGGTGTCGTCTCTGGATCTCCAACATAAATTGTATCAACGAAAAGGGTCATTTTTATTTGGTATTTGTTTTATTGAGGGTGACTACTTGGATTCTAAGAGGCAGTAGGAGCAATGATGTCACAGGAACGGATTTTGCTCGCTGGTTCAGCGTCTCTCCGCGGAAGGCATGAGCCAGTCGAGAACCTTCGTGCGAGAAATATAAAAAACGCTTCAGAATTCTTGAGATCCTCTTTTGAATTCACAAAGGTTCGGACTTATCTTCAAAACACAAACAAATGCAATCCATCACTCTCAGAATGTTCCACTGACGAGGCACTCCTGCCAATCACTGACTATTCTGGCCCTGACCCTCGCATTCTGCAAGACGTGGCTCTCCACAATTCCCTGTCGTATGCAGCTCTTAATAAATATTGTGTAACCCAATTTCCACATTGGTGTATTTTGGTTTTGGTTTCATACGGAGTGAGAGAAATTGATATTAGTGGTATTGCAATCCGCGATGTGAGCTTACGTAAAAAACTATTTTTAATACTATTATGTACTTGTAAAATCCGGGAAATAGAGAATTGGTTGATAATTGGGAAAAAAGATAGACATATAGTTTTTCTTCTCTCTTCGTGTTCGAAACGAATTGTTTTGGGCCAGTCAAAGCTTGAAAAATGGCCGTAGACATAACAAAATGTCAGGATCACCTTGATGTGGTCAGGTGGGGTTAAATCCTCAAAATTATTGCTGCTAAAAGGATTTGAAAATTTGAAAGCCTACAAATGATCTAATTGAAAGAAAGAAGACAGAAAGACATTACGTCATGTGAGCTGTTGATATTTAATTCGTCGAGCCATGGCTCCCCATAAACCGTGTGTGCGGAAAATAATCTCATTGGTCAAAAGCATTGAGTCGGATAGATCCCCCAAGAGAATTAGCGATGACTATAAAAATGGAGACTCAGTGAGAAAAATCAGATTTGGAGAGGGATTTTCAGGCAACAAAGACCAAACGACCGACACACAACACCCGCCGTCAGATCACACCGTTATTGGGCCGTCTCTGCAAAGTTTGATAAAGACCGAAAAGACGTGTTTTTATGTGGAGAATTGACAGTCTGATTATTTTTAAAAATTGAAGGCTCTGATTACTTTTAACGACACTTCGGAAGGATTTATTTTTATTTGAAGCTCTGATATTTTTAAACGAATCCGCTCTGCGTTGTAAACTTCAATTTCGACAATTGTATTTTCTGCTTTTGTAATTAATTATATTTTTATAAATTTTATAAAGACTTTCTTTCGTAACTCATCCAGGCGTTTTCGACCTTATTCATTTATTTTTTTTTTTTTGTGCCGTAATTATTTTAATTTTACACAAGATTTCCCAGCACTTACTGCCATATAAGAGGACTGATGTCACTTAACATATCACTACTCTTCTTTGTTTGTAATGAATCTTTCCTATTTTTTAAGACTCTGCTTAGTTTCTGGAAAATATAAAATCTGGTATTAACTGTAGGTCTCTAAAATGTATGGTACTATTTTAACGCTTATATAATGTTAATTATAAGCTTCTACTGGTAATCTTTTAATGCCCACAATGCTCAAAATTGAACGGTGAATATAAATGGGTTAAACAAAATATCCGTTTTCGCGGGTTTTTAGCGGGTTTTTAGCGGGTTTTGCACAATAGACCACATACCAAACTATTTTCTTTAGCTCTGTTGATTATGAAAAGGTATTTGAATCAGCAGAATATTCAGCAATTTTAAATCACTACGAGAGTATCCTATTAATAAAACCAATGTAAAACAACTATGCATATATACAACAATACGGTAATAAATTTGACAACACAAAGATAGAAAAAAAGGAAGAACAGAAAATATATAGTCAACGGTATGCAGTTGAATCTAAACTCTAGAAAATTATGAATGCATGAGTTGTAGTTTGATCACCAACGTTCGGCACTGTCGAACCCGATCAGTACTTAAATGGTGGTAGGACGCTTGCAAAGACCGGGTTTTTTAAGCAACCTCCTACAATCCAAAAGGTCTCTTCCCTCCAGTTATGGACTTGGGGACCCTGCCCTTAAAAACAAATCCCAATGAATCTTGATACTCGAAAAGAAAAAGTATTACTAGACACAAAACTTATATAAAGCAAAACAATAAATTGTTGAAAGAAAAAGGTGTTACCAGCAAAAAGTAAATAAAATTTAGTTGGCAATAAATGACCCACCGAAGTTGATATGCCATAAAAACAAAACAACCAACCAAAAATCCACAATATGTTGACGCTCTAAATAATCTGCAGAAGATTGAGTATACCATTAAACTAGCTGGCTGAACTTTAGTTTTTTGGGTTTTTTTTTGTTTTTGTTTTTTTAATTAGATTTACTACAATAGAATTTGTTTGACAACTATTTTCCAGTGGGCAATTGTTAGGATTACGTAAGTTTATATTATTGTTGTCTTTATTATTTTAAAAATTATTGTTACTTTAAATATTGTAAAAGATTACTGTCTGTCTATTTAAATAATGTATGTTCTCACAATATATCCCAGACAAAAGTTCCCAGACAAAACCATTCTATTTTAACTTATAAAAAAAACTACGATGATTCATTTCTACCTTGTGCTCTAATATAACTTAAAAATTAATAATTATTTTACTAAAATAAAAGACCCACTTAATTAGTTTTCTTAACCACAATATACTTTAATATTCCATAATTATTTAATTATAATTATGACATAAACATTCTAGGCCCTTTACTTATGAAGTAGTTTTAAAAAATTCAACTTGCTGTTAAAAGTTATTTACCTATTTAAGCATTGCATGGTCCCACTATGTGTCTTACTCAGACAAAATAATTTTCTTTAAAATTTAATTAATAGTAATGTTTCATTTATAAATTATACTCCAACAAAATTTTTAAAAAAATTATTTTACTAAAATAAATTACCCACACAATATTCAATTGTTGTTCTTTAATACAATATAATTAAGTATACCATAATAATTTAATCCTAATTCTGACCTAAATATTCCAGCCCCTTTACTCATGAGATAGTAGTAAAAATATCGATTGTTCAATAAAAAAAAAACCCTAAAATTCAACATCCTCTTAATAATTTCTAGTCTACCCACTTAAAAAATATAAGGTACCAATATGTATCTTATCCAGACAAACTTAAAATAACATGTCTAGATCCAAACCATCCTGCCCCATTTCATAACCCAAATATTAAATATCCATGGTTACATTATTCTCATTTTTAGTTGAACCATATTGACACACCTAAAGCATTTTCTTTAACTACCACTCCATAATTTTCTAAATAACCATGAATTCATCTTATATTTTAAAAATAAATCATTTTCACCATTTATTTTAACATATCACCTGAAGAAGAACAGTATTGTTCTGAAACATGAAAATTTTGTGTAGTGATATTAAGACTTTATAGACCATTGTAATAACAAAATTATAATATTATAATATTAAGCTCTACATTGTATCAAGCACTCTTTATAAAAGAAAATGCTTTAACGGGGGTTTTAATCTCTCTCTCTCTCTCTCTATATATATATATATATATAGTCATCGGCAGACAGATCTGTTTCGCTGTATCACAGCTCATCAGTACGCAGTACGGTTAGACTCCGATTACTTTTTAACCCAGGATTGAAACCCGACCGAATTGGCGTGTATATATATATATATATATATATATATATATATGATACCCAATGCTACATTCGTTGTATAGTTATTTCGGCAAGAAAAGTCTTGCTTCCTCAGCAACGATCAAAACCAAATTTTTATTTCCAATATACCACAAAATTAACATTACCGGAAGTTTGCTCAAAAACATTTTCATACACTGGAAGTTTACATAAAGTGGTGTAAGAAAGAAAATAAATGAAGTTAAAATTTTTTGTACTAACATTGATACAAGGGTTACGGAAAACAAACAGAAAAGGAGATTTAAGACTTGATTAAAGAAGAAAACTTTTAGATTACATCTGTATTAAAAATCCAAAATTAAACCGTGTAACTGGAATGGAAGTGGTGTAGGAAAGGATAATGAAAAATGGAGTAGACTGGGGACGAAATAAGACATAAAAAAAGGAATAAACGTGAAAAATCTTTGGTAGTTATGTTAACGAATGCCGGCTTCAGAGGGTGAAAGAAAGAGATAGCTACCATAAAAAAAAAGGAAAAAAGAAAAAGGAAAGAAGAAGAGGAAAAATAAAAGGAAAAATTATATATATATATATTCATGAATTATTAACAGTTTCAAAGTGGATCTGCTTCTGTGGAAGATAATGGTGCTATTTAGCTTTTTAGCTTTTTTTATGTGTGACTGCACATGTGCTGACAAACAAGGACACTACAGAAAGGACATGTATTGTTACGTGATGAATTTCTTTATAATAAATCGGTGAGTAAAGGTGTATGTATGACTGACCTGTCTTGATGCTGACAATAGGTGAAACATCTTTTGTCTGCTCATATCTGATCCGGTAAAATAGTCACGGGAGAACGATTATTCACTCAATCATTTTGGAGACCACTCGCTAAGTTCACTCTCATAATTGCTTCTCTTTCCTTCAATATGTCCTGCGAGTGTTAAATTTTCTACACGAAGCCGAATTTCATCGGCTTTTTCTGGTCGCAGATATAAATGTCTTTGGGTTTAATATTCTCCCTATGACATCATCGTTGCACACATATTGGTATTGTTGGCGTGCATCATCCCGTATTTACTAGCCTTCCTACGCAAGGCCAGATGTGACACATGGTCATTTTATAGTGGGTATTCCGGCCATATAACCGGGCCAAAAAATCTCTGTCTATTTTTCCCCAGTCGTGGTTCTACCCTTCGGCGGAACCACGACTGAGTTTGTGCTCTCTGCTCGGAAACAGAGAGCGCCCTCTACCCGAAGGCAGAGATCTGACAGTGTCAGAGAAGTCAGGCATCCATGAAACTTCAAGTCTCCTCTTCATCTGTGAGCAAAATTCCAGGCATTCATTGGAAACATTACAAAACAGTTCAACATTTTTTCTTTGTTTCTAACGCCATTTTTTATCTTTTCGTATTTTGATTCTTTTCTTTTCTCTTAATATTTTGTTTTAAAAGAGAATCTGAAATATTGTTAGTCCTGACCTGGATTTTAGTCACTTTTTCACCGCTGTAACGTAGCTTCTTTGTGATTTGTCAAGAAAAACTTTCATGGAAATTGTTCTGATGAAATCTCCGCTTGGTAGATTGGTAACACGTATTTAAACGTAGTACTAGATTGGTAGTTAGGTCTTATCGAAATTGCTAAAGGTAACCGGAAATTCTATTTTCATAGTTTCTTCTACACATTTCTTGCCTGTGGAATTCTCTTTCAACTTCCCACTGTCCTGTCAACTACGATCTTCAAGAATTTATATTCAACGTCAATGAGTATATTCAGTCTCTTTCAATCCTATTCATTTATTGCCCTTTCTCCTCAGTAACATTTTTTTCAGTTTTCTTCAGCTTCAGTTATCCCCACTTTCGTTTCTTCTTAGTGGCTTTATCGAGTTGCTTGGGGTAAAATAATTAACAAATTTGGGAGCAGGTATATTCAAAGATTGTCATTTTTTTTTCTATCTCTGGACTTGATTTTCGGACGAATCATTAATATAGATTTCTGATGCTGAAAGATAAATTTCTATGGCTTCGAAATTTAGGAGAGGTGACGTGTATACGCATGTAGATAAGATAGATATAGCCTAAGAGAAACAACTGCTACACGTGGACAAACTCTGACATATAAATATCAGTATCGTAAATTTCACATTCAGACTATGAAGCCTGTACATAAAAATTATAATACTTAATTATAGGTCAGATATCGGGAAAGAACGAGAAATTTTAAGCATCACCTCATAGATAGATAGATAGATAGATAGATAGATACATACATACATACATACATACATACATAGTATTTCCATGTTATCCTGTTAATTGTCAATCATTTCAGTTGATGATTGGTTTTGCGAATTTTCTCGAAAGCCCAAACTATTTTAGCATTTTTGTTTTGTTATTATTTCTTTTTCTCTCTTCTTTCTTCCACGTTCTTTCTTATCTGCTTCCGGCCATATCACGTTGAATAGACCGGTTCTCGCTCGATCACCGAAGTTAAACAACGTTGAGCCTGGTTAGTACTTAGATGGGTGACCGCTTGGGAATACCAGGTGTTGTAAGCGTTTAGTGGCTTACGGCCTATCACGCTGAATACTCCGGTTCTCGCTCAATTACCGAAGTTAAGCAACTTTGAGCCTGGTCAGTACTTAGACGGTGACAGCTTGGGAATACCAGGTGCTGTAAGCGTTTAGTGAGGGATATGCGTTGTGGGGCAGTCGATATCATCTCGGAAAGAGAAATCGGTGAGCCGAGTTCGAATTCAAGTTGAATGCCCTGCATTCACTTAAGCACTGGTACCCTTGGGAAAGGTATTAATCCGTCTCTTCCCTCCAGTTATGGGTTAAATAACAAGGGTAGGACTTGGGGACTCTGCCCTTAAAAACACATCCCAATGAATTTTGATACTCGAAAAGAAAAAAGTACTTATAGACACAAAGCTTTTATAAAAACAACAATAATTTGTTGAAAGAAAAAGGTATTACCAGCTAATAAATAAAATTTACTTGACAATAAATGACCTGCCGAGGTTGATATGTCATAAAACAAAACTACCAACCAACCTTCTTATCTTCTCTCCCCCCCTCTTTTTTCTACCTTATTTCTTTCTATATCATCCTGTGTCTGCCATTTTTGTCTCGTTCTTCTGTCGGTTTCTATTTCTCCCTCACACACACTCACACACTCTCTATCACTCACTCTGTCTCCCCCACTAACTGTGTGTGTGTGTGTGTGTGTGTGTATTCTGCTCTTTTCCCTTCTATTCTACCCTGAAAATTTAACTTTATATTTATTGGTCTCTTTCTCGCTCTCTCTCTCTCTTTCCCTCTCTCCCTCTCTCTCTCTCTATCTATCTATCTATCTCTCTCGTTTACTCTTACTCTTTCTTTCTCCTCTCTCTTTTGTATTTTCTCCTTCGTTCTGTTTCCGTCCTTGTTTCTCGTTTTTCCTCCTTTGCTTTCTTGTTCCTTTCTCTTCCTCTCCCTCACCCCCACTTTCTCTCTCTTCGCCATCTTTCTCTCTCTCTCGCACATACACATACACATACGCATGCATACACACACACGCACATATACATTTTTCAGTTTTTGTTTTGCAGGTCGTCCTTTAGCCGTTATCATGTGTTTTTTTTATAACACAACAGACCATCAATAAATTCTTTTCTGAATCGAGATTTCTCCTGATGAAAACCGGAAAATAGCTCAACTGAAACGTAATGTAAACGGAAGATTTGTTATTCCGAAGATTATTTATACGTTATAGCGCCAAAATATTAATAAAATAGTTGATTGAGGAATTGATTTTTATTTACGGTTTATCAACCTGATTATCTACCTGATTAAACAGTATTTTTTATCTTACGAAATATATTATCCTTTCTAGAATGAAACAGTTTTATCAGGATTTTTTAAAATCTTATCACCCCAAGCAAGGCGATAACGTCACTGATGCGCAGGGGGCTACGTAAGGGTAAAAAGAATGGAAAAGAGAAAGCCGGAAACCACATCCTAAACAGGAAACAAGGGATGAGCCTCTTCACCTGTTCAATAGACGTGGGTGGCGTGTGAACCGAGCGATAGTTTAGTCTATCTACTCCAATTGAAAAAAAGAAAAAAGAAAAAAAGAAAAAAGAAAAAAAGAAAAGAGTGAAAAGATTGGAAAAGAGAAAGCCGGAAACCACATCCTAAACAGGAAACAAGGGATAAACCTCTTCACCTGTTCAATAGATGTGGGTTGAGTGTGAACCGGGCGATAGTTTAGTCTATCTACTCCAATTGAAAAAAATAAAGAAAAGAGTGAAATGATTGGAAAAGAGAAAACCGGAAACCGCATCCTAAACAGGAAACAAGGGATGAGCCTCTTCACCTGTTCAAGATTTATTTGAATTTTTTATTTTTTTATTTTTTATATTTTATTTTTTTCTTCCCGAACATAATAAGGAAATCGAGTCTATATTAATGAAATGGTTATTTTGTTATATTATGCATTCGCTTAAATGAATGGCTGTTGGTGTTTAACTTTGTCTCATGTATTTATTTTCATGCCTGTATCGTTACCACAATAATAATAATAATAATAATAATAATAACAACTGGACTAACAAATAAAAATATATCTCGACGATAAACAGAAATCTCATCGTTCAGTTCAGGTAACATATGATATATTTCAACAATACATGTCTTTCGTTTTCTTTGACTGAATCATAAATTTGTCGATAGCCAATATAATAGAGTAAGCCGTTATGGCTTCTAAAATTAGTCTCTTATTCATCTCATTGATTTTCTACCAAACAATTAGCTTCCTTTTCTTTTTTAACCTGCAACAATTTAAATTTTTATATTTTGGTTATTTTTTCCCAATGAGCAAATGCCTGGTTTATTAAAAAAATAAAAATAAGATGTGAAAATAAGTGCATGGCTTTTGTCAAATCAATGCTGTCGTCGCTATGGTCCGTGTCCAGTTGTCAACCTGTGTTTCATCACATCGACTTTCTATTTTTTGCTTGTCGTTCATATTCAAGCAAACACACACTGAGTCATAAAGAAACGCCCAAAAATCAATCTGAACAAACTAACACACGCAGTCATTAAAGTACAGAGGCACATTCAAGGACTTACACGCATCAGCATTCTTCTTCTATGTGCCCTGTCCCTCCAGGACGTATACAATCATGGCTTTTCACGTTTCCCTATCCCTGGTGGCTCTGAGCAAGCCTTCTCCTGTTACACCATGCAACCCTCGTCCTGTCATCCACCTGATTAGGTTCTTCAAATATGTTATCCGTTGCTTTCCCCTGTCTCTTTACCTCTCTATCTGGCTTGTTAGTATCAGGTTCTCTAAGCCTTCTTTCCTCATTGCATGTCCCAGAACATTCAGCTGTATCTTCCTGATGCTCAGTATTAATTTACTTTTTGTTTCCATCAGCATTACCTTGTACAAATTACAACAAATTTCGACTACATATTTATGCAATTTTTTCTGTAATATTTGCAAAAATATGTACACACACACACACACACACACACACACACACACACATACACACACACATACATATATATATATATATATATATATATATATATATATATATAAAAAGGAAAACTCAACACATCATCTAAGTCGGTTATAAACTATAATTCATTTCGAAGGGTAAGTTTTTAGTACCCACCTTAACAGGCCGCAAAGTAAAAAATAAACAACAGCTAAAACTTAAATTATTATTTTTTATTTATTAATTAATTAATTGTAATTTGAGGACTGAGGAATTGTGTACCAAAAACTTACCCGTCGAAATAAATTATAATTTATAACCGCCTTGGATGACGCGTTGAGTTTGTCATTTATATACATTATATTGCTTTTGATAGTACCCATTAAGATCTCTTTATAGATGTATCGCTTTAATAATTTATACAGAAAATACCTATTTGGATTACCTTCTCTATTCATGGATTTGATATCCTTACTCATATATATATATATATATATATATATATACACTACCGGCTATAATTATTAGGCAACTCAAGTGTTTTAAAAAATGATGTATTTAATACTATTTTTTTTAATATTTATTGGCAAGTGAATAATTGTAAATGAAAATAAAATGGTTCTTTTCTTAATAGTGCACATTATCATGTGCATCAAATGAATTTATAAATATTTAATAATTGCCTATATTGCAAGCTCATCAAAGTAACTTTCTTTTGCATTCACCATGGCTGTACACATTCTTGGTATTCTTTTCACTAGTTTTTGAAAATAATTCTCCGACAACTCACTCCACCTATCCTTTAGACACCTAACTAAATCCCAAACATTACTAGGCTGCATCTTCGTACTTCTCCTGTTCAATTATTGAGAGGTCTGGTGACTAAGATGCCGAACATATAACTTTTAACACTCCAGCAGTTTCTTTTAATCTTAAATAATTTTCGCCCAATTTAAAAGTAAGTTTTGGGTCGTTATCCTGCCAAAGGATGAACTTTTGACCCATAATAAGCAATCCAGATGGAATTGCATATCTCTGTAAGGTTGAATGATACTGTTCTTTCTTTATAGTCCTCTTTACTTCAACCAAGTCAGCTGAACTCGTACCGCAAAACTGCCCCAAACCATGCAGGATCCACCCCGATGTTTCATCGATGACTGCACACACTTATCTTTCACTTGCTCCCTCAACCCTTCTCCACATGTACACCCTTCTTTTACTCCCAAACAGTTCAAACTTAGACTCATCAGTCCACAACACTTTTGACCACTGTTCTGGTGCCCAGTTTTTCTGCTCATTTTGCCATGTTAGTCTTTTCTTTTTATTGGCTGGCCGAAACAAAGTCTTCCTGTCACTCGTCCAAAGAGACATACCTCTCGAAGTCTTCGCTTCACTCTATTTACAGAGACTGGATCAACCCTGTCGGTATTGACTTTTGCTTGTATTTGAGGGGAAGTTTTCCTCCTGTCTCTTACACTCTTCAATACTATTCTACGGTCCTCTCTTGATGATGTTTTCCATTTTCTCCCTGTGTTTTTTCTATTGGCATGGCTTCCAGATTTGTCTCTCTTATGCAGTGCATACTGAACTGCAAACTTGGACACATTCAGTCTCTTAGCTATTCTCCTTTGGGAATACCCTTCTTCATTCAAGATTTGAATTTGAGCTCTTAATCCGAAAAACTACAGTGTGGAACCACCTACCAGGATCACCTCCTAATCTGACGGCATACAAAAGAATGAAGAAAATTTTGGGTTATTCGGACGAGTTCATCCATTCTATTTTCATTTAGAATTATTCACTTGGCAATAAATACTAAAAATAGTATGAAATACATCATTTCTTTTTAAAACTGGGGTGGCCTAATAATTATAGCCGGTAGTATATATATGGTACCTTACGATAGGATAAAGAACAAAAAGGAGACTTTTATAAATTTTCCAAGTTTCGATTTTATTTAAGCTTCATGAGAAAATTAAATATAGAACATAAGTATAAATATTGCGTAGAAAATACTTAAAGGGAGTTCTGATACATATTTTGCCATCTATAAACACACGCCAAATAAAATTTATTATATCACCGCCTTTTATAAAATCTCTATTTAAAAAAATCTAAGATTTGTCGTCTTACAATCCCAATCAGTGTAACTTAAATTCTTTTATTTTCACACAAAATAACCCCAGTCAACATTTCAGACATAAATGAAAATTTTTTCCTAGAATTTTTAAACACACAAACACATACACTCTATGAAGTGATTCCCCCATAGACCAACTAGAACTGTGATACACATAGGCACATGAATTATATTCACTAACGCTACTTGAGAGGGATACATACACGTGTACTGCGCTTAACCAATGAAAAACGAACAACACAAAATTCACATAATGTTCTCACTTATCAAGGCTGGTTTGCCGATGGCTCTGGGTTTTTATTGTTTACCTGAAGCATGGTGTGATTAATTGATTTTCTTTTTATTTATCCTTTTATATTGCACAATAAAAGTAAAAATAAAAATGAAAAACAAAGAACAAAAGAAAATCAGCCAATCACAAATAAGACCATTCCCACAAAAATCACACCATGCTCCATATAATCAAGAAAAAACCAGGACCCGACGACAAACCAGCCCTGACGAATGAGAAAATCATAACGGTGTCCTCACGAAACTTTGAAGTCAGCATGAACTTGCTCAGCTAAAGTGACAAAATCTGTATTTATCGACGTTCTATTACCACCCTGATATCGAGCACTTTACGATTTAATATATATATATATATATATATATATATATATATATATATATATATATATATTGTAAATATCTAACCTAGAGAGCCAACGAACCTACCATGGTTTCACCAAATTGGATCTTCAGGGAAAGTCATTGGCTCTCTGGGTTAGTTATTTACTTTGTTTGCTCTACTTGCGTATTGAGCGCTTTTTGTTTTAGGTTACTCGTCTCGGGTTTTTTCTTTGGGCTACGTACTTTGACTGATGTTCAAGTGCTTAGCTCGTTCTTTTTTATTACCATTTTTTTCTTCCGCGTATGGACCCAGAGGGTTTTTTGAAACGAGCATAACGGCAAATATACGTTTATATATATATATATATATATATATATATATATATAGATAGATAGATAGATAGATAGATAGATAGATAGATAGATAGATAATGATTTGTACCCACAGAAAACACTAATAGCCTTAAAAAGAATAGACGTCATAATTATCCCAAACCCGAGGAACCTTTCGGTCAACAATTATCAAGGGCTTCGTTGGCTTAATTATAAAGGGTCAAGAAAAAGGACAAAACCAAAGGGATTATTCACAATACTGGGAGAAGATGGAACTCGTTTAAAAGTAAACTTTAATGAGAAAAAATATTAAAATGTAAGTGGGGTGTGTGCATATAATTCCACAAGAGTGAAATAAAAGAGAAAAATGTTACACTTACAAACTCTTCACTAATTGTAAGGAGCGAAGGAAATGCTCTATTCTGCCTGAACAGGCTCGGCTGTTGGATATTTAGGCAAATAGCCTCCAAAACACGAAGACGATATGCCGATCGAGCACTGTGCAAAAAAAGAAAACCAATTGTCCTCATACGAGGAGGCACATGCTTGTTTGTCCAGCAGATGTTGGCCAATTGCTGAATCCAGAACTGCTTGGGTTGTTCTTATAGTTCTGAGAGGGCTACCTGAATGTATATTCGCAGGGACGTCTTGCGCAACCCGCGCTTCCAACCTCAGATTGGTTCGTCCAATCAGATTGGTTCGTTATATATATATATATATATATATATATATATATATATTATTTTGTACATTATTTTTACCGATACTCGTATTTAAGTAGATATTCTGTTTTTAATTAAACAGTATTTTATATTTATCTCTACCGGCCTGATTATTTCACGATAAATTTTTATCCTGCTACCCAGCAGGATTCGAACCTGCGACCCCTATTACATAGGGGAAGCATACCATTTGATCTGGTACCGTCTTGACCACTCGACTATGGATAGCCTCTTGATCAGACGAGGTTTTTATCATGCTTATATAAAACAATTTTTGATCTATCGTAAACAAACCATATCTACTTAAATACGAGTATCGGTAAAAATAATGTCCAAAATAATTCATTACAAATTGTCGGTTGCTTATAACCAAATTTGGTTAATTTCCGTAACATGTTTATATATATATAAGGTGACAATTTTTTTTTTTCGTGCCAAAACTACTATTTACGGCATGAGCAAAACTGTTTGGGTTGGGATGCGGCCACCTTTCTGCGAATGTGTGAAAACTTTCGAGCTCGCAAGACGCAGGAGTTCCTGACTGCTACGCCTACGTTTAAATGCGTAGTGTACACTCATCGGATTTTTGTTTGCATGCAAGAAGATCAAATGCATAGGGCATAGATATTGTCGCTCAATCGTTCAGAATACTTAGTAGAGCTTTGGTGATGCGACCATGAGCAAAACTCAGCTCAAAATGTGGTTAGGAAAAAATCCACTTGAAACATCGACACATACAATAAAACAAAAAAACTTTCTTGATAATGGCTAACAGAATCAGCCAAAATCGCTCCGATATACAGAACCTTTGAACAATTTTAACCCACTTTATGTCCAGAAAAATGAAATAATAATAATTTAAATAAAAAATAAATAATAAGCCTAACCGCAGTATCTTTAGGTCGTCTTAAATGTGTGTTTGTGTGTGTCTGTGTGTGCATATGAATATATATATATATATATATATATATATATATATATATATATATATATATAAATATCTACATAAATATATAAATTTATTTATCTGCGTGCGTGTAAGTGCGTGCGTATATATATATATATGTAAATATGTATGTAGGCATATACGTATTTGTGTGTATATATGCAGACACACACACACACACACACACACACATATATATATATATATATATGTATAGAGAGAGAGAGACTGAGAGACATGTTTCCGCCTCAATGTGAAACTGACATTCAGCGTTGATTCACTGTCTTTATGAGAAAAATATCATTACGATCTTGAGCAAGATTGTCCCATAAATATGGCAAATATGTCCCGATGATTGCTTATGTCCTAAAACTATACAGTGTCTATTGCTGCGTCCACCCTATTTGCGTGCGTATATGTATATAAAAAGGTTTATCAATATATATATATATATATATAATGTATTTGCATGTGCAAGCTTCTGATTGCCAATACAACCTATTTATCTATATTTCATTTACAAATGAGACATGCACAGATTAAAGCGCTTATTTGCATTTGTAATATTCATTTTATTGCAAATGATTTCCTCCTAGTAATATACGTAACTTTAATTTGTCCAAATTACCGATGTGAAATTGCGTTACGAACACTCCAATTATCCGCCATGTTTGTTAAGTAAGAAATACATACAAAGAAATAAAATAAATAACTATGGCCAATGCATAATACAGGTACGAACTCTTTTAGTACGTAAACACACACACACACACACACACACACACACAAACATATATATATGTGTGTGTGTGTGTGTGTGTGGGTGTGTGTGTGCTTGTGTGTGTTTGTTATCTCATCTTAAAGCAATGGTTTTACACACTTATAGAGGAACAGCTTTCATAGATAGATAGATAGATAGATAGATAGATAGATAGATATGAACAAAATAAGATATGCTCATTTATACACACACACACATATATATATATGTGTGTGGGGGGTGCGTGTGTGAATAGACTGAGCTAGCTAGCTAGATAGATAGATAATAGACGTGATGTAATGTCTAGCATGCTTGCCTGGCTTGATCAGTTTCGACTGAATAGTGAATTCGATTCTTACTGTGTGTCCCAACCGTTTAGCTTTCTGTCACATCTAATCCTCGCTTAGAAGATGACCATAAGAATTACCATTGTACTTTAACTATTAGTCTAACTTCTTATGAGATTTTCTGATCATGGTCGAAATCTGAAAAAAGTTCTACCTCCTACTGAGTGCTCTTCACAATAAGTGTAGCAAATCTTTCAAGGGTGTTCCATGTCTTTCCATACATAGAAAAAACATATACCTTTGATGCTTGATTGCTGAAACCAATTTCTGCAGACAACTGTTATGAACGTTTTTAAGGAATTCGTGTAAGAACTGAGAGTATCGTAGTTGTTGTATCTTACGTCGGTCGCATTTTGGTGGATTTGTAGCACTTCCTGATTATTTTTTAACTTTCCAAAAAGTTTTGCCAAAGTATTTTGTGTGACTTTGTTTTCATATTTTCTGTTAAAAAGCATTTGCAACTATGCGACTGCTTCCTGAACTGGCCCGTAGAATGATTTCAATTCGTTGCTCTTTATTCAAACGCATCTGCTAGGGTATATTAAATATTTAAAAAAATGCATTGCTAAAAATCATATGTATGGAAGCTTATGAGACACCACACACACACATACAAACACACACACACACACATATATATATACATATATTTAAACTCATTTATAAATGGAACTTTATGTGTCTGTGTCTGTGTATGTGTGTGTGTCCGTTACCTATAGACTCCGAAACGGCTGAACAGATTTTCTTGAAAATTTACACAGTTGCGTCTGCGAGTGTTCTTAGCTAGGTTTGTGTCGAGGTACCCCCGATAAATATCGAAAATCGGTAATCAAAAATATTGGGTCTTAGAAGGAGTGGTCCGATTTTAATCAAATTTGATACACTCAGAGACAAAGACATAAGAAACGATACTCAAAAGTTTCAAGGTTGCAGTTCTTACAATGGTGCTGAAAATCGATAATATATATATATATATATATATATATGTAAGGCAAGATGTTTGTGTGTGTGTCTGTTTATCTGCCTGTATGTCTGTATTCTTTTCAGCCCTTTTATTTTAGTTTTTGCTTCGGATTTAGCACTAAGTAAATATAATTGTAGTTCTTAGTCTCAGCCATGATACCATTTACTCAGAGGACTTATTTAGCCTTCAAAATTCAGTTTACAACGAAAATAAACTTATTTGATATCGATACCAGGAAATCCATTCATTGTTCTTTCAGTCTACGGTTTCGCTTTAACTGAAAACAACTATTACTTTTTAATCTTTCGTGGCAACGTCCAAAGAGTCTGAGCTCCAGGACCATGGATTAGTTTTAAAGCTTTCATTACACCCGAGCAACGCCGGGCTATACTGTTAGTATATATATATATATATATATATATATATATATATATGTGTGTGTGTGTGTGTGTGTGTGTGTGTGTGTGTGTGTGTGTGTTTGTATATATATATATATATATATATATACGCAAATACACACACATATATATATATATGTGTGTGTGTGTGTGTGTGTGCGTATATATATATATATATATATATATATATATATATTCTAATGTCTAAAATTCTTTACAAGATTCCTATTCTTTTAATTTAGAATTATTTTGGCTAGAAACAGTTGTTTGCGTGAGGCAGATGTATATACAATAGCTTTTCTCAATATATATCCAATAACATATATACAAAGCAACAATGTTAAGGTTAAAATTAACGGAACGAGAAACATATACACAGGAAAAATTTACTGTCATGTATAACTTATACAGACAAGTAATAAATATATTCATTTATTTCCAGGTAATTTCAATCGCGCTCTAATTCACGTCATAACATATGGATTTTTTAAACATCGGTCTAAATTTCGAGAGAGAAAATATATTGTAATTAAGCCGTGTATAGGACGATATAAATACTGTCGGCCATGGCATAACGAAATCTTCTATGATCTGTTAAAATTAACTACAAAATTACAGTTAAGGATCTCATAAAAATGTTATAAACAATTGAAAGCGGCAAAAATTCTCGTTCTTAGAAACCTAAACAGAACCGAGTTACATGCATTCTTTAAAAAAATTATTTTTTTAAATAGTGGGGGAGATAAAGTCAGTGTTTTACAAGAATCTTTTATTTAATGGTATAAGCTTCAAATTTGGTATCCATGTACTGCAGAAACCGTTCTCACAAACGTTATTCACGTTAAAAACAAAATGGTCGCCCTTTTTAAAGCCGTCTCATAAAATATGAAACAGTTTTGAGTGATAACAAGAACATACTATTGAATCAAGTGTTAAATAGATTGTATTTTGACCGGAGAAATATATTTTGGCACTAATATTTTGAAATTGTTACCAGTTTTCAAGATGGCAGCCATTGCAAGACTTAAAATAAGTACTTTTTGTAACATCCGTGATAATGTATTGAAGTGATGTGGTAAAGCCCTATTATATTATGTGAATAAGAGTGATGTTAAATCACAACCAGGGCACACTGTGAAATAATCGCTGTGAGATACAGCTTGGCTTTTAGTGTTGGCTTATATTGTACTATTTGTAGCTGGAATTTACTAACCTAAACTGTAGTTAGTAGTATTCTTGAGCGTTCCAAATGCTAAAATTGTTGGTATATATTTCACCTAGAAGTATAGCTAGTTGAACTATTACACTATTAGAGAGCCGCGCTTGAATTGACAGTATGTGCCAGCGTGGGAGGGCCGAGCCAAGAGTAAAGGGGCTTCAGTTACCCGGAAGAGGTACAGATTGCACGAGACTTAAATGGCACTAGATGATCAGGCTGAGTGTACGGCATTTGTATGTATAAACTTAGTTGTATCGCAAATCTCAGTGTAAATATATATTTTGTACGATTAGGTGGTAAAATAATAAATCATCGGCCTTAACCTGTTCAATAGTCCGTTGAGTTATACTGATGGAAGTGTTGCATTTGTCAGGCTGATTAAAAAGAAGAAATCTCCCCGAACCTGTTATGAGTGTTGTTAAGATGTCTATTTTATGATAGCAAAAACCTTGCCACAGTTTCAGGCAATCCACCAGTTACTGATCAGATTAGACCCACGCAAGAAGTACATTAATATGAAGGTTATCCTCACCCAAGAAATACATGACAATGTTAACATCACTTGGTGTGACCATCATGCAAGGACGAAAGAGAGGTATTGCATCTGAAAAGAGTATTACAGCATTTCTGCCTCTTCTTTGTGATGAAACTTGCTCAGCTGTCACTAAGGAAAGTATTGCTCATCACAACCCAGAACAGGTCCCTGATAACCGCATATCAGCCTAATTATGCGCATCAAACAAGTTCATACCTGTCTTTTCAGGAAAAATTTGTTGCCATGTTTGGTGGCTTCCATCTAAAGATGGCTGATTTAAGGTCTATTAGAACCCTACTTTAAAGCAGTAGATGGACATGTGCTTTTATGAAATCTGAGGTGACTTTTTCTGGGATGGCAGAATCCTTTCTTTCTGCTTCAAGTGTCACAAGAACACTCCATATGCACCAAGTTACAACGTGGTGACCATGCATTCTCTTAAAGGAAGTATGTGAGCATCATTTTGTAGAAGAGAATGAAGCCCTAGATTTTTATGACAGTTGCATGAAATGCAGACAAGAGAGTCCCTAATTTTAATTCTTGGATTTTGTATTCTCAATTGAATTGATGGTGTTCTCGTCGGTCAGGTCTTTCAGAAAGGTCAACTTCTGTTTCTATTGCAAAGAGATGGCTGCTGTAATCCCCTTGTTTTTTTGCAAACAACAATGTGAACTATGACTAATGGCTTTCCATATATCTTACAGACACAGTCACTTAGGAACTTACTCACCCTGAAGTCTTTAATGAATTTCAACTAGGAAGTTTGTAGTACACAAGACTAATAGGGCGTTTTCTGGCTTGGCCATTGACCATTGAACAGAACAACGCAGTAGTGAAAGGTGATGGTGGTGTCATTGAATTTACTGAGGATCCAAGTGCCCAGAGTAGGTGGATAGTACCTGGAACAGAAATTAGCGCGAGTATGAGTTGGGGTCAGTGTCCAAAATGGCAAATGAATGTATTACGCGCCATGAGCAAACCAGGAAATCCTTCTCTGACATGGACCAAAAATTGTTTGGTGAAATTGAGGATCTGAGTAATCCTTTTCAAGAAGAATAAGAATGAAAAAGATCTACTCACATAGAACTAAAAAATAATATCGTGCATCATAGTACTGCTGAAATTGCAACGACTCACCTTGAAAAATGTAAAGTTGCCTTCCAAAAATTTTTCAGTTTTGTGAGCGGTGGAGCTTCATTTCATAAGCCCATAAAAAAAATCAAAGCATACTTCTCCCGCCAAGAGGCAGATGCAACTTCTGACGAAATAAAACAGTAAGTACTCAAAGATGATTCTCGCAACTCTTTATATCCTGCCAAGCACGAAAGTGTGACCTGCTTGATTTTTTTTCCAACATGAAAACTATTCTTTCTCTGTGCCGCTAAATGACAGTGAGGAATTCCACACTTGTCAGAAGTCACAACTTGCAAAAACTCTAAAAAAATTCATTTACCCTTCCTGTCACTAGACCAGGATATGATGCTGTTACGATCTCTTTTGTAGTTATTGCCACCAAAAAAATCAAAGACCTTTGAGAAATATGCTGTCGCAGATGTGGTTTCAACGATGCAAACGCACTTATCAAATTTCGCCAGAACAGACATAGTTTTTGATGTTTATTGGACTTCCAGCCTGAAAGAGAGGCAAAGGTAATCGACGCCGAGTGATGCGGAAAACCAAGCTACCACCCAACTGGAAATGTTTCTTCAGAGACAGCAAAAACGACAAGATAGAGATCTTTTGGTTTCTTGCTTATAAGATAGTGACCATATGTTATATGTCGTTGTTGAGACAAAAGGAGACCAGACTCTTTCCACCAGACCCATCAATCTTGAAGGCTTAAATCTTTGCATTCACGAAGAAGCTGAGTCCGGAATCTTTACTTATGCTCTTAATGCAACCAAGGAACAGATCACGTCTGTGTTGATTAAAGCAGGTGCTACAAATGTCAGTGTTTTTACTACCCTCAAAGACACGGCACAACAACGTTGTGGGTTGAATTTGGCAAGTGGCTGCCAATTCATGACACTGTGGCGAATCTTGGCCCAGATAAATCCGGTGTCATGCTGTTTATTTACGCCTTCACTGGCTGTTATATTTTTCTTCGCAAAAAACGGCATGGAATGCATTGGAGGTTTACTCTCAAGTGACTCCCGTTTTTATAAAGTTAAATCAGTACCCACCTGTCGTGGAAAATTCTGACTAGATCGTCCTTAAGAAGTTTGTCATCACTATGTATGACAAGAGCAGCACGATGGACAAAGTTGAGTGGGCCACACTGGACTTGTTAGCTCGGAAGCAAAGGCCTTATGATACCAATCCATCGACAAGTACATCTCTTATAAAGCATGTGAAACGGCCTGTCTACCAAGCAGGTTGTGTTTAGGGCCAGGCAATACTGTTCAAAATGCAAACTGAAAGCCTTGCTAACTTGGGGGCGCAAAAAAGGTAATGAGGTCTGGCAAGACTTTTGGACAGCTCTTCCACCCATTGTCCAGAGCTGTCAGGAATCAAGAAAATGTGGCTTTAAGATGGAATGCCAAGGGCGTTGTAAATGCTAACGCTTCAATCTCAAGTGTACATAGTTGTGTATATGCAAATGTGAGGAATAAATGATTGACTAATCTACCACGTAAATCAAAAGATAATAATTTCCTGCTCTATATGCGATATTTTTTTATTTTTTTTTAATTTTATTTTTTTATTTTCTATAAAAGCAGAGCTAAAAAGTGTCTGTCGTCATTTAATTATTTTTTTTTAATCGTATCACCCCGAGCAAGGCGGTATGCCACTGATGTGCAGGGGCTTCGCAATAGTGAGAAGATTGGAAAAGAGAAAGCCGGAAACCACATCCTAAACAGGGAACAAGGGATGAGCCTCTTAAACTGTTCAATAGACGTGGGTGGAGTGTAAAGAGAGCGATAGATAGATCTATCTACTCCAACTAAAAAAAAAACAAAGCGAGAAGACTGGAAAAGAGAAAGCCAGAAACCACATCCTAAACAGGGAACAAGGAATGAGCCTCTTAAACTGTTCAATAGACGTGGATGGAGTGTGAACCGGGCGATAGATAGATCTATCTACTTCAATTAAATTTCCAACCATATCATCTTAGCTTTCAGTAATTACGATTTTGTAAATGCAGAAATATGTTTTTCTAACTAATAAAAAAAAACATACATATCGATGCGCAGTACGTTAAAATAGCTTTATTCCATCAAACTTTAACTCAAACATAGATTTATACCACTTCAAAAGGCGACCATCTTGACAAATGACAGCCATTTTGTTTTTCAGCGTGGGTACCATCATTTTCTTAGAGAATATGTCCCGGAGCATAAGTATACCAAATTTGTTGATGGTACCACTAAGTGAAAGATTATTTCAGTTATCTAAAAAGCTAATTATTTGAAATTGCATTTGAGAATATAATGATAATCATGTCTCATTCTGGGAGAATATAATATTAGTCTGATAAGACAAAACGAAAATTGTGTTATAATAACGAGGAATCTATTTAGACCTTTATAAGGAGAAATGTTTATACATTTTTATAATAATGAGGAATCTTTGTAAACTCCTATAATAATGAGAAATGTTAGTATCCTTCTATAATAACGAGTAATATTTGTGAACTTTTATAATAATGAGGAAACTTTGTCAGTCAGTTAAGTGTCATACGTGAAATACGCTTGGATGATCATGTCTCTCTCGAGACATGACTGACTGGGCAGAAGATTATCCCACAGTAGGTTACCATTGCTTTCTGCGGTAGACTGGTTGCCGACCAAGGCTATAGAACCCAATCTGTCCTGTTATTTAACCCATAACTGGAGGGAAGAGACGGATTAATACCTTTCCCAAGAGTATTTGCGCATAAGTGAATGCAATGAATTCAACTGGAATTCGAACTCGGGTCCCCGATTTGTCGTTCCGAGTTGATATCCACTGCACCACAACACACATCCTTTGTAGACTTCTATAATAATGAGAAATGTTAGTATGCTTCTATAATAACGAGAAATCTTTGTAGACTTCTGTAATAATGAGAAATGTTTGTATATTTCTGTAATAAGGAATGATTTTTGTAGGATATCATAACATCGCAACCACATGTTTTCATGCCTACTTTTTTATAATTTTTCTTTAATAATCTGTCCTGTTGGGGGGTGTATTCTATTGCACATAGATTTTCGTCCAAGCATGGAACCACAGCTCTTAGAACTAGTCCTACTGTCAAATATTTTCCAAAAGATTTTCCATTCTACTTCCGGAGCTTTTTTTTCACTTTATCCTTCAGTCCCCATTAATGCCCGCTAAAAGCCATTTTGTAGTGTACTAGAAATACGCTATGAGCTTGTAGCATTGTTGCTTCCATGGCACTTCAGTAACACCATAAGAAGATATGTAGATTTGCCTCTGTTATTTACATTTGCATAGAAACGTATCAGTTAGTTAGGTGCCACACGTGATACACGTTTGGGCGATCATGTCTCAAAAGAAATATGATTGACTGGGCAGAAGATTTTCCGCAGTAGGTTGCCATTGCTTTCTGCAGTAGTCTGGTTGCCATCCAATGCTAGAGAACTTAATCTGTCCTGTTATTTGACCCCTAACTGGAGGGAAGAGACAGATTAAATATCTTTCTCAAGGGTATTTGTGCGTAAGTGAATGCAACGAATTCAACTGAAATTCGAACTCGGCTCTCCGATTTCTCGCTCCGAGCTTATATCTACTGCACCAGAACGCACATCCATGGAACAGTATATTAATAGTTAAATATTTCACCCAACAGGGGAAATTAATTTTATCACTTTTGTATACACACACACACACACACACACACACACACACACACACACACACACACACACACAAGCGCGTATACACAGATACATACACAAACACACACAAACAGATACATACACAAACACAAATATAGCCATTTCTAAAAAATAGTGAATTTATTTGATATCTACATTTTTATTCGTTGAGCCTGGTCAGTACTTAGATGGGTGACCGCTCGGGAATACCAGGTGCTGTAAGCGTTTAGTGACGGATGTGCGTTGTGTTGCAGTGGATATCGGCTCGGAAAGAGAAATCGGTGAGCCGAGTTCGAATTCCAGTTGAATACCCTACATTCACTTAAGCACTAGTACCCTTGGGAAATGTATTAATCCGTCCCTTCCCTCCAGTTATGGGTTAAATAACAGGGTAGGACTTGGGGACCCTGCCCTTAAAAACAAATCCCAATGAATCTTGATACTCGAAAAGAAAAAATTATTACTAGACACAAAATTTATATAAAAACAAACAATAAATTGTTGAAAGAAAAAGTATTACCAGCAATAAATAAATAACCTTTAGTTGGCAATAAATGACCCGCCGAGGTTGATATGCCATAAAAATAAAACAACCAACCAACCAACCAACATTTTTATTACTTCAAATGTTATTATACTGGATCTCCATAACAAAACTACTCTTCCTTTAACGACTATAGAGAAACTTAACTACCTATCAACAGCAGGACTGATGCTAGTATCCTGGTGAGCAACACATTCTTTGGCCTCACTTTTGCAACCGACCGGAAGTGGAACGTCTCCATCGAATATATAGCTGCATCTAGTGCTAAAAATATCGGGTCACTGTGTCGGACCAGAAGGTTTTTCGCGTCAGAAAAAAACATCTGATACATTTATAGATCTACTATTTGTCCGTGCTCTGAATACTGTTTATGTGCGTTGTGGTACAGTGGATATCGGTTCGGAACGAGAAACCGGGTAGCCGAGTTCGAATTCCAGTTAAATCCATTGTATTCACTTACGCGCAAATACCCTTGGGAAAGGTATTAATCCGTATCTTCCCTCCAGTTATGGGTTAAATAACAGGACAGACTGGGTTCTATAGCCTTGGTCGGCTACCAGTCTACCGCAGAAAGCAATGGCAACCTACTGCGGGATAATCTTCTGCCCAGTCAGTCATGTCTTTTTCGAGACATGATCGCCCAAGCGTGTATCACGTATGGCACTTAACTGACTGGTGCTTCTGCTATTCAACACGCGCCACTTAACAAAATCTAAACGAGGAAATGTAACGTGGTTGATCCTGACATTTCTCGTCATTATAGAAGTCTACAAAGTTCATTGTTATTATAGAAGTCCACAAATTCCTCTTTATTATAGAGGTATACATTTCGACTTCAGTCACTTTCTCTCAGACGTGACCTGACTTCCCTCTGCCTTTTCAACAACTATTTTTATAACAACTGCTCCGATGAGGTTTTTTTTCATGATGACACGACCACATGAAATTACGCAGCCTACTAGATTGGCATCTAGGTTCCAAATTTTTATCGCTGAAAAGTTAAATATAACCAATACTTCTACTCCAACAGTTTCTTTTCTCGCACTTCGCGCCTGCAGAACTCCCTTCCGTTTACTTGCATCCCTGATAGCTGTAATCTCCAAACATTTAAATGTAAAGCCAATTGGCATCTTCTATATTATTAAATCCCGTTCATTTTTTATCCATTCTTCAATATCCCTGTACCCAGTATTTCCTTTCTCATTCCTAATCTCCTACGCACAAGCGTCTGTCCCGTCTTGCTTGCGGTAAAATTAATAAAAAAAAACAAAAAATATATATTTGAATTAGTCACTCCACGTTATTGTTGCTTTTAAGCAGTGTGGATTACGTGTATCGGCCTGTGTTTTCGAAAAAAATGTGCTCTTGCCGAACTGTTACCGACTGGTAAAGCACACTGATTCAAACGTTGATTTGCTTCGACAGGTTCGATTCCTGCTGAAGAGCACATTTTTGTTATGGCGGAAATATTTGTACAGAAATGTTTCCTTTTATGCAAACTTGATTAAAAACTAACGATTGTTTAATGTTAATTTTTTCTTTAATTCCTTTTTTTAATATTTCCAATCATTTTTTTCAAGTCGTATTTGTAAATATAGCTTCCCATGACTAAGCACTTTAGGCAAACGCTCGCCATTTTCAAAGATTTTTTTTTATTATTGTTGCTTGTCATGCATTAATTTACTAGTTTCATTTCTTTAAATATCGCGCTTTGAGGTTTGACTTTTGTCACATTTTGTGTATTTATAAGAGAGTTTTTTTTTGTTTTCTTGTTCAATGTTGTAACTGTACATTTGGGTCAATCAGTTAAGTGCCATTCGTGATACACGATTTGGGCGATCATGCTATAGAACCCAATCTGTTCTATTATTTGACTCATAGCTAGAGGGAGAAGAGGTGTATTATATTATTACATAGTAATTAGTGGCGGATCAGTTTGTTACTTCATAACAATTGAAAACCGATCCCCCACTTTATAACCAGTAGAAGCATTAATCATGATTCCAACTATTATATTCAGTCAGTCAGTTAAGTGCCATTCGTGATACACGCTTTGGGCGATCATGTCTCGAAAGAGACATGACTGACTGGGCAGAAGTTTATCCTGCAGTAGGTTGCCATTGCTTTCTGCGGTAGACTGGTTGTCAGCCAAGGCTATAGAACCGAATCTGTCCTGTTTTTTAACCCATAACTGGAGGAAAGAGATGGATTAATACCTTTCCCAAGAGTATTTGAAGCGTAAGTGAATGCAAGGGGATTCAACTGGAAATCAAACTCGGTTTCCCGATGTGTCGTTCTGAGTCGATAGCCACTGCACCACAACGCTCATCCATTTGGCTAAGAATTTTGAATAAGCTGTTCAAATTTGATGATTAAAAACAAAAAAATGAACTTCTGGCATTTTATCCTCAATTTTGGTACAGACAAGTAACAACATGGATAAAATACAATAGAATTTAAACATATTTGTCTGAATTCGATAAAACGTGTTTAAATTCTGCCCTATAATTATTTATCATTTCACAGTAGTTTCACCCTGTACAAATCCCTGGGGGACACTTGAGGTAGAGGGTTACAGAGTAAGTGGTACAACTTTTGTGTGTATGTGCGGAAGCTTAACTCTAGATTTGAACAGGTTCTGGTTGTAGTGAACGAGGAAGCAGCCTTTTAGGAGTCGGTTCCGCGAGGCAGTGGTTCGTGGGAAGAAGCTACTTGAGTGGAACTTACATCTCGCCAGGAGGAGATATGAAGCGAATGAGGGTTTTTCTTTATAATGTGCGAAGCATGGCGAGTCTTATCCGTAAAGGTTCGAATTGGTAGAACTAAGGAATGTGGTTCATATGAATACTCACCATGGAAATAGCATTAGATTATTAAGAGACTTGCAACGCCTCGTCTGCGTGAAAGGGGTTGCAGAGTGGTAAATAATTCATTGCCTAGAAGGATGCTGAGACGCTGTCGAACTCTATCGAAAGTAGAAAGTAGGGAAAGGGCAGCTCTCGTCTATATACAGCAGTAGTAATCGAAGAAGGTTTCCGTGTGTATATGTGTGAATATACGCATGTACACTGATACGTCACTACGTTTGCAGCCAAATGCCGAAAAGTGTATTTATTTTAAGGAAAAATATTTACTGTTCAACATTTCGTGCAATGCTTTTAATCAAATTGTTAATTTAATTTAAAAAATCGGACATTTTAAAGTAAAGTTTTTTTTTGTTTTTTTTCATCAAAACCCTACTCGCTGAACCAACGATATCGAACTGGAGGTCGATACATTTGTTTAGATATACTTATCATATCCTTTATTAAGATAGCTTAGTTTGTCTGGTACAAGGGCGCAATAATGGGGGACTAGGGGTTGATAAAATTCACTACAAGTCTGAGATGAGGTTGTTATTTATTCGTTTCCGAGACGAGCACACAAACCAATGATCTATAGCATGCGCCCCATTATCCAAATATTGTTGATTCTAATTAATGCATGTCTATTTGCTTAGAGACCAGAGTAAACTCGTCTATCCTCAAACATAAACATGCCTTTATTTGCAGTTAAACGTGTCTACGCTTATTCACATTTGGATCAGTTAGTCATATGAAGTGGCTTACTGGTTGAGATGGTTGCGTTTTTCCCGTGTTAAAAAAAAGCCAATATTTCGGGCCAGTCTGGCGCGCTTGAGAAAGGCATTAAGCCCGCCCTATTTCCACTATCTGAATAGGGGGTAGTGTGGTCTCTTTTGCCTTGCCTAACAAACAGTCTAAAAGAACGCTTCAGAAATCAAATAAGTGAAGTTGGGCATGAGAAAATAACTGTATTCTATTTCCCGGGAAGTCAGAGCAATTCACAGATAAGAAACAAAAGGAATTTGTAGAAAACCACAGTTTTTATGTCTTGAAGGGGTTCGGTATAAGAATACATATATGCGTACACACACACACAAACACACACACACACACACACACACACACACACACACACACATGCATACATATCTACATACTGGTGTTACGTCATGAGCATTTATTATATTAGTAATTTCAATTGTCAGTCCTCAACCGAATTAACATTTAGTTGTAAATTCCATTTTATTAGAAAATTTTTAATTTCTTTTTATGTCTGCACTTGAAGATCAGTTCATTCCTTTCATTTAGTAGTTCTTAGGATTTTTATAATTAAGAATTGCAATTTTTTCCGTTAAACATAGATTGCATCTGTCCATGAAACTGTTGGGAGTTTGCACATATATATATATATATATATATATATATATATATATATATACATATATATATATATATACATATATATATATATATATATATATATGGAAATAATCACCATTTTATAATTTTAATTTCGTGCGTGCATGTTATTTTTATTTCTTTTCTTGATTACACAGTATAGTAGGGTCAGTTGGGCACCATAGGTATAAAACATAACACCATAACGCAGTTCCCTCAGCCAAAAATTTGGAAAGACCATGCTGCACTGCTTGGCATTTGAACCGGAAACTCAAGTATAAACTTTTCAGAATAATTGGATATCAATCTGAGGACAGTGTATAGGGTTCAGAAAGAGTTGGTTGAGTCTAATGGTGATTACGAAGGTGTTTGAAGTGATCACTACTGATGAGGACGTTATGATTTTAGTCATCTTCTCGCAGGACCTCAGACTCAGACGATGACCTGCATGAAGTACCTTGAGAGGTTAGTACTGCCCTTGGTCAAAAGAGTGACTGCCAACAGAACTCTGCATCATGCAACACAAGAAAGAGAAAACAGTTACGTCTGTCAGACAATTAGTGCAATCCCATTACCCCTTACATCTGGCCACCTCGCTCCCTAGACCGCACCCAACTTGATTAATGCGTGTTTAGCCACAGCTGAAATAGGTACCAACAAAACTCCTTGGAATACCAAAGATGAACTGAAAGCAAGGATTTTGGCCGCATTCACCAACAAGGAGACCACTCAGAAGAGATACAGGAGATTCCGAACTCATCTGGAAGCCGTGGTTGAAGCCAATGGCGATTTTTTTAAATAAATTTATAATTTCATGATATTGTTCTGTAATTTTGGTAAATATATCTGTTAAATTGGGATATCAGTGTTATTTTCATTTTACGTCATTTCGACATTTCATCCGTCGCACCACACACACACACACACGCACACATATATATATAGTCATCCGTAGATAGATCCGTTTCGCCGTATCACAGCGCATCAGTACGGTTAGACTCCGATTGCTTTTAAACCAGGATTGAAACTCGACCGAATTGGCGTCATTCGGAGATTCTACCTCTGAGCTATGGGCGCTAGGTAGAAGGAGGTAGACTTTTTAGCGTGTATATTATCATTATACACGCCCAATAGCCAGAGTGCACTAATTCATTACTGAATGAGCGATGCGTACATGCCAGAGTAGCTACTGTTTTTCAAAGTCTACCATTCTTCCAGAGTGCTCAATCAGGGTGTGAGAGCGTAAATAGTCATCCGCAGACAGACCCGTTTCCTGTATCAGAGCTCATCAGTGCGGTTATACTCCGACTGCTTTTAAACCAGGATTGAAACCCGACCTAATTGGCGTCAGTCGGCGATTCTAACTCTGGGCTATTGGCGCTCGGTAGAATGAAGCAAACTTTTAACGTGCATATTATCATTATACACGCCCAATAGCCAGAGTGCTCTAATTCATTTCTGAATGAGCGATATATATATATATATATATATATATATATATATATATATATATATATATCAGCTATTGGGGTGTATAATGATAATATACATGCTAAATTGTTTGCCTTTTTTCTAATTAATACAGATTTCATTGAATAATATAGACAAGTTCTCTCTATTTATTTTGTGTAAGATCCTTTCGTATGATCTGATTAGCTTGATAGTGTTTATATATATATATATATATATATATATATATATATATAATTGACCAGAGAGCTCTCAGCAACTTTTGCCTGGATTTTATAAACTCATAACGTGTGTGTGTTTTTCCCTGAACTATATCAATATATATATTATATGTGTACTCGTGTAAATATTTCATTGTAATGATAATGTGTTTGAACATGACCGTTTGTGTTTATGTGTGTAAATATGTTTATATCTGAGTGTGTTTATGTGACTATTTACAACTGAGGAGGCTGTATGGAGAGGCTGTATGCGGGTAGATATTTGTGTGTGTCTATAAATCTCGTAGAACTAGACAACGTTTTTAATATATATTTTTTTCTTATTGCATAATTAATATATATCGATTTTACACACACATACCAAGTCTTTTAGTTTCTTTCTATGTCTTCCATTCAGGGAAGGCCGCCAGTGCATCATTCACTCCCATATTTGATACTCTTACCCAACAAGATGTCGTAACATAATCGTACACTACCAAATTGAAACAAACCCCCACCTGTTACCGGCCCAATCGACTCACCACAGTGCACAGACGTTCAAACATGTTTTTGTTCCTGTTAATCTCCGTGAACGAAACAGGCGATCACTCTTTGCCTCTCTGTGTTTCTCTCTCTCACACACACAGAGGACTTTTGTTGTCTCTTTGTTAGTCTTCCGTTCTCTCTCTTTTTTAGTTCTCTTGCTTACTCTCGCTTACTCTCGCTTGTCCTCTCTTTCTCTGCTTTGTTTTTTTATTTCACTCCCTCTCTCTCTCTCTCTCTCTCTCTCTCTCTCTCTCTCTCTCTCTCTCTCTCTCTCTCCACGTTTTTATTTACTATCTCGTTTTCCTTCCTTTTGTTTCCCACTAATTTTCGAATTTCTAGATTACTAAATTTTCTTTAAATTTTTATATCATTCTCTCTCTCTCTCTCTCTCTTTCTCTCTCTCTCTCTCTCTCTCCCCTAGTCTGGATTTTTATTTGTTTAGCTAACCCTCTATTTCTCTATTTCTGCACTTTTGTTTTCACAAAATGGTGTTCTCCTTTTTTTCTCCCTTCTTTTCTCGCTCTTTCTCTCTCTCTCTCTCTCTCTCTCTCTCTCTATCTCTCTCTCCGTCGCTCTCATTCTTTTTCTCTCTCTCTGTGCATTTTAATTTTTCACCGACTTTCTTTCTTTCTTTGTCTCTGTCTATATGTCCTTCTCTCCTTATCTTTCTCTCTCCTTCTCTCTACCCCCCCCTCTCTCTCTCTCCTCTAATCTGGATTTTTATTTGTTTATGTAACCCTCGCTTTCTCTATTTCTGCAGTTTTGTTTTGATACACTGGCTTTCTCTTTTTTTCCCTCCTTTTCTCACTCTTTCTCTCTCTTTCTCTCTCTCTCTCTCTTTGTCTCTCTGTCATTTTAATTTTTTACCGACTTTCTCTTTTTCTCTGTCTCTGTCTATCTGTCCTTCTTTCTACCGCTCCCCCTCCCCCTCTCTATCACTCCTCCAATCTGGATTTTTATTTGTTTATCTAACCCTCTCTTTCACTATTTCACACACTGGAGTTCTCTTTCTTTTTCTTTTTCTCCCTCCTTTCCTCTCTCTTTCTTTCTCTCTCTCGCCCCCCTCTCTCTCTTTCTCTCTCTGTGCATTTTAATTTTTCACCGATTGTCTCTATTTCTCTGTCTCTGTCAATCTGTCCTTCTCTCTTTCCTTCTCTGTGACACACCCACGCACGAAAACACACGCCCACACACACACACTGTCTCTCTTTCTCTTTCTCTCTCGCTCTTACTCTTTCTTTCTAACTCTGCACTTTTCTTTCACTCTTTATCACTCACTCTTTTTTAACTTTTTCCGTCTCGCACGCTTTTTTGTTCTTTCTCTTTATCCTTACATCTTCCATTTACTTCAAATGTTTGATGTCTCTGTTCTTAAGCTTTTCCCACTCAGTTCCCCTCTCTTTTTCTCTTTTCACAATTTTATTTACCTCTCACTCTCTCCACCTCTTTTTCTCTCTCCTTCTCTTTCTCCCTCAATTTCTTTCTTTCTATATTCTTAATGTATGTCCTATTTTTTTCCATATTTATATGAGAAGGATTATTTTGTACAAATCTATCTCTGAAGTTGCTTGTTCGATGAAATAATCTTCTTACTGTTCCCGTCCCTAGAGCCAATGATCCTGTGGCGATAAATGCCTCAGCTTTTGAAGCAGGGATTTAAGATACGTAATTTTTGTGGTGCAGTGGCTATCGGTTCGGAACGAGAAAGCGGGGAACCGAGTTCGAATTCCAGCTGAATTCATTGCATTCACTTACGCGCAAATACCCTTGGGAAAGGTATTAATCAGTCTCTTCCTTCCAGTTATGGGTTAAATAAAGGGACAGATTGGGTTCTATAGCCTTGGCTGGCAACCCGTCTACTGCAGAAAGCAATGGCAACCTACTGTGGGATAATCTTCTGCCCAGTCAGTCATGTCTCGAAAGAGACATGATCGCCCAAGCGTGTTTCACGTATGGCACTTAACTGACTGAATATTCTTCCTCTAAAAGTTGACGCTATGCGATCGTCACAGTACTAATTTCATTTTGTTACCTATAAAATCTGTCATAGAAACATTGTATATAAATCTTTAGGGTCTAGCAGGTTGTTCTTGCAGACTTTTGCTTAATGTAATGAGTTCGATTCTCACGGGGTTTCAGAGCATGTTGGCTTTGTGTCAGACTAGGCAAGGATTCATAAAACTAGTTCTTTTTAACTTCGTACTAATTATCAACCAATTTGTATTACTACTTATACAAGCGAATATATATTTGCTAAACTTATTTATAAATGGAACTTTGTGTTCGTTACCTATAGACTCCGAAACGGCTGAACCGATTTTCTTGAAAATTTATACAGTTGTACCATACACATCTGCGAGTGTTCTTAGCTAGGTTTTGTGTCGAGGTACCCCCGATAAATATCGAAAATCGATAATCGAAAAAAACGGGTTATAGAAGGAGTGGTGCGATTTTAATCAAATTTGATACACTCATAGAGAAAGACATAAGAAACGATATTCAGAAGTTTCAAGGTTTCAGATATTACAATAGTGCAGAAAATTTGATATCGATATCAGGAAATCAAAATTTGACTTACATCTATTCATTTTTCTTTCAGTCTACGGTTTCGCTTTAACTGGAAACAACCATTGATTTTTAGTCTTTCGTGCTAACGTCCAAAGAGTCTGAGCTCCAGGACTATGGATTAGTTTTAAAGCTTTCATTACACACGAGCAACGCAGGGTTATACTGCTAGTATATATATATATATATATATATATATATATATATATATATATGGAAACTCTATCCAGATAAATGCAAGAATTTAATTTTGTAATACTTATTTATATAAAACAGCTAAAAATGTATTGTTCTTCCCAATGTTTTCCATTTAAGAACGCTCATGAATATTCATCAGGTTGGTCCAAAAACAGGCAAGCTATTGATAACACGAAGTGATACAATTTACTAAACAAAAACAAAAAGGATTAACTGAATTTACTGAATTAATATTTTTTAATGAAAATTGACATTGAAATTATTTTAGTTTTGGATTAATTCATGTGTTATATATTTTAATTTGGACGAAGTTACAAGATATAATCTTTTTGTGTTCATTTCGAACATTGTAGTCATTTATTTAGGTTTTCGAAAGTCATATTATGTTGTCCCAAAAGTTCGTAAACACTTGCAAAATGGGTCTATCTGGTCCAGTACAATCAAGACAAGCGATGAATTCAGAAAGGGCAAGAAACACCGTCGGTTCCAAAACAAGATCAATTCGGTAAGAAATTTATGTTGTGCGTTTGGTAGAACTTTGAAGGATTCGTGCATTTTGAGTTGGTTCCGAATGGTCGTGCTATCAGTGTAGCTAGACATCCACTTGCTTCCAGTGGAGGTCGAAACTCGACGGAATTGGTAACGGTCAAAGTGCCCCCTCCCTAAGCTATCTCCTCGTGAGAGCAGAAAATTTTAACTCGTTATATAATAACGGTGTATACACACGCCAGCCACCGGAAGAACTCAATTCATAAATGGAGAGTAATGAGTAAATCGTAGAAGTGGTAATTGTTTTTAAAATCATACTGAGCACTCTGGAAGAGTGGGGGACTTTGTAAACAGTAGCTACTCCAGCATATACGCATCGCTCATTCGATAATGAATTGGAGCACCATAGCTATTGGGCGTGTTTATACGAGCTAAAAAGCCTGCCTTCTTCTACCGGACGCTCATGGACTAGGGGTAGAATCGCCGACTGACGCTGATTCGGTCGGATTTCGATCCTGGGTTAGAAAGCGAACCGAGTCTAAGCCATACTGATGAGCTGTGATACAGCGAAACAGATCTGTCTACGGATGACTATAGTATATATATATATGTGCGTGCAATTTTATATTAGTCATCCACATACAAGCCAGTTTCGCTGTATCACAGCTTATCAGTGTGGCTAGACACATCCACTTGCTTCCCCTCTAGAAAGCTCAGTCGTAATGAGAGTGTAATATATTCGTCATCTTCATACGAGCCAGATCATCAGTGTGATGACATCTACTTGCTTCTGGCCGAGATCGAAACTCGACCGATTTGGTGTCCGTCGGAGTCGCTACCCCTTAAGCCATAGGCGCATAGAATCAGAGAAGGGAAATTTTAACGTGTTGTATATAAGCAGTGTATACACATACCAGTCAACCAAAGAACTCAATTCTTTTGAAGAGTAACGCATATATCGCAGAAGTGGAAAATGTTTTTAAAATTTTCTTTTCTAGAGTGCTCAATCGTAATGAGACCATAAAATATTAGATTATATATATATATTAGATACGTTTGAGTATTGGGTGCTGCTCCTATTAAGGAATCGGAGAGTCGATTGGTTAATTGGAGAACCGGGTTCAAATTCCTGTCGAAATCATTGGATTCACTTACGTTGGGAAAGGTATTAATTTATCTCTTCTCCCCTAGCTATGAGTAAATATCAGGGCAGATTGGGTTCTATAGCCTTAATTAGCACCCAGTCTAGTATAAGGACAACTCTGAATTCAAAACATGCAATAGGTTGTTATGGAACATTGGTACATGCTGTACACCAGTTCTCTGGATTCGAGTTTTCAAAAACGTGTCGTTGGTTTTGCACAAGTCTTCACCACTATAATCAAATTATATGTGAGACTCGATTTATTAAAATAGCAGCGATAACGACCGAAAGAAAAGCGAGGATAAACCAAATGAGATCGGTTCAAAGTTGCATTTAGACACATCAGACGACAGATTTATTTAAATATTTACATTATAGGCGAAAGGTTCTGTGCAATTACTCTGAATTCAATAATTAGCAAGTTCCATGATATTTCGGTTCACTTAACCCTTACTAGCTAGGATGTTAACACCCTAATAACCATTAGTGTATGGTCTACTGTGTTTTTAGGGAGAACTAGCACAAAAATTCAAATGCGACATTCCTATGATTACCATTATCCAGCTAGTTAGAGGAGAAAAAAAAGACCTACAATTTAAGTAAACTTTATGCAATAACGATTTAAATTAGTTATTATTATTATTATTATTATTATTATTATTATTATTATTATTATTATTTTAAGATGTTTGGTCAATTAATTAGATTTCGAGACGGGAATAGAACCGAGAAATTTTCTTCAGGAACTCTTCATATATATATATATATATATATATATATATATATATATATATAGTCATCCGCAGACAGATCTGTTTCTCTGTATCACAGCTCATCAGTGCGGTTAGATTCCGATTGCTTTTTAACGCAGGATTGAAACCCGACCGAATTGGCGTTAGTCGGAGATTCTACCTCTGAGCTATGGGCGCTCGGTAGAAGAAGGCAGACTTTTTAGCGTGTATATTATCATTATACACGCCCAATAGCTGAGCATGTTATAATTCATTGCTGAATGAACGATGGGTAGATGCCAGAGTAGTTACTGTTTTTCAAAGTCTACCATTCTTCCAGAGTGCTCAATCAGAGTGTGAGAGCGTAAATAGTCATCTGCAGACAGATCTGTTTCTCTGTATCACAGCTCATCAGTACGGTTAGACTCCGACTGCTTTTTAACCCAGGACTGAAACCCGACCGAATTGGCGTCAGTCGGCGATTTTACATTTGACCTATGAGCGCTCGGTAGAAGAAGGCAAACTTTTAGCATGTATATTATCATTATACACCTCCAATAGCTGATATATATATATATATATATATATATATATACGAAAAAAATCGCAAGATCGCCAAGACCTACCGCGGTTTCGCACAACGGCTCGTCAGGGCAAAGGTAGACCAAGGACTAATCAAATAAATAGACACCTATTAAGACTAACCCATTTGGGGGAAGGGGTTGAAAGGAAAAAAAAATTGGGTTTTTTTTTTTTACAGTAACACCGATAGTCTAAGCAAGAAACTTCATTTTGTGCATTCTACACTTATTTAGTATCGAGCACTTTTCTTTCCTGGTGGTTCGTTCCGTTCGAGGGTTTTTTTTTCTTTACTGTGAAGAACCGTATGCATTGTCGGTCCTACGCAGTTTTCTTTTTTTTCCCCTCTTTGTCCAAAGCTCTATAGCCGAGGACGATAACGGAGTTAGATTCTGCTGGTTATTCATAGTCTTTAAAAGTTTCTTGTGTAACATTTTAAGATTAGAATACGTACAGAGTCGGTTTTATTATTATATATATATATATATATATATATATATATATATTACAAACAGTCGTATATATATATATATATATATATATATGCACACACAAACATATATATATCTATATACATATATATATATATATATACATATATATATGATTATATAGTTGGTGTGGTGATTAAAACGAATTGATTAACTATTATATCTTAATTGTTTAATTTTCTTAGGTTTTTAAAAAAATTCCAATTTCTTATCCTTTCACTATTAAATAGAATAATTAGGTTTACTTTTAAATTAATTTTTTTTTAATTTAAAAAAAAATTAATTTTTTTAATTTTATATTGTGTTATATTTGTTTTGTTGATTGCATAATTACTATAATTTTGTGAATATAATAGTGTGAGCATTTTGTGATTAAAACAGATTAACGGATTATCTCTTAAATATATTTTTAATTTTTAGACTCCAAATTTTTTTACCGTCAACTCATATTGTTTATTTCTTTTTTATTTTATTTTTTTATTTTATTTTTATATTTTCTTATTTTCTCTTATTATCTTTTCTTTCTATTTTAAATTTATTCTTATTTTAAATTTAGTCCTATTTTAAATTTATTCTATCATCTTTTCCTTCTAATTTAAATTTATTCCACTGCTCCGTTTTTCTTTTCTTCTTACCTTTTCGTTTACGCTTCAAGATACTTACCCTTTCTTTTTAACGCTCTCTCTCCCCCACTCTCTCTCTCTCTCTCTTTCTCTCTCACTCTCTCTTTCTCAACTAACCCACTTTCTTTACGTTTCAAATCCACTGGTCTGCAATCTAAATGTGAGACGAATGTATCTTTGAACTTTCGTTGACATTGGCCGTTACGTGTGTCATCTGATTACATGTTGAGTGTATATATGATTATGTATAAAAATATGTATGTGTTCGCCATACTGATGTATTTTTTTTTAATTTTCTTTTTTAAGGGAGCAACTCTTATTTTTATTCGTTTTTTAGGTCTTTGTTAATTTCATTCGCGTAAAATCCTTTGTTAAATAAAGACGGAAGCTGACGATGGTTCGCCTTAAATAGGCCCAAACTTCCGATTAACCATGAAATAACGTGTCTGTCTTAATTTTTCTCATATATATATATATATATATATATATATATATATATATATATAAAGCAATCGGAGTCTAACCGTACTGATGAGCTGTGATACAGCGAAACAGATCTGTCTGCGGATGACAAATATATATATATATATATATATATATATATATATATATATATATATATACTGTTGTGTCATGACTCGTACCATGTGACATCCGGTCGCCCGGATGTATAAAAGACAATGTGCGCTTAGCATGGGGTTTGTCATTATCTCAGACTTCGGGAAGTAACACCTACTACTCCGATAGACTATAGATATTATCGTATATACATCTTGGTTGTACCATTCTGTTAATAAAATAGTTTATCTACATTTCTATGTGTATGTCTTCATTCCACGATGCAACATATATATATATATATATATATATATATATATATATACATATATATATATATATATATATATATATATATATATATATATATATATATATATATATATATATATACATATATATATATTAAATATCAACATATGATACCTATTTCGAAATAGATCGCTTTTTATACTGAAGTACAGCTGTTTCAAAGTTGTCTGTATTAAGCAAGGTCAAATGATGCGGTGGTCTGGAAGTTTCCGTGATTGAATCATGGACACTGTCGAATCGGAAAGTCCAATCGACAGACGGAACGACAGACAGAGCAACAGACAGACAGGGGGAACTGTCTGCTTGATTGATTGATGAATCTCTTTCTCTTGCCCACGCAACGGAGTATTAGCTGTTGCTATGACGACAGGAGCGTTGCCGGCTTCTCCTGTCGGAGACGGTTACAGGTGATTTGCGCAGATAGGTCCTGTTATAGGATTACAAACAGCGAGATGAGTCAGTCGAATAAACAAGTTGACGCACACCAAACACACACACACACACACACACACACACACACACTCAAGTACCAGAAACCACAGACAGAGACAATGACACATGGTATGATTCCACACACTTAAATAGGAATATTTCTCTTACCCCTGCATACGAACATATGCAGAAGACCGGCCATTGAGTGATTATTGTCGCGCATATCTACTATGACTGTCAGTTTGATACTTTATCTCGATGCTATAGCTAGTGATTTTGAATACGGCTGATGGTATTATACATAACACGTGTGGTTAAAATGTTAACGTTCTTACCATGTGAAACAAGTTCATATCTCACCACGGTCAATTTTTCCAAAAGATAAAATTGATTATATCAGCCTAGCGTATGACATCACCGAAAAATGCCTGAAAACCATGCGACGAGTTGAACCATTCCTTGTGGGCGAAATTGGGTAGACGAGACTGTTTGTAAACCATCGTTTAGTTAACTGGCATCGTTCAAACTGCTGATCACGCCTAAACCCTCTCTCCCAGAAAACGTAACTAAGCATAATTTTAATATAAACCATTTTTCTCACTGGCTGTATAAAAATTCAAAAAGCACCTAAGCAGACGCCTTCTACAAAGATTAGCTAGCCAACCTAGTAGACAGATATACTCGCTTGTGAGTAGCATGAAACGCTACATATCATACCATCAAGCCAAATTCAGCTAAATATCTACAAAGGGAGCCTACTGTAGAGGTATTATTTGCAAGCTTATACATACAAGTGATAGCGTGGAATCAATTTGATCCTTGAAGTGTTATTCCTTGACTAAAAATATGCTTAAAATATTTTTAGGGAGTTACAAATGTTTGCGGGATCAAGATCTACATACATGTAAACCTACATATAAACGCACAAATATTGATTGACTTTAGTGCGGACTAACTTTCGAGTCAACCGAGTGGAGAGGGACCCAAACGTGGCTCCGCCGAAGGGTAAAGCCCGACCCAGCCTTAAGCTGGGATATTTTTGGATATGCTTAAGGGCTCATAACCCCCACTTTAAATGACCTTGTGTCGCATCTGCCTTGGTAGGAAGGTGGTAAATAACAGTGTGGACGCATTTTCCATCAAGTATGTCCCACTCTATTTACCACCTCAAGGTGTTGGAGGCTATCTATATTCAATTCTTAAAACCCTCACTGTGTAAACAGAGAGAGCATACATTTGGCCTCTGACTCATTTCCATTTATTAATTTTTTAAAAATCTTGTGCATTTTCTTTATAATATAATTATCTTTTTATTTTTCAACTCAATTTAGCTCTGTTGAACGAGGTGCGAAACCGGTTAGCTTGCCGGTTTTTCAATTTTTTTTTTTTAATATAATAATCATGGGTGGTAATGAATCATATTTTGTCTATTTATAGCAGCAATTAAGTTTTGTACCATTAATAGTATTTTCAAATCTATATGTATATATTTTTATCCTGATGCGAATCACAACCATATCTTTTTTTTTTCTTTTTTTTTTTGCACGCATTCAAACTAAACTGATATTTGCGTTTGTTGAATTTTGTGCAGACAAGGCCTATATATACCTATCTATTTTATTCGGTATACCTTACTGCGTAAAAGTTGCTACGTCGTAAAATAATACTGGTCAACAAAAAATAAAATATTTTGAAATTATGTCCAGACACCAACATCTTTTTTGGCTATTTTAAGGATGTGCGTTGTGGTGCAGTGGATATCGACTCAGAACGACAAATTGTAGAGGTGACTTCGATTTCCAGTTAAATTCATTGTATTAAAGTACGCGCAAGTGCCTTTGGAAAAGGTATTAATCCGTTTCTTACCTCCAATTATGGGTTAAATAACAGGACAGATTGGGTTCTATAGCCTTGGCTGGCAACCAGTATACCGCAGAACGTAATGGCAATCTACTCAATTCTGCCCAGACAACCATGCCTCTTTTGAGATATGATCGCCTAAGCGTGTTTCACGTATGGCATTTAACTGACTGACTAAGGATAATGAGTCTGAAAAATGACCTTAATTTTTCTTGCCTGATTTTTGGTAAAAAAAGTATTTTTCCTTTGTTTTCTGTATTTATGATATTTACCGATGGCAATACTTCTCAAAGTAAAATCGAAGAAAGCTCTCAATTCATATTTAAACCAAGAAATATTTTCCTCTGTTTATTAAGAAATACTACTTTTTCAATCGCAATCAAACACCACGTTTTCAAAAATATCACGATTTAAAATACTATGTCCAACAAGTATTTTCATCAAATCATTTAACAACAGCAGAAATAAAACCTTCGTGGACATAAGAAATACGGTAAAAATGTTCTCTTTCTTGATTGTCTGTCAAGTACAATGTTATTTATATCCGTACTGATACTTCAACATTAGTCATCATTTGTTTGTTCTATCGCCCCTGGTTGCGATCTTCCATTGTTTAGATATCCTGATGGAATCGTTCTCGCTCATCACTCGCATTAACGCAATTATTCTGAAATTTATCTTGATGGTTATGTAAAAGATGAAACTTAATACTCATATTAGCGTATTACTGATAAAGTTTATCAATTAATTTGAATTTTGGCGATAAATTGGAAAATTTCCGAACTTCTATTTTTTAAATTTTTACTCAAAAACACTTTTTTCTTATAAAAAGAATTTATTTTAGGTGGCTGACATAAATTGCTCGACCTACCGGAAAATTAATGGATTTCTACGACCTTTATTAACTAAATGTTGCGATCAGCCAAGATCGTAAATGGGACTTTTCTAAAAATGAGCAATTTCATTACAGCTGAAATGCTAGGTAACCATAAATATCTAAGTTCATTTTCTGAATCAGCAACATCAAATTGTTTAAAAGAAAAACATGTTTTGTTTCTTGGTACCAAAAATCGTGTTGACTAGTGTAATTTATATCATTATTCGACTGATGTAAATATTTAGTATGTTTGATATCATGATTCCATAATCAAATTTTCCAATTTCCATGATATAAATCACTTTTTAAAGAGTTTGTGATTCCATTATAAAATACCGATTCCAGTTTCATTTTGATTCATTCTTCTAGGAATCTCTTCATAGCCTACAACGTTTGAAACCCTCTTCTTCTTTTATGTGCCGTGTCCTTACAGCACATGGGCGATCATTGACATCCACATCTTCCTGTCTCTTGTAGCTCTTAAAATGTTTTGTAATTTTGGTATTTCTCCCAAACCCTGTTCTATCATTCATTCATTCAAGATCATTGAGCATTTTACGCGTGGCTTTCCTCTGTCCTTTTTTACCTAAATCTGTTCTATGAGTATCAGGTTTTCCAAAGCCTTCCTTTCTATTTACGTGTTCAGATATTTCAAATTCCTCTTTCTGATGTATAAGAATTATTTTTTGTTTCCATGTTCTCCAAAACCTCGTCATTGCTGACGCATTCGGTGCATCTTATCCTCAACATCTTTCTGTAGAACCACATTTCTGCTACTTCAAGTCTCTTAATATTCAGTCAGTCAGTTAAGTGCCATACGTGATAAGTGACCACGTTTCGAAAGAGACATGACTGACTGAGCAGAAGATTATCCCGCAGTAGGATGTCATTGCTGTCTGCGGTAGACAGGTTTCCAGCCAAGATTATAGAACACAGTCTGTCTTATTATTTAACCCATAACTGATAAAAGAAATGGATTAATACCTTTCCAAAGAGTATTTTTGCGTAAGTTAATGCAAGGAATTAAACTGGAATTCGAACTCGGCTCCTCGATTTGTCGTTCTGAGTCGATATCTACTGCTACTCAACGTACATCCCCTCTTAATATTGCCTGAAGTAAAAATCTGATACTATATAATTGATAGGTATGGAACAAGAAGTTGATATAATTGATAGGTATGGAACAAGAAGTTCTTCTTATCGAAGAACTTCTTATACCAAGATACCGATAGTTTACTGCGTCGGATTTGCTAGTTTAGGGCAGATGTTTTAATGCAAGTTGATTTCTTTAACAAGAGAAAATATCTTTCCATCTTGAATGTGCCATTTCAGCAAAATGTCCGATCCATTATCACATTTATCATACGTTGATTTACTGTTCTTCTTAAATCTTCCTCCAAATGTTCTTTCATTTTCACCAAGTTTTTATTTTTAAAACTAAAGACAGTCTACAGCATTCTTTGTCATTGAGTTCAAAATAATTAAAGTTGCATAATATTACCTTCCTATTTTTGCACCAATACCCTCATTTCATAAGGTTCGAATATTCCATGTTTCGTTTAAAAAAAAAATGACAGAGAGGTTTGTGATGCTTTCTCCATGGTTTTAAATTCAGAGTTTTATATTTATTGAACTGGTCACCAACCTAACCTAGAGTTTCCAGTTTACCCTGTTATTTAATCTATAGATTGGGGTAAGAAATGACAGATTCGTCTCTTTCAGAAGGGAACGTGCAAAAGGGGAATGCTGCGGCCTATGTCGGAATTTGAAACTTGCCTCACCAATTACAATTTACATGCTAAAATCTGTTACACCACACGCACAACCTGTTGTTCTTTCAGGACGGAGAAAGTTATCGGTCTCTACGACTTCGTTTTATTTAATACCCGTGAATTACCGCGCATTATCGGGAAAATGGTAAAGCGTTCTCTTGGCTTCTCTTCCACGGTTTTCAATTCTCCTGGACTGGTAAACAACCAAGACTAAATAGACAAGTCTACTCTGCATTTTAATCTATAGCTGGGATTAGTAAACGGGTTTTAAAGAAATAAGGTTCCATGAAAAATATTAAAGATTTTTCATCAAGTCAGACATGACAGGATAAACCAGTTGCATTAATTTAGACGTTGTACTGGATTGGCAATTTGGTCACATTATTTTACTGATGATATAGCTAGACGTACAAATAAGTTTTATTCTAATAGTATCTTTTCTTGCACTACCCACAAATGAAACTTTTTTTTCCGGCTTGATTTTTTCTTGTCACCCACAATCTTAAAAAGCTTAAATGCAACCCCATTCGTCATTCTATTTCCTTGTCTTTTCTCTTCAATATTTTTTTATTTATTATTTTTATTTATTTATTTTTATTTTTATTTTTATTTTTATTTTTTTTTGCATTTCTTATTCTCAGTAACCCCTTGCATCTCAGTAGCATTATCGTCTTTGACGGATAAAATAATAATAATAATAATAATAATAATAATAATAGAAAAAATGTGGAAATTGAAAACAAGAGTTGTACCAGTGATAGTAGGTGCACTTGGAATGATAAAAAATGGAACAAAACAACACATTGAAAGAATCCCTGGAAACCCCAGCTTAAGAGATATACAAAAAATAGTCTTATTAAGTACAGCCCACGCACTAAGGAAAACTTTATCTATGTAATGCTGGGGATGATAGGGAAGATAGAAAAACATGAAATGGAGCCATAACAACACGCCACTACCTGCCTTAGGTCTCTCCGCAGACTTGGTTGGTAGTGAGACCAAAGCAGAAATCGAAATATGATGAAAAATGACATAATAATAATAATAATAATAATAATAATAATAATAATAATAATAATAATAAAAAATAGGGAAATTGAAAACAAGAGTTGTACCAGTGATAGTAGGTGCACTTGGAATGATAAAAAATGGAACAAAACAACACATTGAAAGAATCCCTGGAAACCCCAGCTTAAGAGATATACAAAAAATTGTCTTATTAAGTACAGCCCACACACTAAGGAAAACGTTATCTATGTAATGCTGGGGATGATAGGGAAGATAGAAAAACATGAAATGGAGTCATAACAACACGCCACTACCTGCCTTAGGTCTCCCCGCAGACTTGGTTGGTAGTGAGACCAAAGCAGAAATCGAAATATGATGAAAAATGACATAATAATAATAATAATATAAACATACATACATATATATATATATATATATATATTTAAATTATTATTATTATTTTCTCCATATATATATATATATATATATATATATATATATATATATATATATTGTTTTTTTGTTATCAACTGAAGAATATTTGTCTGAATTTAAGATTTGCTTCAAGCCCTTCCCATCAAGCTAATGAGGTTATTATTAGCCGTGTCTAAATCGAATCCAACAATTTGCTTAAAAATAATACCTTAGAACATCTACTTAAACTCAGTTATATAGTATGTGGTATCGATCTTACAGCTAGGTAAGCAAACAAAGTATTCCTACGCATACAAAATTAGTCATCAGCTTGATATTGTACACACACCCTATTTCACTCTCCTTCACTCTTTATTTCATTCGCTGACTCTCTTTCCCCAGACGCACGCACACACACACACACACACACACACACACACACACACACACACACACACATATATATATATATATATATATATATATAAAATATATATGATTGATTTTTATTTCATTGGAGGTTATTTAAAGCCAAGAAATATTTTCAGACTGCAAAAATTCTTTTTTGGATGATATATGTGGTCAAGCGATGAAATGCGCTGAGTTAATCGATTCCCACACCCTTTCTGCTCCGAGCAGAATAGGTTCAGTCCCTGCCGAGAAAGCCATGTTTTCTTTAATAACATTTCTTGACGATTCAGACCCGTATGTAAAAGTAAGTAAACAAATTAATACACTGTTTAAAAAATAAACGGAGCGTCTACTCAAATAATAATATCCAGTAAAAGTAACGTCTGAAGTTTCACAATATATATATATATTCTAAACATATGCTATTAAATATAAGAGACAATGAATGTCTATTATGTTTAATCATGAGCCGTTCTAAACGTCGTATTTTTGCTTTAATTTCTGTTGAAAATAAAGACAAAATTCTCCAACATTTGGATAATTATTTATTGGTTTTCTTCTAAGCTTTCGGCTCACATGAGCCATCTTCAGAGAGGTAGTTTAAACTGAAATATTATAAAATCCACCATCACCGACGATTTCATTTTGTGTTGACATAAAACTCCGCTTGGCAACTGAAATAGTTACCAAAAATAATAAACGCAGTTCTGAAGTTTGCGATGCGGTTTTATGACGTCACACCGCGGGATAGCGCGTAATGACAACAAAATCATGTAGTCAAATGCAATGTAATATGTTATTTCCTGTTTTAAATTTGATTTTATTGAGTGTTGGTTGTTTAGATTTGATGTACATGGCCTCCAATATCTGCAGGTTCCTCTTACTGTGTGTATGAGTAAGGATCACTGTATTGTTGACCAAAATCTGTCTGATATTACCTACATGTTTATGTTTTTCAGAGAAATGTTGTTTAATAGTACTCTGATCACAATGATGATGTGTAAGTCTACGGGAGAGCGTGGTTGTAGTAAAACCAATATATGTACTAGGTTTTTGAATTAACAAAATTTTGTTTTTGATCGTTACTGAAGAAGCGAGAATTTTCTCGCGAAAATAGCTATTCAACGAATGTAGAATTCGGATTTTTTTTTATATAATATACATATTTGGCTCTGTAAATAGATAATACTATTTACATCAATTATTTTGGTAACTACTGCCGTTGCCAAGCGGAGTTTTATGTCAACACAAAATAAAATCGTCGGTGATGGTGGATTTTATAATATTTCAGTTTAAACAATCTCTCTGAATATGGCTCATGTGAGCCGAAATCTTAGAAGAAAACCAATAAATAATTATCCAAATGTTGGAGAATTTTTGTCTTTATTTTCAACAGAAATTAAAGCAAAAATACGACGTTTAGAACGGCTCATGATTAAACATAATAGACATTCATTGTCTCTTATATTTAATAGCATATGTTTAGAAAATTACTTGCTGCCTCGATATACTATATATATATATATATATATATATATATAATCATAATTATGAATTCAAAGTACATTGCGACACGGAAATTTCTGTTTCGAGATAGAATCTCGTTATCAGGCAATGTTGAATGCTAGTTTTGAAAATAATTTACACAACCTACATTCAACATTGCCTGATGATGAGATTCTATCTCGAAACAGAAATTTCCGTGTCGCAATGTACTTCTAATTCATAATTATATGATTATTTTTTGCTCTACAATATTTAGTGTATTGAGCACTGTTTATAAAAAATAATAAATGCCAGTGAACTCAAAATCATATAACCTTAGGTCCTCTTCACCTGGATTTATATATATATATATATATATATATATATATATATATATATATATGTATTAGTCATCCACATACAAGTCTGTTCCGCTGTATCACACCTCTAGAGTGGGGCTAGTCACATCCGCTTGCTCCTGGCCGGGATCGAAACTCGACTGATTTGGTGTCAGTCGGAGTGGCTACCCACTAAGCTATAGGCGCATGGAATCAGGTAGGGGAAACTTTGACGTGTTGCATATAAGCAGTGCATACATACGATGTCTACGGACGAAAAGTTTTACTTTCCTGACGCATTTAGTCCTCTGATGAATATTAGCAAGGAAAATTTACGGATTTTATTTTGCAAGAAAGTATTTATAGACAAAAGTAAAAACAAATATCATTAAATTTTCAAATTTTCTTATTATGTCTATTTATTTTCATATTGACCCTTTCTACTTCTATAATCAGTTTCTTGTTGCAAAAATGAAATTCATGAATGTTTTCTCTATGTTTCCTTTCTTTCTTTCTTTCTTTCTTTCTTTCTTTCATTCTTTCTTTCATTCTTTCTTTCTTTCTTTCTTTCTTCTTGTTATTTCTTTTTCTCACTAAAACAAAACAACGCCTAATATCTCTTTTCAACCATGTTTTTTCGCTATCGAAACAAATTATCCTATTTTTTAAAGTTTTTTTTTAAGAAAGCACGTTCGATCATTCTAAGGTGTAAATTACAAATACAAACCTACTGTAACTATGATATCATCTATATTTTTGTGATCGTGATATAAAATCAAAAACACTCATGAACGTGTTTTGTTATAATTATCTTAAAAATTTAATTTTTTCCGTTGTAGCTCCGGAATCTTTTGCAAAACAAGAGGTCAAATATAAGAAAGCTGACCAGAAAATACTTCGCCTTCCTTGATGCATTTTATCTTAACATCCAGAAGATGATTAGAAAACAGGAAAGGATCAGTATAAAAATAGACGTAATATACCTTATCTATATTATTCAATGAAATATATTTATGTGCGTGCGTGTTTATAACATAGTTATCCCTGTTTGTAAGATGAGTAGTAGAAAACGTTAAGAACAGCCACATTGCTAAGATTTGGATAAATTAAAATTTGTACAAGTATCGCAAAATAATCATTGGATGTTGGGAAAAATTGAGCTTCTTTCCTCGACTTTCCTTTGTTCAGCCTGCTTATTTTAATCTTGGCGAATTCTGAAGAAAAGTTATAAAAAATTGAATCAGTCAAAAGTTACGAGGTTATCTAATTCTGTTGAAAGATGAGCTAGGAAACATATCGATAAATCTCAACACTTTAAATGAATATTCTTTAATTCTATGACTATTGAATCTCACCCTAATGTTATTAAAATTATACACCCCGATTGCTTCGGGTATAAAACGTTTTGTAATTTTCTTGTCTCTGTACTAATGTTCTTTTCTACAGCTATAACATACTAGCAGTATAGCCCGGCGTTGCTCGGGTGTAATGAAAGCTTTAAAACTCATCTATGGTCCTGGAGCTCAGACTCTTTGGACGTTGGCACGAAAGACTAAAAAGCAATAGTTGTTTCCAGTTAAAGCGAAACCGTAGATTGAAAGAAAAATGAATGGATGTAAGTCAAATTTTGATTTCCTGATATCGATATCAAATAGGTTTTTTTTCGTCGTAAACTGAATTTTGAAGGCTAAATAAGTCTTCTGAGTAAATGGTATCATGGCTGAGACTAAGAACTACAATTATACTCACTTAGAGCCAAACCCGAAGCAAAAACTAAAATAAATGAGCTGAAAATAATACAGACATACAGGCAGATAAACAGACACACACACAAACATCTTGCCTTACATGTATATCTATTATCGATTTTCTGCACTATTGTAAGAACTGCAACATTGAAACTTCTGAATATCGTTTTCCTTGTCTATTAGTGTATCAAATTTGATTAAAATCGAGCCACTCCTTCTATAACCCAATTTTTTATTATCCATTTTCGATATTTATCGGGCGTACCTCGACACAAAACCTAGCTAAGAACACTCGCAGACGCTTATAGTACAACTGTGTAAATTTTCAAGAAAATCGGTTGAGCCGTTTCGGAGTCTATAGGTAACGGACACACGCACACACAGATACATATACACACACACAGACAAAGTTCCATATATAAAATATGTTTAGATATTGTTATTAGTTCAAAGGTAATCAAAGTAATGGACGATAGAAGCGTTTATGGCGGTCCTATTAGGAAAGTCGGATAATGCACCAGGGTGTATTATTGAGCGTATCAATCGATAGAATATTAAATTTCTTAAAGGCAAAAATCATAATCGTTAAGAAATGTATTTATACTAGCAATACCTGGGAAAATTTCATTTTTATTCTATTTTCTTGGGAATCATAATTCTGAATTTAGGGATTAGATAATGAATCATGATTATTAATTTAATGATTGGAGATGGATCTTCATAACTTGTAAATAAATGTCGAAACCCCCCTCCCCTCCGTATTCGTAAATATTTGCGCTTAACAAGTTCAAGAAAATATTGCAGTAACAATCCGCTTCACACTTCTCCGGTCTTTTGTACAGGAGTAGAGGTTTATCACTTTTTGGCTTTCTGGTTTCTTTTAAATTCTTCTAATTTTTCTTTCACTCCCACTATCTTCTTGCGTCTTTATGGCTTTATCTTTTTGATTAGTGTGAATTGGTTTTAAAAAACTTATAAAACATACAGGAAAAAATGACTATAAAAACAAAATTTTCAAAATCGAGATTATTTTTATTTCACTGAAGCAGACGTCAAAATCATGAGTGTGACTGTTTTCTCAATGCTCCTTTTCTTTCTTTCTTTCTTTCTTTCTTTATTTTTTATTTTTTTTTTTAATCATTTCACCCCAAGCAAGGCGGAAACGCCACTGATGTGCAGGGGGTTACATAAATGTAAAAAGATTAATTAGAAAAGAGTGAGGAGTACAAACTAGTTAGAAAGGAACAATAGAAAGCTGAGAAAGCAGGTGCGATGACAGATACATAGGTGGAGAGAAAGGGAAGGTTATACAGGGGAGGGGAGAGAGCTAGAGGCCAGTGGTTAGTAGATGAGTATTGACTTTGCATTTAAATTTCTGGAGGTTGTAGCCGTCAAGAAAGCAAGAATACGGGAGTGAGTTCCACAGGCGGGAAGTGTGAGAGAGGAAGCTGCAGGAGTAGAATTGTCGTCTGCATTTGGCTAACCTGACTGTGAATGGGTGGGACCCAGTTGCCAGTCTTGTTGCACGAGTAAACACCTGTTGAGGAGGCATCAGTGACTTAAGCTCATCCGAGCAGAAGCCATGAAAGTATTTATAGAAGAGACAAAGGGAGGCCACATTTCGACGATGGGGAAGTGGCTGCAGTCGAGTCGCCAGATCAGTACCTATCACATTACAGACTCTCCTTTGGAGCTTGTCAAGAACACTGAGGAGAACGGCAGGGGCACCTGACCATAAATGGCAGCAGTACTCCATGGACGGACGGATGGTTGACTTGTATATATGCAGGATGGATTCAGGTGGAAAAAACATCCTGGATCGACATAGTCTTTCTTATTATTATGTAGGCTTTCTTTTTCTCACTAAAATGAAACAGCGCCTGATATGTCTTTTCAGCCATGTTTCTTAGCTATCAAAATGAAATATCTGTTATCGGGAAACGCACCTATTCCTCATATAATGAACTCTCCCTCCTATATTCATAAGAGTTAACAGGAAGTACTTGAGAATTTCATAGGATTTCTTTAGACTTGTATTCGGGTTCAGTGGTAGTACTAGGCAGTTGATATTCGTCGACAGTTAACCGAATACTAAGTAGTCAGCTTTCAGTGGAAGATTATCAAGTTCCTAACATTTTGGGTATGTTAAGTCGATTAGCAACCGACATAGCACGATTATAACCTTCAGTGCAAAAACTACTCCACAACACTATATATAATGATTCCTAATAGAAAAAAGTATTTTACTGCCTGACGATGTACTAATAAGAGAGTACCGAAACGCAACGGCTCTTTTGTTGCAATAATTATATTTTTATTATAAACTTATAATAAAAATATTATCATATATAATGCTCAACTAAGTATCGAGCACTTTAAATAAAGTAAATCACTACAAACAGTCATTATTAAAATGCCGAATACTAAGGAGTCAGCTTTCAGTGGAAGATTACCAAGTTCCTAACATTTAGGGTGCGTTAAATCGATTAGCAACCGACATAGCACGATTATAACCTTCAGTGCGAAAACTACTCCACAACACTATATATAATGATTCCTAATAGAAAAAAGTACTCCACAACAATATCCTATTTTTTATCTGATAATATGGACAGCTAACTAAAATAATAACTTCTTAACGGGGAAACAATAAGAAATACTATACAATATGTTAATTATCCTGTGTTTCTGACCAAATTCATGAAGATATTTGGTCGCCTCTCTGCACAGTCAATAGCAGAAAGATGGAAAAACACTCTGACTTAGCCTCTCCGCCATGTCTTTCGCTATTTCCACATCTCCACAAAATACATTCCTTCACACGTTTTAAGCAAACACGTCTTCACTCCTCTGTACTTTTAGCGAACCCACAAACAGAAACACGCCAACTTCTGTAGAAGCAGAGTAGGGACTTGGGAGAAGTGTAGACCAAAACTTTACTCTCTATATTACTATCACGGACAATGTTTTGCAGGCTAAATAGATGCCACCAGCTTCCCTACTCAAGAACAGGGGAAACATTTTTAGCCGAGGGAATTTATTCTCAAGCTCTACAATCATAGTAAGCAATGGAACGATATTCAAACTTCCCGTGTCACACGCAAACCGCTTAGACATCGACTGTCAAAATGTCTTCATTTTTCCGATGATGTCACTCGTATGTATTTAACATTTACTCATCAGTTATTCACGAACTAGCGAACAGGAAGAGAGACCGACAGACAGACAGTGGAAGAAAGACAAACAGACAGACAGAGGAACATAGACCGACACTTACACACGATCAAACACACACATGGACACAGTTTCTTTATAGACAGGCGCAAAATCATCATTCGTGATGAATAGAGACGTAGAAACAGATAAACAAGATGAGATTCAAAATAGATTTCGGCAAAAATGTAAACCGACTAAGACAAACAAACAAAAATGCGATTGATACATGAACATGAATAAATGTAGCAACGTTTATAAAAAGACTTAGATAGATAGATAGATAGATAGATAGATAGATAGATAGATAGATAGATATGAACAGACTGAAATAGATAGATAGATAGATAGATAGATAGATATGAACAGACTGAAATAGATAGATAGATAGATAGATAGATAGATAGATATGAACAGAGTGAAATAGATAGATAGATAGATAGATAGATAGATAGATAGATAGATAGATAGATAGATAGATAGATAGACAGACTGAAATAGATAGATAGATAGATAGATAGATAGATAGATATGAACAGACTGAAATAGATAGATAGATAGATAGATAGATAGATAGATAGATATGAACAGACTGAAATAGATAGATAGATAGATAGATAGATAGATAGATAGATATGAACAGACTGAAATAGGTAGATAGATAGATAGATAGATAGATAGATAGATAGATAGATAAGGAACAGACTGAAATAGATAGATAGATAGATAGATAGATAGATAGTGAACAGACTGAAATAGATAGATAGATAGATAGATAGATAGATAGATAGATAGAAACAGACTGAAATAGATAGATAGATAGATAGATAGATAGATAGATAGATAGATAGATAGATAGATAGATATGAATGACTGAAATAGGTAGATAGATAGATAGATAGATAGATAGATAGATAGATAGATATGAACAGACTGAAATAGATAGATAGATAGATAGATAGATAGATAGATAGATAGATAGATAGATAGATAGATAGATAGATAGATAGATAGATAGATAGATAGATAGATAGATATGAATGACTGAAATAGATAGATAGATAGATAGATAGATAGATAGATAGATAGATAAGTGAACAGACTGGAAATAGATAGATAGATAGATAGATAGATAGATAGATAGATAGATATGAAACAGACTGAAATAGATAGATAGATAGATAGATAGATAGATAGATAGATAGATAGATAGATATGAACAGAGTGAAATAGATAGATAGATAGATAGATAGATAGATAGATATGAATAGACTGAAATAGATAGATAGATAGATAGATAGATAGATAGATAGATAGATAGATAGATATGAACAGACTGAAATAGATAGATAGATAGATAGATAGATAGATAGATAGATAGATAGATAGATATGAACAGACTGAAATAGATAGATAGATAGATAGATAGATAGATAGATATGAACAGACTGAAATAGATAGATAGATAGATAGATAGATAGATAGATAGATATGAACAGACTGAAATAGATAGATAGATAGATAGATAGATAGATAGATAGATAGATATGAACAGACTGAAATAGATAGATAGATAGATAGATACGAACAGACTGAAATAGATAGATAGATAGATAGATAGATAGATAGATAGATATGAACAGACTGAAATAGATAGATAGATAGATAGATAGATAGATAGATAGATAGATAGAAACAGACTGAAATAGATAGATAGATAGATAGATAGATAGATACGAACAGACTGAAATAGATAGATAGATAGATAGATAGATAGTAACAGAGATGGAAATATAAAAGACAGTTTTAAGCATTAGAATATATAGATATGAATACAAAGAAAAATATGAAGATATATAAATTCTAAAGCATATTGAAAATGTTTCATATATATATATATATATATATATATATATATATGCATATATATATTTATATATGCATATATATAAGTATATATATATATTTATGCAAATATGTATATATATATTTATACAAATATATATACAAATATATATATATGTTTATAAAAATATATATATATATATACAAATATATATATAGAAATATATATATTTATACAAATATATATATATAAAAAAATATATATATATTTATACAAATATATATATATATATATATATATATATATAATGCCCAATAAAAGGCAGTGCATATAAGTAAAATTACAAAATCCAGATCCTATTAATATTCATTTTATTAATATTAAAAATGATTCGGGTGGAGGGCTTGATCTAAATACTATTATCTATTTACAGAGCCAAAGTCCTCACTGCAGAAATTGGAGCTAGGGGGTTCGTAGGCGCGTCTGCAGACAGCCTCATGAAACAGCTCTTAGTTGCAGTGAGGGAAAAAACCAGAGCCCTGAAAGCAATGGCAGAAGCGGCAGAGAGGTGTTCAAGCTGGATCTGGTCAAGGAGGAATAAAAGTGAACTTCATAAGGCTTAACTTTCCTACAAATATCAGGTGTACCTTTGGCTAAGTGGTTAGTGCGGGAGTCTTTGAGTGAAAATGAGCATATCCAGAAGGTCACGGATCCCATCCGTGGCTCGTCCCAAAAAAAAAAAAATAAATGGCAGCAGAGGGACATCCGGAGTCATGAACCGGGTGTGTCCCAACCCCACTAGAGTGTCAGGAGATAAGGGCCGAAACACTTGCTTGACGGGGGCTTCTCTTCTGAGGACTCTCTGCTGCCACGCTCTCCACGAGTTTCTTTCTACTACTACTATTAAAAAATCCGAATTCTACATTCGTTGAATAGCTATTTTCGCGAGAAAATTCTCGTTTCTTCAGTAACGATCAAAAACAAAATTTTGTTAATTCAAATATAGTACAAAAATTCACATGCTGGAAGAAGCCCCAAAACATATCCATACACAGGAAGTTTTAAAAACAAGTATGGGTTAAGAAAGAATATTTTTTAATTTGTCGTCCAGACATAAAAAAAAGAGAAGCCGAGGAAATTCGTGACCCGATATTAGAAAAAGACTTTTGGATTACGTCTGTATTAAAGAATCAAAAATCAAAATTTAACCGTGTCACAGGAAAAAGTGGTGGGGGAAAATTAAAAGAAAGGGCAAATGGGGTAAACAGGGGGGAAAGCTAACGAAGAAATAAGACATAAAAAATTTTCAGGGGCCAAGGTGACGAATAACCGGCTTCAAATGGTGAAAAGAAGGGAAAGTTATATAAATAAATAACAAAAGAAAAGGAAGCAGAATGAGGCACAGTGGAAAATTTTTTTAACCAGAACACTTTTTTGCTGACAACGTGTGTTATATTTGGTGTCTTTGTAAAAGACAAAACTGTGTGTAAAGAAAATGCGTAGGAAATTTTTAAGGTAAAGTGAAGCAATAAATTAAATTACCTAATTAGATTCGACGACCCTTTTTTTAATTATATTCGTTGCTTGCAACAAAAGAGATAGCAACAACAACAAGACATAAGCAGGAATATATAAAATAGATTATACAAAATGCCTTAGTGTGTACATCGGGGAAACATCTAGAAATTAAAAAAAAAAGGAATATAAGAGCATTGAATGGTTACACCGCATAACAACACATTCAATGCAGTGTTTGTTTGTTTTTTAGGCTTAATCAATCCTTATGGGATCATTTAAGGTCATAACCAATGATTTTTGGGTAAGGTTATTTTATTTTTACAACATTTTTCTTTTTCACGATTCATTGAGATTTGTTTTTAAGAGCAGGGTCCCCAAGTCCTCTTCTTGTTATTTAACCCATAACTGGAGGGAATGGACGGATTAATACTTTTCCCAAGGGTACCAGTGCTTAAGTGAATACAGGGTATTCAACTGGAATTCGAACTCGGCTCACCGATTTCTCTTTCCGAGCCGATATCCACTGCACCACAACGCACATCCGTCACTATACGCTGACAGCACCTGGTATTCCCGAGCGGTCACCCATCTAAGTACTGACCAGGCTTAACGTTGCTTAACTTCGGTGATCGAGCGAGAACCGTGTATTCAACGTGATAGGCCGTAAGCCCTCAATGCAGTGGAAGTTCACCTTAATACATCTGACCACAATTCCGACTTAATAAATGCAAGTGTGATCAGGACAAGAAAGGATTCATGAAGAAGAACTTGCACTGAGAAGTGTTCTAATTTGACATTTCCGGACAATAGATCTAAGATACGTAACACCAGGAAGCATTGCAAAAGCAATAGTAACACAATTTGATATATGAGCTAATAAGATAAAAATCATCTGTTCCGAATGGGTTCATTTCACATTCAAGACACCAATAAATAAATTTTAAAAATATGAAATTCTGATTGTTGGATCTATAATATGATTTAATTTATTATACCTCTTGACCTCAAAAGTACCAACGTACAGTTTTGTTTTTTATTCCTTTTTTAATCATATCACCTGGTGGTAACTCCACTGATGTGCAGGGGTCTACATAAGAATAAAAGTACTAGATAAAAGAGAGTAAAGAGAAGGACAAACCATTTAGAAAGGAGCAAGAGAAGGAAGGGAATACAGGTGTGATGACAGTTGCAGAGGTGGAGAGAAAGGAAAGGATATACAGCGTGGTGAGGAAACAACTAGGGTCAAGTGGTTAAGAGATGAGTATTGACCTTGCATTTAACTTTCTGAGGGTTGTAGCCATAAGGAAAGCAAGAATAAGGAAGCGAGTTCCACAGGCGGGAAGTGCGAGAAAAAGAAGCTGCAGGAGTAGAATTGTCGTCTGAATTTGGTTGATTTCACTGTGAATGAATGAGACCCAGTAGCCAGTCTGGTTGCACGAGTAAACACCTGTTTCAGAGGCACCAGTGACTTAAGTTCGTTGGAGCAGAAGCCATGGAAGTATTTATAAAACAGACAAAGGGAAGCCACAATCTGAAGACGCCAAATTTAATAATTTTTTTGCGAAACGCGTTGTCGCTAAAAAGCTTTTCAGCTTTTACCCATCACTTCTTCTTTTGTTTTGTATACAAGATTATATTAACGCGCACACACACACACACACACACACACACACACACACACACACACACACACACACACACACACACACACACACACAAATAAATAATCTATTCTATGTATTTTCCGTCAAATATGAGAGCAAGGAAAATTTTAATCCAATTTTTGTTTAGTTTTTCCAGCGTTCACGCATTTTTTTTCTGTTTGGTGGAATTAAGGGACTGCAAAAATTCTCCATTGTCCCAAGCGCTTTCGGTCACGTCTTTACAAGTCTCGGAACAATTGCTTTTACTAGTATTCAAAACAAATTAAAAAATATTCATCTTAAACAGTGAAAAAATGAAGAAAAATTAACAACACCTAAACAACGTTACGTTGTAAATCGTTAAACAAAAACTAAATAACAAATTATATTCCTCTTGACTGTCATATTCATATTTACTGAAAGATGCTTAAAAGAAAGATAGCTATATATATATATATATATATATATATACTACCGGCCATAATTATTAGGTCACCCCAGTTTTTTTAAAGAAATGATGAATTGCATACTATTTTTAGTATTTATTGCCAAATGAAATCAGAATGGTCCTTTTGTTATTATTACTTTGCAAAATTTTACAAGGCAAGGAAGCAAAGATGAACTCGTCCGAAATACCCAAAATTTTCTTCATTCTTTCATTGATGAAACTGC
>JBBBDQ010001598.1:3555000-3817500 GCA_037127315.1 Ascarosepion bandense
AAAAAAGAGAAAATGTTTTTCCTTCCAAAACATTAATTCAAAACAGTGCTCGATATACGATATATAGAGCTGTGAATATTTATTATAAATTTTGTTTTAGAACATGTACATAATTTCTTCTATAGAGAAGAGGACATATATAGAAGAAATTATGTACATGTTCTAAAACATATATAAATATGTAATATTTAAATATGTAAATATGTAAATATGTAAATAGCATAGCGGATCCTACCCGCGAGGATCAGAACTGGTGCAGTACGTCCGAGTACTTCCCATGGTAGTAGGGATAAAACATTGAAAGACTCATCACATCCCGCCTGTAAGAGAGAACTTTCTTCTCCAACAATATATATATATATATATATAACGAAATGTTAATATATATATATATATATATATATATATATATATATATTAACATTTAGAGAGAACTTTCTTCTCCAACAATATATATATATATATATATAACGAAATGTAATAATATATATATATATATATATATATATATTAACATTTCGTTATATATATATATATATTGTTGGAGAAGAAAGTTCTCTCTTACAGGCGGGATGTGATGAGTCTTTCAATGTTTTATCCCTACTACCATGGGAAGTACTCGGACGTACTGCACCAGTTCTGATCCTCGCGGGTAGGACCCGCTATGCTATTTACACAGTAGCGAATGTCGGTAGCAACAGCGACACCATCTTCGCATTCCCTCATCGAGAAGTAAGCTTCACTCAGTCATCTTCCCGCGAATTACTACCCTATGGGACAGACTCCTAAGAATATGTTTCCCCGATCACAACAATCTCTGATGTGCAGGAGGCTACGCAAGAGTGAATAGATTGGAAAAGAGAAAACCGGAAACCACATCTTAAACAGGGAACAAGGGATGAGACTCTACACCTATTCAATAGACGTGGGTAGAGAGTGAACCGGGCGATAGTTTAGTCTATCTATTCCAATTGAAAAAAATAAAAATAAAAAAAAAGTGAAAAGATTGGAAAAGAGAAAGCCGGAAACCACATCCTAAACAGGGAACAAGGGATGAGTCTCTACACCTGTTCAATAGATGTGGGTGGGGTGTGACCCGGGCGATAATTTAGTCTAGCTACTCGAAATTCATAGCTGCGATAGTGAAAGAAATTTTGGAAGAATCATTTTCTTCCCGAGGAATACTTTCTAAGTTAGAAACGCTGCCCTGTGAACAATCGGAATGTCATACTTTCGTTACCATGTCTCAAGAATCTTCACCGAAAAAAAAAAAAAATTTTAAAAGTCTACTTAAGTGGGGGTGTGAGATCGAAGGGTTTCTGTCAGTGAGCTGACTCACCAAAACGTGCAATGAAGGCGATTAACATAGGCTGGGACTTATTCAACAACAACAAAAAAGTATTTTCCTCAAACTGAATATCAATAATTATCTCTTGATATTGACTCTCAGAAGTGTGTTCGATTTGCTCGACAGTGCTTTGCAAGCATTATTTTTTGTTTATCGTTAGATATTAGCGTACGTCATGAAATTGTATTAGCGAAATTGTCTTCATTAATATAATTTAGTACGTTTGAACATATCGGGGGGGGCCTTTATTTTATATACCTCGGGTTATAATTCCTAAAAGTTTTTACTTGCTCATAACATACTATTCAAAAATCAATAGTGCTAATTTCTCATTCCTCCCAAAAGTCAACGCATCCATAATATGACCCAAAGGTTAGGATATAAAAAGCCTTCATTCGAATAATTAAGCAACTTAATCATAAAAGTCATTGACAAACCAATCGCTTATTTATAAATCTTTAAAAAGACCGGATTAGAAATGAATAATTATTGCAAATTATTTTTAGAATTAATTTTTAAATCCCACGATGCAAACGAAATTAAATATCTGCATTAAGCAATAAATGCTAAGCTACAGAAGATATAAAACACATAGATATCAATATTAAGACTGTATTGGACAAACTACATGTTGTAATGGTTAATAAGTTTGGTCCGTTAAATTTAATAGCGAGCGAGTAGTGAGTTCGATCCTTACTTGCGGGCACATCTAAGCTTCTTTTCTAAATTACTCTGAAGGTAAGACCTGCTCGATGTTATTATTACGTGCATATGGAAAGACAACTCTCTCTCCCCTAATATATATATATATATATATATATATTGCTTCACACAATTTTATGGTGAATGCTCGTATTTTAAATAGATGTTCTATTTTAATTTTCGCTTTAAACACTGTGTATAACGTCTGTCGGCCTGTGCATTCGAGAAATAAAGAAAAGATTTCTCGAATGTAGAAGACATAATGTGCACTGTTTAAAACGAAAATAAAAGTAATGTGTCTATTTCAAATACGATTATTTCGTAATATTCAATATGAGTATATTTGTTTAAACAAATAATTTTGAATTATCGGTTATTTATAACCAATTTTGTTAATCTTTGTTAATTTCTGTAACATGTTTACATTACGATACATTTCAGAGCAGATATGGTTATTACGACGAACCGAAGAAAATTGTGTTATATAGGCTTGATTTGACTTCGTTTAGACTGCTGGTCATTCGTGATCGAGAGGTCTAAGATACGCCAGATCAATTGGTCGTTTTTCCCTATGTAGATATGGGTCGCAGGTACAAATCTTACCAAATCACACATATTTTCTTAACATACATATATTGCATTTAGGCAGAAATCCTTCTTTTACGAAAGTTTCGTTGAAATGACAGACAAGGTGATGTAGTTAAGATTTTTGTATAATTTTTCATGTGATCTTATTTTTTTTTCTTTTCAGTAGATAAATTATATAAAAATTGTCTGACTGTTTTATCTATCTAAGCACATTTATCTATTATCAACAATACACTTTAATTTACTTTTAACTGAATATACCAGTTTCGCTTTTGTTCTCAGCTATTTTTTTTAAAACTCATCTGCATAGCGGACGTACATTTTCGACCAAGTAATCTTTTGCTTAATCAAATAAAGGTAATTTTTGTTCTAAATTGGACTTGTCAGGCGCTTACCTACAAGTACTAGTAGACGAAGAGTGCTCAAAACTATAACAGTTAACACTCATAAAGGACTATACAAATTTAACCGGCTTCTTTTCAGTATAAAGTTAGCACCAATCATATCCCAACAGATTATGGATACGATGCTTGCCGGTTTGGATTGTCCAGAAGCATACTTAGATTATGTACTTATTAAAAGTGAAACCTGAAAGCAACATACGGAAGCTAAAAAATATTTGAGAGGATTGAATAGGGTTTTAAAATCAGTGAAGGAAAATGCGAAAATTATCGATGCAAACGATAGACGACCAGATCTTTCAAGGGCAAGCGCAATAAAAGATATTCCCTCCCCAACAAATGTAACAAAGTTACAAGGATTTTTAGGGTTTGCTAATTACGATCATGCATCTATATCAAAACATGGATGAATTACGAACACCCTTGAATAACCTGCTAATGAAAGATGTAAAATGGAATTGGTCAGATAAATTTCAAAGTTCTTTCAAAGAGGTCAAGAAAGTCGTAACGACGGACTATTTACTAGTTCATGTTAACCCTAAATTAAAGATTGTGGTTACATCAGATGCAAGTGATTTGGGTAGTAGTGTTGTGATACTACACAAATATCAGGACGGAAAAACTAAACCAATAACTTATACTTCAAGATCATTAATTGCAGCTGAAAAAAAAGCTACAACCAAATAGAAAAGAAAGCATTGGCCATCATATTTGCGATGAAAATTTTCATAAATTCAAACATGGTAGAGAATTCATACTATAGACAGAAAAGTTCTCATTATTTTCAATATATGGATAATAGAAAGGGTGCTTCCACACCTACATAAAATAGGCTACATCGCTGGGGAAATTGAACTATAATTTTAAAATGTAGTTTCTACTATCCAAAACATTAAGTCAGGGAGATGGATTATTTAAACTAATACTAAAATTATGCGAAGTACTTAAGGACACAGTAATTACGGTGATAAGTGCTGAAAATGAAATTAATAATGTATTATAAAACACTGTAAGAGAACAGGCCATAACATTAGAGAAAATCAGAATTAAGTAAAAAAAAAATTATAATAATAATGAAGAAGCAATTAAACTATAAAGAAAAATATTTCTGGAAATAATGAATTTTCATTACGTAATAATATACTTATGTACGCAGAAACAATTGTGATATCAGCACAGTTCTAAAAAACGTATGCAAAAACAAGTTCACATAGGGCATTCAGGAATTTCTTGAATGAAATTTTTAATGAAGTGTTATACGTATTAGTAAAAAATGGATCAAGATACCGAAAATTTTGGGAAATCATGCAATGGTGGCGCTCTGGCAGAAAAGCCACCGCATATAAAATTTCAACCTTAGCCGAAAACCGATATGCCATGGTATAGAATACATATAGACTTCGCAGGATCGTTAAACAGAACATACATACAATGGTAGTCGATAGTTACACTAAATACCAGAAATATTAAAATATAGAAGACCTTCTATCACGGTAACAATAAATTTCCTAAACGAGATTTTTTCAAGGTTCGGTATACCTGACCCTATTGTTACAGATAACGGGATACAATTCTTGTACAGTTAATTTAAAGCTCTCTGTAAACCATTAGCAATAGAATATTTTATAACTCCCCCTTATCATCCAAGATCAGACAAACAAGCTGAACGGTTTGTCGCTACGTTTAAAAGAGAACTAAAAAAAGTCTGAGACAGAGAGAGAGAGAGAGAGAGAGAGAGAGAGAAATAAAGAGAGAGAGTGGGGGAGACAGAGGAAGTAATGCTGCAACAATTTATGTGTGTTTTCAGAATAACATCACACCTGAACACTGTCTGGAATGTCGCCTGCAGAGATGATGTTCTCCAGGAATTTAAGTCCGTGTTTAATAAATTACTACCAGAACGTAAAATGAGACCATAGGGAATATCAATATAAGTAAAAATTTCAAATCTGAAGATAAGATGATTTTTCAAATATATCAGCGTGGAAAAGAATTCTGGGAAGATGACGTTATAAAAAATATGGATCGGCAAAATGACATACATGGTACAGGGAGAAAGTTTGGAACGTTAGCGTCATCACAATCAGTTAAAACCCACATTCACTGATTTAAAAAGTCCCCGAAAAAGGTACCTATGGACATTTTGTATGACACGTTTGACCTACCCACGCCATCAGAAATTGTTGAGCCAATGTTTTATAGTAATACAAAAGGAACAGCAACAAAATTTCTAAATATAAAACAGAAGCTGAAGAAATATAGACCCCAGAGGAAGTCATCTCAGAGGAGAGGTATTATATAGAAATAATGTGTCGATGCTTACACCTGGTTTTGAACACGGATCGCAAGAGTGCAAACACAGGCGACCTCGTCTTGAAGTAATTAGAGGTATCGTACTGCTGAGATATCGTGACGTGTAAAAACAATATATATGCGAGTATATAATAAGTATTCGGTGACGTTGAAGAACTCTGTCTTCGGGCGGAGAGGAACCCAGACGATGCTCCGCCAAAGTGCAGATACTTGTATGGGGAAAAATATGCAGCAATTTTTTATCAGACCTGTATGTCTCGAATTATTCCCATTAAAAAGACCTTGTGCCACATTTTACCTCAATGTGAAGGTAGCTAAATATTATTAGCGTCGAGAAAAACGCTATTCTTTGTCAGTATCTCTGTATTCAGGAAAAGAGAAACGCAGACGAGGCCCCGCTGAAGGGCAGAGTCTCGTCTGGGAAAAAAATAGACAGTAAATTTTTGCCCATGCTTAAGGGCTCTGATTTTCCACATAAAAAAAATATTGTGCCACATTCCTTCTCATTGGGAAGGCAGCTAAATATGATTAGCATTGAGAAGAATAAGTGTCTGACACATTATTGTCGTGTGAGGAGCATGCGCGGAATAGTTCTCGAACTGCGTGTCACTGAGCTCATTCCGCCTAGGTTCGTCAGGCGTGCCACTCTCTGAGGAGTTGCTCTTCCTTTAATTTTACATATACCAACGGGGCTTCATCATCTGAGGAAGTAACGTGGTCACTAACGAAATAATTCTTCCTGCACGCTGGATGCACATCTTTTATGTGGTGCGGTATTCCATCAACAGAGACAAAGTGTGGATTATTGATCTGCGTCACCGTACCCTTGCCAAACTGCGTCGTAGCTATCTTCTTTTTATAGTCCTAACGAGCTAAACATTCTGTTTGTTTTCCTGCAGAACGGCCATGAGGGGGAATTAGATCCTTTAAGAGTCCGTTATCTGTCCACAGCTGTAGTTCCAGATCATACTCCTCTCAAATTTTCAGGGGCTGGATATTCCGCCAGTATATTTCTTAAGCAGGTGAAACAATACCTTTGTTTCTTGATCTCCACCGTTTGGAATAGCCAAAGGGACACAGTTCGAAGGTGTTATTATTTTTGTATCTGTAGAAAAATGTTTTTTCTCGTGTACGCATATCAATAGATGAAATATGATATTGTTAAAAATAAATGAAGTGCCTACACAAATATGAATATCCACAAAAAACGTTTAAAGTAATAAGAAATATATATATATATATGTCTGTTAATTTTTAGTTACATTCTCCCTTTTTTTTGCGAACCCAGACGATGTCAATTTTTTTTCTTTTCTTATTTATTTGATTTTATTCTATCTTTTTCTTTTTCTTTTTCGTTTTCTTTTTCTTTTTCTTTCCCTTTATTTTTATTTTTATTTTTTTATTTTATTTTATTTTATTTTATTATTTATTTTTTAATTTCTTTGCAATCTATTTAAAAAGGAAAAGTAGACTAATTTTTCTCCAGTTTCTGAAAGGTTTTTTCTGTTGCTGAGGTGATGTGTCGTCCCCCGTGGGGATCTTCATATCGAAATGGCTATTCAACATCTTTGAATTAATCCTTTTTTAATATATATATATATATATATATATATATATATATATATATGTGTGTGTGTGTGTGTGTGTGTGTGTGTGTGTGTGTGTGTGTGTCAGATTAAATATATTGCAAACAATATGTGTACTTATTTTTAATAAAATCTATTCATACTCACGGATAATCTTTCGCGTATTACCATCAAAAGATGTCAGAAATGAGCTGTAACGTTGACAGATGTTATTTTCATTCATTTCTTAAGGTACCCAAGTACTTTCAACCTCTTTCCGAGATCTTCTTCAGAGGTGTGAGTTATGTAACCAAAAACGTGTGTTGCTAAAAATTATTGTACATTTCTTTTTGCTTCAAATATAACTGTTGACAAATTGCTAGCGTTCATTAGCGTTCATTAGAACGTAAAAATTATCCAAAATGGAATATTTTTATATGTTGTTGTAGATGTCTACAAATGAATGAATGGTTGGACAAATGTAACGTAAGTGTATATAATACACACACACACACACACACACACACACACACACACACACACATACATATATATATATATATATATATATATATATTGTATTAAATTAAATACATATATGTATATATATATAGACACTAGGTGTTATAGGTTTGCATATAGGTTATGTTATTACAATGATGTTCATTATATTTAAGCTATAGTCATTCTCGCATGCAATAAATTTTAATTGTCAATGTAATAATTGTATTAGTAAATATAATTGTAATTTAATTGTAAATATAATATGTAATTTAAAAATGAATGTTATCGTTTACACTCCACCTATTTTTAGACCACCCTCTATATGATAACAGTGGTTGCGTTCGTTTTGCTAAAAAAAATGGTACAACCGGAGTATTTCTGGAAGATAATGCTTTTAATATAAGAAGTTTTTTTTTTTGCAGTTATAACGCACATTATTACTATACATTTTATTTATTGTAAAATAGGTAACATTAAATCTTATCTTTTCTGCTATTACTATGGATTTTACGGCAATTATATCCATTCTTTAGGGAGTTTGATTGTAGAATCTTACAGTTAAGAATGGAGGTATTCTCTGTACAATCCATTACGGTGTTACACAAGCAAACACACGCACAAAAGACATAGGACTGTCCCGGGCATGGATATTTCCATATACACGGAGAGTTCACCACAAATACATGCAGTAGTATAAATGTGATTATACAGGAATAAAGAGATATCAATCTATTGATTTATGGAGTGAGATCAATAAATTCGTCGCCAAATGAAAAAACAATTTCATTTAATTTATAAATAATTTTCAGAAAATTTTTTTTTGTTAATGCACTTATATCAGATCTCATATCAATTGAACCTTATTCAGAGAAGATGTAAGAAATTCAGGCTGGGCTGTACAATAGATAGATAGATAGATAGATAGATAGATAGATAGATAGATAGATAGATAGATAATAAACAAAATGAGATTGATAGATAGATAAATGGATAGATAAATAACGAAAAGAATGAGATACGTATTAAACAGAACGACATAGATAGATAGATAGATAGATAGATAGATAGATAGATAGATAGATAGATAATGAAAGGAATGAGTAACATATTAAACAGAATGAGATAGATAGATAGATAGATAGATAGATAGATAGATAGATAGATAGATAGATAATGAAAAGAATGAGTAACATATTAAACAGAATGAGATAGATAGATAGATAGATACATAGATAGATAGATAGATAATGAAAAGAATGAGTAACATATTAAACAGAATGAGATAGATAGATAGATAGATAGATAGATAGATAGATAGATAGATAGATAGATAGATAATAAACAAAATGAGATAGATAGATAGATAGATAGATAGATAGATAGATAGATAGATAGATAGATGTTTGAATTATTTTGGCCCTAGACATTTGGGGAAAATACATCTACTCATCAGAAGACTTGAGTGTAAAATTAAAATTATTGTTAGAAATTGCATTTTAAAAAAGTCATTAATTTTCTTTAATCTAGTGTTTTCTTTGATGAAAAATTATTTTAAATTGTTCAGTTATATGCATTAGACATTTTTATATAATCGGAATCTCACTTATGCCCCTCCACAAGAATTTACTCAAGAAACAAGACTGGCAACAAGGTCCTATCTACATTTTAATCAACTAAATGCTCCCTCAGCTACTTTTCTCGCACTTCACATCCGTGGAACTCGCTTCCATATACTTGCTTCCCTGACAGGCAAAATCTCCAAGAATCTAAATGCAACGTCAATTCCCATCTCTTGTCCACTTGACTCCAGTCCTTCTCTTGTTCTTTCCACATCTCTTCGGGTATCTTGTTCTTTACTCGCCCAACTGTTTTCACACTGGTATTCCCATCCTTCTCTTGCCCTTTCTCTGACCTCCCACTGTAATTGGTTCGTGTTTCTCTTCTCTCTCCCCCTGCTTAAACTTTCACTCTTTTCTTATGTAGCCTCCTGCGAACCAGGAGCGGTATTGCCTTGCTAGGGGTGAAACGATTAAAAAAAAATTGGTTAATTATGTGTCGTATGCTATTAATTATATGTGTAACCAAGTATTTACGTTTTGGATAAAAATAAGCATCCCTTGTTATTGCGCTCTCTAATTCCAAAGCCTGCTTGCCTTAAAAACGTTATCATCCTGTAATATCTTGTCGGCACTTATTTTTTTCTTATGGCGAAATACATCCATGAATACGCGGTGGCGTGATGGATAGCGGCACGAAATATGAAATCGAAAATCTGAGCTCGAATTCCAGTTGAGAGTGTTACATTCACTTACGCGGAAATAACCCCTGAGAAAGGTATGGATCCATCTATCCCCCACCCGATAAAATATAAATAAGTAACTTGCAAGAGAGACCGGATCTTATAGACTCGGTTGGAAAGTTGTCTGGGAGAATGAAAAATTCAATTCAAACTGGCCTGTAGAGCGTTCAGCTCTGTCAGGCTATCTTGCCCACGCCATACATTGATGCTTCGGCTATGGTACATGTGTTTTTTCTTGCGAACCTCAAGGTTTACGGGGCCCATGATTGGATTTGAGACATATCTATATACATAAATATTATTATTATTATTATTATTATTATTATTATTATTATTATTATTATTATATATATATTTCATTTTTAAACAAGTTATTTCGCTACCTTGGTTTCCACCATGAGTGGTTTCTTCAGGCGATTTTTAATAACTGATTTTACCTTTTAACGTTTTTCTTTTTAAGAACGCTCTTGTAACGGTGTTTTATTTGAACGTTACCACAAGGATCGTATGATGGAGCAGAAATCTCAGAATTGATGGGAATATACATTTTAAACAAAATAAACAAAATAATCCATATTGACAACCACGGATTATATAGAGATGACGGATTAATACTAGCGCCAGACAACAAAAGAATGAATGAAATAAGAGAACAGCTTTTTAAATTATTCAAAGAACTTGATTTTGATATTACAGTAGACACAAATAATAAAGTGGTACAATATTTAGATGCAGAACTTAATTTACAAACTGGAAATGTCTTGCCATACATGAAAACAAACACTAAGTTATCATACATAAATACAAAGTCCAATCATCCAAATAATATAATTAAACACATTTACAAAGGTATAGAACACAGACTATCTAATAATTTGTCAAACAAATCAATATTTAATGAAAAGAAAAATATATATGAGAATGCACTAAGAAATTCTGGACATAAAAACATTTTACAATATAATTCTCAACCAAACAGACAAATAAAAAATAAATTGGAAACAAAACATTATCTGGTTCAACCCACCATTTAATTTGGAAGTAAAGACCAAAATAAGACGTATATTTTTTAAACTAAGAGATAAGCACTATCTAAAAGAGTCAGAACTAAACAAAATTTTCAACAGAAACACAATTAAACTAAGTTATAGTTGCACTAATAATTTAGATAGTTTCATTAAAAAAAACGCCAGAAACTTAAATAGCATCGTACAAAACAAAACCACCAACAAAGAATGCAACTGCAGGGTCAAAAATAAATGTCCACTTCAAGGTCTCTGCAACACAAAAGGAATAATTTATAAGGCAGAGATACTTGACCCAGATGGCCCAAACAAAATATATTTGGCCTCAACCAAAAACAGTTTTAAGACCAGGTGGTTCAACCACAGATCTAAATTTAAAATAGAAAAATTAAAAAACAATACAAAATTGACTAACCATGTCTGTAAATTGAAATCAAAATATGAAAAACATCCACACATAACGTGGAGCATTGTACAAACAGCCAAGCCTCGCAATAGTGGATAAATATGTAGACTGTGCCAAGAAGAAAAATTACAAATTGTGACATACCTAAATAAAGACGAACTGTAAAATGAAAGAACAGAAGTTATGACAAAATGCATCCACACTAAGAAATACCTATTAGGTTCATACAACCATGGATGAAAACGTCATAATTCGTTTGAATTTAAACAATGCGCATTCATAAATTCTCTACCACGTGAACGTTCAAATAAAACACCGTTACAAGAACGTTCTTAAAAAGAAAAACGGTTAAAGGTAAAATCAGTTATTAAAAATCACCTGAAGAAACCACTCATGGTGGAAACCAAGGTAGCGAAATAACTCGTTTAAAAATGAAAAATATTCAAAAGTTCTACAATATAATTGTATAGTACCACTATTTATTACAAATGTACACTGGTCTAACCCTATTAGGATCAAAAACTAAGTATTAAACAATCAATATATATATATATATATATATATATATATATATATATAATATAGAGAAGTATAAACAATCAATTGCTGATACATCCTAACTTGTCCATCTACGAAACTCTGAAGACGGGGTAGTAAAGTTAAAATCAATCAGCTAAGTAACAAACATTTACTTGTATTAATTATATGTATATATTATAAATTATAGTTTAGAACATGTAAAATTACAGTTTACTACAAAGTGTACATTTTGTTTCGACTTTGAAAGAACAATATCTCATCAGGCATTTTAATGATGGTAAATATCCATAATTCTATTTCTATATTGAGCACTGTTTTAAATTAATCTTTTGCACTTTGTGAATATTTATATGATTATATATAGTATTTTGCAAAAGTTTTAGGACAAGAACTATATTATCTTTTATGAGGCATATTGTCAGAAAATAAACAATTTAACTAAAGTAATTTTATTCAACAAATGCTTTAACGATAAAAATACTTGTTACAAAACAAATTTAATATCTACTATAATAGCCTTTTGATTTGATCATAGCCTTCATTATGTCAGACATTGACATCACAAGCTTCTTTAATGTATCTTATGGTATATCCTGCCAAGCAGCTTGTATTTGTTCCCAAATTGTGTCTTGCAAATTAACATTAGATTTATCAATTTTGTTTTTCCAAAATATCCCATAGATGTTCAATAAGATTGAGATCAGGACTTTGTAGGGGCCAATTCAAATTACGAAGCCTTCTTTCCTCTTCCTTTTTAGTTAAATAATTCTTACAAAGGTTAGAAGTAAGTTTAGGGTCATTGTTTTGTTGATAAATAAAAGCCTTTATTCTGCTCCTTTGTGCAATTGTTAGCTCTGCTACGTTTGGCATTGTAGGCTGATTAAAAAATAAATTATTTGCCAAATTCAGAAATAAAGAGCATTTGCATGAACTACTCGAGGTCAGACAGATAACTTTTATCAAAATGAAGTTTAAAAAGGAACCTTTACACTATGTTGTCACTATTTACAGCTCAATTTGAGAGGGAGAAATCATATCTAAAGATAATAGAATAATGACTAGTTTCAAAATAATTGTTTAATAGAAAATAGGAGAAATTAAATATAACTTCTTTTAATACATTTCTTTTATACCTAGTTTTAAATAATCAATATTCATTAGCAATTTACTTGGCGTTTCAACCTGTATTTGAATTTCAGTGAGTTTTTTTTTTTTTTACATTTCTTGAAATATATTACGTCATATGTTGTATGATGTCTCATTCATGTATTTCTGATTGGATAGATGAATAAGATTATAATGACAAGCTTCAGTGAAAGAATACTAACAAACAATTGATTCACAGAGAAAAGTCAGCCGATCAAGTAAGATCCTGTACAGATATTATAGTATACATAGAATCTTTAGATATCTCTAAACGTATTTATAAATGGAACTTTGTCTGTGTGTGTGTGTGTGTATGTGTCTGTGTGTGTGTCCGTTACCTATAGACTCCGAAATAGCTGAACCGATTCTCTTGAAAATTTACACAGTTGTACTATAAGCGTCTGCGAGTGTTCTTAGCTAGATTTTGTGTCGTGTTACCCCCGATAAATATCGAAAATCGATAACGGAAAACATCGGGTTATAGAAGGAGTGGTCCGATTTTAATCAAATTTGATACACTCATAGACAGACATAAGAAACGATATTGAGAAATTTCAAGGTTGCAGTTATTACAACAATGCAGAAAATCGATATTATATATATATATATATATATATATAAAAGGCAAGATGCTTGTGTGTATCTGTTTATCTGCCTGTATGTCTGTATTTTGTTCACCCCTTTTATTTTGGTTTTTGCTTCGGGTTTGGCTCTACGTAGGTATAATTGTAGTTCTTAGTCTCAGCTATGATACCATTTACTCAGAGGATTTATTTAGCCTTCAAAATTCAGTTTACAATGAACAAAACTTATTTGATATTGATACCAGGAAATCAAAATTTGACTTACATCCATTCATTTTTCTTACAGTGTACGGTTTCGCTTTAACTGGAAACAACTATTGCATTTTAGTCTTTCGTGCCAACGTCCAAAGAGTCTGAGCTCCAGGACCATGGATTAATTTTAAAGCTTTCATTACGCCCGAGCGACGCTAGTTTATTTAATAAAATCGCCATTGTATTCAACCATGACCTTCAGGCGACTTCAGAATCTGCAACTCTTCTGAACCGCCTTTTTTGTATAGGTTGTTAAATGCTGTCATAATGCATGCCGTCAGTTCATTTTTTTTTTGTATTACAAGGGGTTATGCTGGCCACTCGATCAATTGCTCCCCACACATAATAAACAAGGACTTTTAGTCTGGAGAGTTAGGTGATTAGGTGCAAGGACTGATGTGGTCGCAGCTCTGAGTAGGTTTCCTTGCTTGTCTAGCATGGTGCAGAGTCCTCTTGCCAGATTTAGAGTCTTCCAGAAGCCTTTTAACCCAGGGTAGCACTACCTTCTCAGGGCACTCGCTGTAGGCCTTCGTGTTTAGTCTGAGGTTCTCACCAACAAATTACGGAGTTCTTTTCTTAACAGAACAATCAGAGTAAGTTTTCCGAGCTACCGTGCTTTCGTAATCACCATTAAATTCGTGCAATTTTTTTCAAATCTTCTACATTGTCCTTGGATTGATACCCACACTGATAATGTTCGTATTAGAGCTTCCGGCACAAATGCCAACAAGTACAGTATGTCATTTTCTAATTTCTAGCATGTCATGTTACGCTTTTTCTCAGATACGGTGCCCAACTGACCCTACTATATTGTGAAGTCGACAAAATCAAAAACAAAAAAACGGGCATGAGCAAAATTAATAATATGACATTTACCCATCTCACCCCGTCCATTCATATACTCCCCATCCACCCATGTATTTGACATATATAGAAATCTTTACACACAAACATTGATTACATTGATTACATGTATTCTAAAATGCATGCATGTGTGCATAAAATTCTTTTACTTCTGTCGATAGAGAATGAGAATATGTTCTTTGATCGACGCTACATGAACTTCAAACATATTCAAACACACACGCCAGACTTCTCTGCACAAACACTCAAAACCATGACGTAAGCATATTGTGAAAAGTAGCAACCGTCAAGGAATTAACAGGAGGTAGATTCGACCCAACGCGTCGAGTAGATACACCCACAAGCCCCTGATCTAAGCATGTTGTGAAAAATATCACCCGTGAAGGAATTAACAAGAGGCAGATTTTCTTGTCAGTTTAGAGAGAAACCCTGCCAATCGTATGTCTTCATAATCCAAACCATCTTAAAAGGAAGACTCAGTCGACAGATACACTGATATTTCTCTCCCTTCCATGGATACACAATATATGATAGCTAAACAAGTCCGAGGAGTACTCGTGTCTGTCAGCTTGTGTGTGTGTGTGTGTGTGTGTCTGTGTGTGTGTGTGTGTGTCTGTGTGTGTGTGTGTGTGTGTGTGTGTGCGTGCGTGCGTGCGTGCGTGTGTGTGTGTGTGTGTGTGTGTGTGTGTAATCCTTTTGTTATAAATATATACATAACGTTATGAGTATTTTGTGAGTGTGTGTCAAAGAACCGAACACGCACTCCTTATTTGCTACCGAGGTTTCGACGACGTTAGTCTCTTCAGGCAAAAGGGACTGGTATGGTCGAAATCTAGGTAGCAAGTAAGTGGTGTGTGTTTTGTTCTTTGACATATTGTTAGCTCTGCATATTCAGTTCATTTGTTTTGTTTGTGCATTGAGCACTTTTGTCGATCTTGTGGCCCAACTAGTGACTATTTTATTATTATGCTGAATTAAAAAAATGCTCAATAGACATATAAAAATGCTCAATAGACATATAAAAATGCTCAATAGACATATAAAGATGCTCAATAGACATATAAAAATGCTCAATAAACATATAAAAATGCTCAATAGACATATAAAAATGCTCAATAGACATATAAAAATGCTCAATAGACATATAAAAATATATAATGAGTAAAGCTTTCAATTATATATAGTCATCCGCAGACAGATGTGTTTCACTGTATCACAGCTCATCAGTTTTGTTAGACATCCGATTGCTTTTAACTCAGGATTAGAAACCCGACCAAATTGGCGTTGGTCGGCGATTCTACCTCTGAGCTATGAGCGCTCGGTAGAAGGAGGTAGAATATATATATATATATATATATATATATATATATATATATATATATATATATATAATATGCATATATAGATATAGGTATATGTTTCATGAGTTTGTATGTGTGAGAAAGAAAGAAAGAAAGAAAGAAAGAAAGAAAGAAAGAAAGAAACAGTTTATTCAAGTCTGTCTGACATTGGAAGTTATGGGACTTTCCAAACTGGTCAATGATGCGTTGGTAGTGGGGAGTTGAAAATTCAGAGTCATTCATCTCCTGGACTGGCTGCCTTCCTAACATCAAAGAACCCAACTTTCCCGGCTATTTAATCTATGACTAGGGAAATGGATCCATGCCTTTCCCATGGGCATTAAAAGTGAAGAGAAAGGAATGGCCTGTCACAACCGGAATTTTAAACCAGTCTAACGATTCCATTGCGCACTTCGATAGCAGCTACATCACCCGGAGATGCATATTATATATGTTTGTGTGGGCTGTGTGGGAGTTGGAATATATCTAATTGTTGCATATATCCATACAGAGATACATACATCTCTCTGGAGATACATTATACACACACACACACACACACACACACACACACACACACACACACACACACACACACACATATATATATATATATATATATATATATACACTACGGCGCCACCCTTGATTAATTTCATCTTAACATTAAGAAACTGATTAGACAACTGGAAAGAATCAGTATAAACATAAGTAGACACAATATGTCTACATAATTCAATCAAACCTGTTTCAATGAAAACATGCTGCACATACATATATATATATATTCATATATATTCACTAATATATATATATATATATAGCATAATGATGATCCACGTATACTGTTTTAATATGTATAGGAAAATTACTAAAAAGTTGTAAGTATAAAAATGTATTTTTTGACAGTATTTATTTATTTCTATTATATATATATATTTGATATATATATATATATATATATATATATATATATATATATATATATATTTGATATTTTAGACCGAACTCGGCCTGAAATATCAAATATATATATATAATAATAGAAATAAATAAATACTGTCAAAAAATATATTAATGTGTTTAGTCAGCAATCGCTCCATAATACATGTTTCTTTGAACAACTTTGACAATGTAATTTTGTTTCTTACCAACAGTCTTTTTATATTCTGTGAGTTCTCGGCCAAATTCTTAACTTTTTCAGTGGTTATTTATACTAATATAATCACTCATTCAACGTTTGAAATTTTTGTTAAATCAGTCCGTCCGAAATACACATTCAGTACTAAAAGAAAAGGGTAAAAAAAAAACGAAAAAGAAGTACTGTTTTAAGACTGTTTTTTACCCTGGATACTAGTTTTACGTGTGAAGTGATTCTCAGACAGTGTATATGATATAAAACCGAATGACCAATTTTATATTTTACATACGTTCTATCTTTAATATTTAGCACTATTACTCGCGTTGTGGTACAGTGGATATCGGCTCAGAACGAGAAGCCGGGGAGCAGAGTTCAAATTCCAGTTGAATTCATTGTATTCACCTACGCGCAAATACCCTTGGGAAAGGTATTAATCCGTCTCTTCCTTCCAGTTATGGGTTAAATAACAGGACAGATTGGGTTCTATAGCTTTGGTCGGCAACCAGTCTACCGCAGAAAGCAATGGCAACCTACTGCGGGATAATCTTCTGCCCAGTCAGTCATGTCTCTTTCGAGACATGATCGCCCAAGCGTGTTTCACGTATGGCACATAACTGACTCATAAATATAGCATACCAGAAAACTTTTGCTCACTGATGCTCTCTCTACATGAGTTTACTCAAGCAACGAGAATTGTTCCACCCTTTTACAGTCAAAACACCCAAATGCAGCCCTCGCTTTGGCTTCTTTTCTCGCATTTCCCGCCTGTGAAACTCCCTTCCGTCTGCTTTCTTCCCTGATAGTTAAAAATTCCAAGAGTTTAAATGCAATGTCAATTGTCATCTCTTATCCCCTTGACTTCATTCTTTCTCTTATCCTTTCCCTAACACCCCCTGTATCTTGTTCTTCCCCCTCTACTCTCACGCAATTCTCTTCACACCAGTTTTGCCATCCTTCTTTCAACCATTCTCTGACAACCCATCTAACCGATTCCTCTTTATCTCCCCTCTCCTCTTATGTAGCTCCCTGCACACTAGTGGCAGTACTGCCTTGATTGGGGGCGAAAGAATTATAAAAAAATACATTAAAATTATATGTATATATAAAAAACTTACGGAAAGTTACGAAATGCTTTTTTATGAATGAACAATACATTTATATATGTGCACCGGACTGAATGTTAGAAAATTATCTATTTTCTGGCAGGATTTCAACCTGCAACACTTATATATTAAGGAGACGCCGTTAATAGATCTGGCGTGTCTTACCACTCGACCACATAAAAACTCATAATTTAAAAAAATCGAATTAAGCCTTAAATACACAAGTTCCCAAATTCTCACAACATTCATATCTTTTTTTTTTTTTTAATCATTTCACCCCGAGCAAGGCGGAAACGCCACCTATGTGCAGGGGGCTACATAAATGTAAAAAGATTAATTAGAAAAGAGTGAGGAGTAAAACTAGTTAGAAAGGAACAATAGAAAGCTGAGAAAGCAGGTGCGATGACAGATATATAGGTGGAGAGAAAGGGAATGTTATACAGGGGTGGGGAGAGAGCTAGAGTCCAGTGGTTAGTAGATGAGTATTGACTTTGCATTTAAATTTCTGGAGGTTGTAGCCGTCAGGAAAGCAAGAATACGGAAGCGAGTTCCACAGATGAGAAGTGCGAGAGAAGAAGCTGCAGGAGTAGAACTGTCGTCTGAATTTGGCTAACCTGACTGTGAATGGGTGAGACCCAGTTGCCAGTCTGGTTGCACGAGTAAACACCTGTTGAGGAGGCATCAGTGACTTAAGTTCGTCTGAGCAGAAGCCATGAAAGTACTTATAGAACAGACAAAGGCCACATTTCGACGATGGGGAAGTGGCTGCAGTCGAGCCGCCAGATCAGTACCTATCACATTACAGACTCTCCTTTGGTTTGTGACCTAATGTAAACAAAGACAATATTACGAGATATAAAAATGTACCCTTTAATTAGAAAAAAACAGACTATCCACTCAAATACTAGTATCCATTAACAATAATGTTCAAACAAATTAAATTTCAAATAAATATGTCGGTTAATACTATTTCGTAAGTCTCCGTATAGTACGAAAGATAAATATTTTTCTAACAAGATTTTTCGAATACTCAGGCCGACCGATGTATATAAAATAACTGTTTAATTATATAAAAATAGTCTAGCCACTCAAATACGAGTATCCATTAAAAATAATGTTCAAATAAAAATATTTTAAATAAATATGTCGGTTAATACAATTTCGTATCTTTCCGTATGGTTTGAATTCTGCCGGAAAATAAATATTTTCTTAACAAGATTTTTCAAATATTCAGGCTGGTGGATGGATGTAAAAGTACTGTTTAGTACTGTTTAGTACATAGTACATAGTACATAGTACATAGTACATAGTACATAGTACATAGTACATAGTACATAGTACATAGTACATAGTACATAGTACATAGTACATAGTACATAGTACATAGAATGTGCGCTGTGGTACAGTGGATATCGGCTCGGAACGAGAAACCGGGGAGCCGAGTTCGAATTCCAGTTGAATCCATTGTATTCACTTAAGTGCAAATACCCTTGGGAAAGGTATTAATCCGACTCTTCCTTCTAAATATGGGTTAAATAGCAGGATAGATTGGGTTCTATAGCCTTGGTCGGCAACCAGTCTACCGCAGAAAGCAATGGCCACCTACTGCGGGATAATCTTCTGCCCAGTCAGTCATGTCTCTTTCGAGACATGATCGCCCAAGCGTGTTTCACGTATGGCACTTTAACTGACTGACATAGAAAAACAGACTATCCATCACATACGAGTTGCGCACCCCGACGTGGTGTAATGGTTAGCAAGCTTGTCTCGCGAGAACCTATTACAACTGAGTAGTAAGTTCGATCCTCATTGGGCACCCCTTATTTTCAGTCTGGTACCACATCTAAGCGGCGCTTAGAAAATCAAGTGTCCATCATATACGAGTATCCATTAAGAATAAATTTAAAATTAATACACACACACATATATATATATATATATATATATATATATATAATACATATCAATCATAGTTACGCCGAAGTTCCTGCTCTTTTCTAGATTTATTTTCTTCTTTTTTTTTTAAGTTGGTCTAGATTGAGCATTCTTTACCCTGTTAAAAGTTGGGTTTCTGAATGTTTTTTAGCTATTGTTTTATCTTTAGCAGTTTGGGATTTTTTTTTTCATTAATTCTGCTTTTATAATCATAGGTTGAATCATGAGTAAATTCTCTTTTTTTGTGGCATATCAACCTCGGCGGGTCATTTATTGCAAACTAAATTATATTTATTTATTGCTGGTAATACCTTTTTCTTATCAACAACTTATTGTTGTTTTTATATAAGTTTTGTGTCTAGTAATACTTTTTTCTTTTCGAGTATCAAGATTCATTGGGATTTGTTTTTAAGGGCAGGATCCCCAAGTCCTACCCTTGTTATTTAACCCATAACTGGAGGGAAGGAACGGAATAATACCTTTCCCAAGGGTACCAGCGCTTAAGTGAATGCAGGGTATTCAACTGGAATTCGAACTCGGCTCACCGATTTCTCTTTCCGAGCCGATATCCACTGCAACAGAACGCACATCCGTTGCTAAACGCTTACGTCACCTGGTATTCCCAAGCGATCACCCATCTAAGTACTGACCAATCTCAACGTTGCTTAACTTCGGTGATCGAGTGAGAACCGGTGTATTCAACGTGATATGGCCGTTAGCATATTCATATGTAAATTACTGCCTAATTAGCCTAGCTAAGACATGGATATGTGTTGTGGTGTAATAGATGTCGGCTAGAATGAGAAACTGGAGAGTTCAAATTCCAGTCGAATTCAACTGGTCTACCGCAGAAAGCAATGGCAACCTACTGCGGGAAAATTTTCTGCCTAGTCAGTCATTGATCGCCCAAGCGTGTATTACGTATAACAATTAACTGACTGAAGGTATAGACTATATAAATGCCCCACGCTGTAAGGGTAAAGCAGTAAAACCGATAAAAAAACAAATCCTAATAAATCTTGATACTCGAAAAGAAAAAAAGTATTACTAGACACAAAACTTATATATAAACAACAATAAATTGTTGAAAAGAAAAAAGTATTTCCAACAATAAATAAATAAAATTTAGTTGGTAATAAATGAACCCGCCGATGTTGGTCTGCCATAAAAACAAAACAACCAACCAACAGCATATCTATACAGATAAAGTATTATTAACTACTACTAGATAGGTGATTTTCTAAGCGTAGCTTAGATGTAGCACAAGGCCGAAAGTATGGGATACCAACTGTAATGATTCTAGCGAGACGAACTTGCTAAATATTACAGCACCTCGAGGTGCCCAACTACTACTAGATAGTGTGGTAATCAGTGACAAGCGAACTTACTGCCAATAGAATACGCCAAATACATCCACTTCAATGGTGGAAAAATATCAAAAGTAGCGACCCTCAAGATGGACAGTGGCAGGACCGGTATAAATCCCACCATTAAAAATTTATTGTAAATTGCACCAATGTCTATATTTTTTTTTTGGGTGGGGGTTGTGTAAAGGTTGTGATAAAATGAAATTTCATTATAGAGAATATGTTCAGTATCCGCTGATTGAACAGTTTGTCTTACTACCGGTTGAAATTTTTATTTATTTATTTATTTTCGTAGAATAGTTTTTCAGGAAATTAGAATTCTGAAGTTTACTATCGTTTTTTTTAATCATTTCACCCCAAGCAAGGCATTCTACTACTACTATTGCGCAGGGGTTTACATAGGGGAAGATGGTGAGTGGTTAGATAGAGGAAATGTCAGAAGGAGGGTGATAGACGGGTAAGGATGTAGATGGGAAGAGTGATTGAGAGAATGGATGCGAGTTAGTGTGTTATGATGTGTCTATTGACCTTACATTTAAACTCCTGGAGATTGTAGCTGTCGGGGAAACAAGTATGTGGAAGAGAATTCCAGAAGCGGGAAGTGCGAGAAAAGAAGATGTTGGAGTAAAAATTGCGGTTATATTTTATCGGTTTCACTGTAAAATAGTGGGACCTAGTTACTAATCTAGTATCTAGTGCAAATTCGTACCTAGGGGGCACCAGTGATCTAAGTTCATCAAAGCAGAAGCCGTGAAAGTATTTATGCATCATTCTAGTAGTCATGGGGGTTTCCTTCCAAATATTTTCTTTTTGGTAGTGTGTAAAATTAATATCTTGATTATATCATTATTTTCACTTCTAGTTTACATGCGGTACTTAATTTTTGTTCTTTTTTTAGGGAAGGGGTCTGGAAATGTTCAAAATTTAACGAGGTTTTGAATAGCAGAGTAAAGCCTTACTGGATATTTTGTTTGACACAAAAGAATTTTCCTGATTTTTGTTGTATTTTTTATTTCTTTTTACTTTTTGTTTTCGCTGTTATTTTCTTTTCAGTCATTTTGTAGTCCTTTCCCTCTCATTGACTTTCATTTCTTGATTTCCTTCCTTCCTTCCTTTCTTTCTCTCACAGCATTTCCTTCCTTCCTTCCTTTCTTTCTCTCACAGCATTTCCTTCCTTCCTTCCTTTCTTTTATCGCATTTTGTTTCTCCCTATTTCTTATTTCTTTTTTTTTTATCTGTTTTCATTGTGTTCTTCCTTTCTTTAATTTCTCAGTTCTTTCTCTCTCATTTTTTGTCTTAGTTTTCTATTTTTTACTTTCATCCTTTTCTGTTTTCTTTCCATCTTCTTTTTCTTCTTCTTCTCTCTCTCTCTCTCTCTCTCTCTCTCTCTGTCTCCTTTCTCTGTCTCTATTTTTAAATTTATTTTTCTTTCTTTCTGCTTCTCTTTTTCTCCCTTCTTCTTCAAGCGACTATTTTAAACGAACTACAGTTTGTAAAACATTGAATACTTCGGGAGTCGAAAAATGAGACTGTATGGAGTCTCACAGTCGTGGCCCACGAAAGTGGGAGACACGCCTCTGGAGATATGAGGTAGGGGGATTTAATGACCATACGACCCATAATTATGGATGATGATGATAGCAGAAAGAGTGATAATGATGGCGTTGACTTTGCTTTCGGTGACAAGTGAATGAAATTCTATTGGCTATGATTTACTCGAATAGCACTGGTCTATTCTGCTTGGCGACAAACCTTGGAACAACGCACACAGTCCAACAGTTATCTATTGTCCTGGAGAAATGATTTGTGCCATTTTCGCTAGATTCAAGCCGCTTGCCTCGTTTCGTCGACCTGAAATTGGGGTGTATATTGAGACTTTGTGCCGTTTCACCTGTCGAAATGTCTACAATAAAAGAAAGCGTCGAATACTTTTGAGGCTTTCAGAATTCATTTTCAACAATAAAAAAATAGATTTAATGTCTGGCATGACGTTATTGGATTACATTTTACAGGAATGTAGAAGTAAATGGTTAATTGAGCACTTGGGCAAATACATCTGCTCGGAAATATTTCCTTAAACATGACAGCACCATTGAAAATGTCGTCTTGAAAATAAAAGCTCCTCCTCTCCATTAAACAGATGAAGGATCTACGGCGCAGTTGAGGCTTTGCAGAAAGAATCGCGTGTATATACATCGGTGGACAGTAGTGCTTTCCATTTTCGTACACAATTCAGTCTATTCAAAACTTGAGAGTCATTCAAGATAGAATGTGACTAGTTTGATGGAATGATGTAATTTTTACGTGTTATCAACCCTTTGTGAGTTATTTAAATCCAAACCGTATTTTGGAAGTTTGCAAATATCATTATTTTTGAAAAGTGCATTAACCCTCTAGGGCCATTCGTATCATATTTGATACAGTATTTCCCTATAAGGAAACATTTGGTATTCATTGACTGAGCAGTCAATACTGCTTTGATTTGAAATTTATAAAATATTTCTCTTAAAAAATTTTTCAGGAAAATATTTCTTTCAAGGCTTGTTTTCATACTGTATCAAATATGATACGAATGGCCCTAGAGGGTTAAAAATATTCTGTAGGAAACATTGATTTTTTCCGAGTGCAAATTTTACTATTTAATCTATAGGTTGGGATTGAGGGATAGATTCATGCCTTTTTCAAAGTTATTTGTGAGTAAGTGAATTTAACGAACTTGACTAGAAATTGAACACGCCTTTGATTTCTAATTGCTATCTATTACACCACCTGCACTCCCTGAGTTACGGGTTAATTAGTAAAGCGGTGTGTAATATGAATGAAAAAATGAGGTTTTAGGAAGGCTAAGATTATACAATTGGGAGCATAGAAAAGAATCTATTGAAATGTAGTCTTCCTCGTATCATCAATACAGGAACCTGTTCTATAATTCTGTGTAACTTTCTTATTACCATCAGAATACGGAGGAATGCGGTTGATTTGATCCCGTGGATGTTGTATGGTGAGTCCCAGTCCTAAAGTTCGGAACTGGTAATATTTATTTTGCTATTTTACAAAAATGTGGCACAAGGCCAAAAGGGGGATAGGAAAATGCTGGTCTTCATCTGTCGTACATTAACTTAGCTATCCTCATTCCCTGACCCAAGCACACTATAAAAAACCCTTGCACCAAAACATCACATTCATACTCACTATTCTTACTACAACCACCAAAATGCCTCAAAGACTCTGTGAAGGTCTAACTAATCCCATATGTGTAATTTGTCTGTGGAGTTTTTTTTTTGTTTGTTTTTTTTAATCATATCACCCCAAGCAAGGCGAAAATGCCACTGATGCGCAGGGGGCTACGTAAGAGTGAAAAGATTGGAAAAGAGAAAAACCGGAAACCACATCCTAAACAGGAAACAAGAGATGAGCCTCTTCACCTGTTCAATAGACGTGGAATCATGTCTGACTGGGCAGAAGATTATCCCGCAGTAGGTTACCATTGCTTTCTGCGGTAGACTGGTTGCCGACCAAGGCTAGAGAACACAATCTGTCCTATTTTTTAACCCATAACTGGAAGGAAGAGACGGATTAATACCTTTCCCAAGGGTATTTGCGCGTAAGTGAATGCAATTAATTCAACTGGAATTCGAACTCGGCTCCCAGATTTCTTGTTCCGAGCAGATATCCACTGCTCCACAACACACATCCAAACTTTGGCCACCCCAAAAGCAGGTCTTCATCCTAAGAAAGACATGCTGTACATCTGGTGGGACTGGAGAGGAATAGTGTACTATGAGATTCTGCCAAATAACTGATTCTGAAAAGTACTGCTCACAACTGGGTAAATTAAAAGACAAATTCAAGAAAAAGGCCTAGAATTGTTGAACAGGAAAAGTGCTATTTTGTATCAGGATAAATGACCTGGTAAAAGTTGTTGCAGCTTGGCTGGGATGTGTTATCCCATCTATCACATTTGCCAGACATTGCTTCTTTGAATTTTCATTTATTCAGGTACTTGCAAAAATATTCTCATTGGTATTTTTTTTTCTTTTAAAATACACCTTAATGAGTTCTTTGAGAAGAAACCACCAACATTCTGAATAGACAAAGTTTTTTTAAGTTGGAGGAAAATTGGAGAAAGGTTGTACAACAAAATCGTCCATATTTACTTAAATAAATGTTTAATAGTATAATTTTGATATGTTTTAATTTCCCTTAAAAATTGGCATAAACTTTCTAGACAAACCAATACTTTAATTTAAGTATGAGAATCAGTCAAAAAATTTAATTTCATTTTTAATTACAGCAGATTTAGTTACGAGAGAATGCTTCCCAAACCACCATAATTTTAACCTCTTCAAGTCTAAGGTCAGCTATTATCTATTCTATGAATCGTCATAGGCTGTGCTTATTGAGTGGAGAAAAACAAATTTAAAATTTGAATACCATGATGAATATTTATACAACGAATGAAAGTATAAACAAAAACTCAACAAAATTGTTGTTAGTAATAAGAACCCCCCCACAATCCTTAACCGTGACAGATATATTAGTTAGCTGGGCGAAATTTTAGCGGGGTGTGTAAAAGTCAAATAATCATGCACACAATCACGCACTTTTTCAAATGCAACAACACATACGAAATTGACAGACTCGTAAACGAAAATTGCCATGCACCTACCAGGGGACTAATATATCTGGTCACCTAAAGAGGAATGGGTTGGGGAACTAAAAAAGGTCGGAACTGATGGGATTCATCTGAATATCTGACATCTAAATCGTTATAATTTTTTTGTAATGAAACGTTTTATCAATTTTTCTCGTAGCAGGTTCAGTTAATAGAAAGATACTTTTTCGTTTCAAGATTCTGTTCCGGCTCGTGTGAGAAGACAGCCTATCGGTACTTTTCCCACACGAGCCGAAACAAAATCTTGAAACGAAAAAGTATCATTACATTAACTGAACCTGCCACGTGAAGAACTGATAAAACATTTAATTAAAAAAATTATAATGATTCTTCGGTGTCATACAATATATCCAACATCTTGTATTTTTAACATTAACAGAAGGTGTACCTATTGTTTCCTGTTTAGGTTTGTGTTTCAGGTTCGTTCAAAAAACGGCTTCAACTCTATGCCTCTACCGTATCGACCTGAACACTGAAATGTTATTTACTAACTATTTTTCTCCTCAATATGAGTAGATAAGTTCGCTTACTCTTCGGCTTACACTCCACCCCGGTCTTTTGAACAGGATAAGAGGTTTATCCTTTGTTTGCTGTTTAGATTTGGGTTTCCGGTTCATTGTAAAATCTAATTTAACTTTATACTTCTAACGTCTTTACCTGAACCCTGAAATTTGAATTTGTTTATTTTTCTTTTCTCAATAGTAGTAGATAGGTTTGTACTGTCTGTCACTGTCCCCTACCTATTTTTTTATCATTTCACCCTAAGCAACGTATTTTACTGCCACTGCTGCGCAGGGGTTTACATAAAGGAAAATGATGACAAAGAGGGGTTAGTTATAGGAAATGTCAGTAGGAGGGTAATAGACGGTTGAAAATACCGATGTAATGGGGATGATGTGGATGGAGAAAAGAGCTTGATAGAATGGATGCGAGTTAGTGAGATAGGAGATGACTATTGACCTTACATTTAAATTTCTGGAGTTTGTAACTGTCGGGGAAGCAAGTATATGGAAAGAAAATTCCACAGGTGTGAAGTGCATGAAGAGAATCTGTTAGAGTAGAAATTGCGGTTACATTTTATTGGTTTCACTGTAAAAGGATGGGACCTAGTTTCTAATCTAGTTGCCCGTGTAAATTCATACCTAGAAGGCACCATGGAGCTAAGTTCGTTGGAGCAGAAGCCGTGAAAATATTTGTAGAAGAGGCATAGGGAAGCCACGTCACGCCGGTGAGAGAGCAACTGCAGCCGGGTTCCCTTTTTTTTTTAATTACCTGTTGAGGATTAGGTGTTCAGTTCTCTCTAAAGTATTTTCTTTCTTTTCTACTCCCAGTATATCTTTGCGTCTTAGTGGCATTTTCGCCTCCCTTAGATTTTTTTTTAAATACAGGTTTACACTGCTGTAAAGCTTTAAGCGTTCCCAGACCAACAAAAAGAAAAATAATCAACGTGACATTTGTCAGGAATTATCGGTAAGTATGACATTTTTTTAAAAATGTACTATAGTTTGCGTCAGTTTTTTTAGAAGGTAGGGAGTTCTACCTTTGACTGTATGAAAAAAAAACGCATCTGGCTGAGCAAACAAGCATGTTATCGTATTTCGTAAACCGCGAACCTTGCTTTGGAGGTAGGCAATCGTAGAAGAAAGTTATTTGGGGATCCTGAAACGCTCAACATCTATTTATATACGACTAGCAGTATAGCCCGGCGTTGCTCGGGTGTAATGAAAGGATTAAAACTAATCCATGGTCCTGGAGCTCAGACTCAACCAAAAGAATATTTTGTCTGAAGTTTGGTGACAATCGGATAAAAATTGTGGATTTGAATAAAGGACATAGAGATAAACAGACACACGCACAAATATCTTGCCTTTTATGTATATATATATATATTATCGATTTTCTGCACTATTGTAAGAAATGCAACCTTGAAACTTCTGAATATCGTTTCTTATGTCTTTGTCTATGAGTGTATCAAATTTGATTAAAATCGGACCACTCCTTCTATAACCCGATTTTTTCGATTATCGATTTTCGATAATTATCGGGCGTACCTCGACACAAAACCTAGCTAGGAACACTCGCAGACGCTTATAGTACAACTGTGTAAATTTTTAAGAAAATCGGTTCAGCCGTTTCGGAGTCTATAGGTAACGGACACACACAGCCACATATACACACACACAGACAAAGTTCCGTTTATAAATAAGTCTAGATTTAATCATAAATGTTTTTTTGTTTTACTTTATTTCGTATTGCAAGGGATAACTTGTATTCATGATCTTTTAGAAAAAGTGCGTAGCGTAAAGCAAACTACGAAAGAAACGGGAGATATTTCTAGTCATATAGAACTAAAATCAAAATTATATTCTCAAAATCTTATTAAAACAACGTTTTTTTTTTATTATTTTGTTTATTTTTATTTTGTTTATTTTTTATTTTTTTTGTCTCAAAGTCTTTGTATGGTTTCCAAGCAGCTACCAAAACCTCAGGGAAATGGACACAAAAAGAGGTAATGATAAGAACTTGTTCAAATTATATATATATATATATATTTTTGCTGGCTTTGATTGTATTTACCTACATGTGAACGACGCAGACGATTGCATAAAAAAATGTCCACAAAAAAGTCACTGTGAACACTTAGCAAAGAAAGATCATATCCAAGCGATAAAATGGTTATATTATAAAAAAAAAAAAACTCGAACAAAAATATTTCCTGATGACCGAGACTTCGTATAAACACAAAACGAAGAAGCAATGAATTTTCACCAGCAGAAATATTCATCAATAGACGAATATATTTTTCTTTAAAAAATAGAAAAAAATTTTAAAAAATGGTCTATAATTAAGGTGTAAAATTGTGGATAACTATTTGTCTTCTTTTTTTTTTTCACCTACTGTCTGTGCGGTAAAGTTATTTATACAGGAATGGTTTCAACTGAGTGCTCATTTATCTACTATCTTTATCAACGATTGTGACATGGCAGTAACGAGATCTCTTGACAAGATATTCGATAAAGACTGAGAAGTAGATTCATATAGTTTCAAGGACAGAGATTCATCTATTTTCAAGACTAGAAATCGAATTCTGTTTGTAGATCATGTTTACCGTGTGACAATCTTTACACGATCCCCACACTAACGTACATACCATCCATTACTCTACACTCTAAGCAGTTCATGATTCTTATTTTGCATATCCACAGTTGAAAAATACGACACACACCCAGAAAGTTTTCTTATATCGACGATTAGACATGACTCTAGGTGTATGTAACTGGTAGGTCTTAATGACGACAACCCATTTTTCGAATCTTGTAGACTGCTCCTACAGAATCATTAACAAATGACAGAAACCACACCTTGGAGGACTTTCAACAAGTACAATACTTTATATAGATAGCACAAATGTACTATCTAGATAACGCGAAGATGAAAAATTCGACACACACCCAGAAAGTTTTCTCATATCGACGATTAGACTTGACTCTGGGTGTATGTAACTGGTAGGTCTTAATGACGACAACCCATTTTTCGAATCTTGTAGACTGCTCCTACAGAATCATTAACAAATGACAGAAACCACACCTTGGAGGACTTTCAACAAGTACAATACTTTATATAGATAGCACAAATGTACTATCTATATAAAGCGAAGATGAAAAAATTCGACACACACCCAGAAAGTTTTCTCATATCGACGATTAGACTTGACTCTGGGTGTATGTAACTGGTAGGTCTTAATGACGACAACCCATTTTTCGAATCTTGTAGACTGCTCCTACAGAATCATTAACAAATGACAGAAACCACACCTTGGAGGACTTTCAACAAGTACAATACTTTATATAGATAGCACAAATGTACTATCTAGATAACGCGAAGATGAAAAATTCGACACACACCCAGAAAGTTTTCTCATATCGACGATTAGACTTGACTCTGGGTGTATGTAACTGGTAGGTCTTAATGACGACAACCCATTTTTCGAATCTTGTAGACTGCTCCTACAGAATCATTAACAAATGACAGAAACCACACCTTGGAGGACTTTCAACAAGTACAATACTTTATATAGATAGCACAAATGTACTATCTATATAACGCGAAGATGAAAAATTCGACACACACCCAGAAAGTTTTCTCAAATCGACGATTAGACTTGACTCTGGGTGTATGCAACTGGTAGGTCTTAATGACGACGACCCATTTTTCGAATCTTGTAGACTGCTCCTACAGAATCATTAACAAATGACAGAAACCACACCTTGGAGGACTTTCAACAAGTACAATACTTTATATAGATAGCACAAATGTACTATCTATATAACGCGAAGATGAAAAATTCGACACACACCCAGAAAGTTTTCTCATATCGACGATTAGACTTGACTCTGGGTGTATGCAACTGGTAGGTCTTAATGACGACGACCCATTTTTCGAATCTTGTAGACTGCTCCTACAGAATCATTAACAAATGACAGAAACCACACCTTGGAGGACTTTCAACAAGTACAATACTTTATATAGATAGCACAAATGTACTATCTATATAACGCGAAGATGAAAAATTCGACACACACCCAGAAAGTTTTCTCATATCGACGATTAGACTTGACTCTGGGTGTATGTAACTGGTAGGTCTTAATGACGACAACCCATTTTTCCAACCCAAATGTGCTATCTATATAACGCAAAGATAAACTTATATATGCAAAATTTATATAAAGATCAATATGTTGACGACTCGCACTATTTGAAACGAAAAGTTAGGAAGAATCAGTCAGGCAAGTGCTATACGTGATACACACTTGGACGATCATGTCTCGAAAGAGACATGACTGACTGGGCAGAAGATTATCCCGCAGTAGTTTGCCATTACTTTCTACTGTAGACTGGTCGCCAGCCAAGGCTATAGAACCCAATTTGTTCCGTTATTTAACCTAAAACTGGAGCGAAGATATGGATTAATACCCTTCCCAAGGGTATTTGCGAGTAAGTGAACTATCGCCCGGTTCACACTCCACCCATATCTATTGAACAGGTGAAGAGGCTCATATCTTGTTCCCTGTTTAGGATGCGGTTCCCGGCTTTCTCTTTTCCAATCATTCTACTCTTAAGTAGCCCCATGCGCATCAGTGGCGTCTCCGCCTTGCTTGGGGTGATATGATTAAAAAAAATACAAAGAATTCAACTGGAATTCGAACTCGGCTTGCCAATTTCTCGCTCCGCGCTGATATCCACTGCACCACAACTAACAACCTTCCAGCATTACTGGGCGTGAGTAACCTTTTTTCCTGAAAAAATGCTTTAATAGAAACATTTCTTTTAATTTCAACTGATCGTAGAATAGTCTACGCACTCTATGAATGGTAATTTCTTTTCTAAGAGAACGACTAAGATTACTATTAACATTGCCATAAATGCATAACCTGACGTTTTATGTTTCAAGGACTATCTTTTTACAGTGCATAAGTAATAGTTGACTCTTGTAGCTTTAGTTTTATTAAATACGTGTGCATTGTTACGATATTTATTGCTAATACAAGTAGATAGGTTCGCTAATCGTCTAGTTCACATTTCTCTCCGGTATTTTGGACGGACGTAGGGATCTATCACTTGTCTTCTGTTTAGGATTAGGTTTCCGGTTCCTTAAAGTTTTTTCACCAGTAGCCCCTTTTGTCTTGGTAGTGTTGTCGCCATTTTTGTAGTAAGTTGATCTTAAAAAGTAGAGTGGGATGTTTTTTTTCCATTTGTATAAAGGACATACAGGCAGATAAACAGACACACACACAAACATCTTGCCTTATATATATATATATATATATATATATATATATATATATATATATATATATTATCGATTTTCTGCACGATTGTAAAAAGTGCAACCTTGAAACTTATGAATATCGTTTCTTATGTCTTTGTCTATGAGTGTATCAAATTTGATAAAAATCGGACCACTCCTTCTATAACCCGATGTTTTCGATTGTCGATTTTTTATATTTATCGGGGGTACCTCGACACAAAACCTAGCTAAGAACACTCGCAGACGCTTATAGTACAACTCTGTAAATTTTCAATAAACTCAGTTCAGCCGTATTGGAGTATATAGGTAACGGACACACACACAGATACACACACACAGAGACAAAGTTCCGTTTATAAATAAGTTTAAATTAAGAATCGGCTTTAGCCAAAACAATGATGCTGGAATGTTTGTCTGGTTTTTGTTCAAACGTTAGGGAATAAAGGAAACAAGTAAATCTTTCTTGGTATTCATATTGCGCGATTGCTTTATTATGGAGATAGCAATGATTATGTCGACACCCAATGCGTATGTTTGACCTGAAATCCTTGATAAATTTCTAATTCCATTAATATAAAGATTGTTAGGTGATGGTGAAGACATATTGTCACAGCGTAAAGAAGATAAAAGCTTTTCGTCAGGAAAGCCACGTGAAATCAATGTCATGGCTTGTGAAGAGACTGGATCTAAATTCAATTGTAAATCTCTAGTGAAAATTTTCAAATGCAGTCAATGAAAATGTTCCTCCACCAAAGAATATCTGTAAAGTATAAGTTTTTAAAGTTAGAACCACATTGATAAAGAATATGTCTGAAAGAAATGCTGTTGTAATAAAATGTTGTGAATAGATAGCGAGGTATTAATGCTAATTTGTTTTGTCGATAAATTTGATGATTATTTTCTCAATTAGTGCATAAGATTTTCCTCGGCGTGGCTTAGAAAAAATTCTAACATTTATTTGAATAATTTAATCTAGTTTGTTTAAGGTACATTTTATGAAGCCAGAATATTCAGTTATTAAATAAAAAAGGTGTTTATCTTATTTATTAGTTTGCTTACTGATGAATAAAAAAGATAGTGAACATTCTCTAAGAGATCTAATTCCATAATCCTTGCCAGTGGTAGTATTCACACTGCACAGGCGATTGTAACATCTTAAAAATATGGTGAAAAAAAAACAGACAGATTATGTTACGGTAAATTTCTACAAAATTACTTTCCTATTGAAGAGGTTATTATCTGAAATTTTGGTTTTTAACTGGATTCGAGTACAGAATTTTGTCGTCGCTCAGAAATATCACTATCTCAGCTACGGCAACAATGTTTTTAAAGAAACACGTCCATAAACTCAGATTGCTTAGTGGAGATTGAACTCTGTTGGCTTACGGTGAAATTCCATTGAAACAACGATTTCCATAGGAACACCAAATTTTGCAACGTCGCTCCTAATCAGTACCTGATGGGTAGTCACTTTGGAAGAAAAGGTGCAGTAAGCTTGGATGTGCGGATAATGCAATGTTTTTTTTAATTATTTCACCCCAAACAAGATTAGGCAGGTGATTACAATGAGAGAAGCGACTGGGTACAGGGGCTATTGAAAAAAAGATAAAAGATGAATGGGATTCAAGAAGAAAAAAGGTGGCAATTAACGTTGCATTCAAATTTTTGGAGATTGTAGCTATGAGGGAAGCAAGTAGAAGTGAGTTCCACAGGCGAGAAGTGAAAGAAAAGAAACTGTTGGAGTAGAAGTGGATATTACATTTATATATTTCAACAGCAAAAGAGTCGGATATCAATCTACTAACCCGCTTAAATACACAAGGACGGGGCACCAGAGGAAAAAGCTCGTCAGAGCAGTTGCCATGAAAATATTTGCAGAAAAGACAAAAGGATACCACGTCACGGCAGTGAAAATGAGAATGAAGCCGAGATGCCAAGTCAGGACTGATTACATTGCAGATTCTTCTTTGGATTTTGTCGAAAACCTGGAGATGAATAGCAGGATGCCCCTGAATAAAGATGATTTTTTTAAATCGTTTCACCTCAAGCAAGGCGGTATCGCCACTGGTGTGCAGGGGGCTACATAAGAGATGAGTGAAAGTTTAAGCAAAAGAAGAGAGAAGAGAGAGACGAAATGGTTAGAGAGGATGTCAGAGAAAGAGTAAGAAAAAAACGGAAATATTGGTGTGAAGGCAGTTGCGAGGGTAGAGTGAGAAAGAAAAAGAACAAAATAAACGGAGTGATGAGGAAAGGACGAGGAAAGGACTGGAATCCATTGGATAAGAGATGGGAACTGACATTGCATTTAAATTCTTGATGATTGTAGCTGTCAGGGAAGCAATTATACGCAAGTGAGTTCCACAAGTGCGATGAAGGAAGCCGCTGCAGTAGAAGTGGCGGCTGCATTTGGTTCATCTAACCGTAAAAGTGTGGGACCTTATTGCCAGTCTGGTTGCTCGAGTAAATTCTTGTGGAGGGGACACCAGTGACCTAGGCTCGTCGGAGCAAAAGAGATGAAACTATTTGTAGAATAGACAGAGGGAAGCCAGGTCGGCACCGATTAAATTCCAGATTCTCCTTTGGAGCCTGTCGAGAACTCTGAGATGGCTATCAGGAGCGCCCGGCATGATATGACAACAGTAACGGCTCAGAATTGTTAATCGGAGTTTCACTTCTCGTTGGATTCGTTAATATTTACTTAAACTCTAATACTCTTTATTAAGGCATGAATCCACCTTTTCTTTCTCTAGCCATGAGTTAATTAGTAAGACTTATATCCCTAAACTCTTATTATGTTAAAAAAAGTGTTACAATCTAAAAATAGTTTCGGTATTTAAATAACCTGCAGAATGTTGATAAGCCGTAGAAAACTAATCAATCTATCTTCTTAGTTATGGCTTCACAGCGAGGGGTTGTTGGCAATGACGTTGTCCTCATTTATTTACAAATATATTATGTAAAATAGAGTGTTTGTAAAAAGTGAGAAAGAAGCCGTGAAACTATCATCAGTAAATACTCCTTGTAGAGATCCGCTCAATTAGGATTGAGCTAATATTGCCAGTCAGAAGTTTTTTTATGGTATCTTTACCGACAATAATGGCCACTCAAATAAATATAGATACGAATTTGCACGAGCAACTAGATTGGCAGCTAGATCCCACCCTTTTATAGTGAAACCGATAAAATGCAACCGCAACTTCTACTTCAACAGTTTCTTTTATCATACTTACCGGCTGTGGAATTCCCTTCCACATGATTGCTTCCCCGACGGCTACAATCTCCAGGAGTTTAAATGTAAGGTCAATAGACACCTCCTAACACGCTAACTTGTATCTATTCTCTCAAACGCTCTCACCATCTAACCAACCCTCATTCTCGGTACCCTTTCTATCTCCCTCCTTTTAACATTTCCTATATCTAACCATCTTTTCCCATCACTCCCTCGACCCTATGTAACCCCCTGCGCTACAGTGGCAGTGGAATGCCTTGCTCGGGGTGAAACGATTAAAAAAAAAAAGAAAAAATCATGTCAACTTTGGCCTTCCATAATTATCAGAAAAATTCAAACAGTAGATATATCAATTTATAAAAGTATACGCATAATTTTATACAAAATGGTGTATTCTTTTCCCCTTTAGCCTACCTAGGCACAACAAAAGAAAGTTTAACTAATGAAATTAATTGCTCCACTATTTTTCGGAAGTAGTTATCTCAGTTTACAAATAAAAATAAAAAGAAAGTATGGAAAGCAATGATCGTCTTCGTTCTGAAATTGCATGGTATTAAAAAGTCAAGTAAATATTTTAAAAACGAAAACAACTCATACGAATTTCGAAAGATAAAATATTCTTTGCATCATGTTTCTGAATTGTTAAGATCTTTGAATAAATTTTACTTGAAAAGGTTTTAACAATTTTTATTCGCTAACGCAAAAAGGCAGATATATCTTAGGCTACCGATTTAAAAATGTAGGTATATATTATGCTCCCTATATTAACAAATATCATCAAAGATGAAGGTAAAACTGGAAACAGCTGAAATGTGGTTCTACAGAATGATGCTGAGGATAATGTGGACCGAGCATGTTAGCAATGATGAGGTTTTGAAAGAATGGAAACGAAAAGGAAATTAATATTGAGCATCAGGAAGAGACAACTGAAGTTCCAGGGACATGCACTGAAGAAGGAGGGCTCGGAGAACCTGATACTAACAGGCTAGATAGAGGGAAATGAGACAGGGGAAAGCAGTGGATAATATATTTGAAGGGCCTGAGCAGGTGGATGACAGAAGGGGAGTTGCTTGGTTTTACAGAAGAAAGTGTGCTCAGAGACACCAGGAATACAGAGACGTTGAAGGACATAATCACCTACGTCCTGAAAGGACAAGGCACATAGAAGAAGAAAAAGATATTAAAAAAATACGACCTATTCACCCAAGTATATATATTTTCTAATATAAACAGAGTGAAAAAATAAGAAACAGAATAAAAAATGAAAAACAAAAAATCCATTTATAAACATATATAAAATAATAATAAAGAAATAAATAAGTAAATAAGAAATATAAAAAACAGGATTTATATGTACAAACAGTTAAAACCAGGCAGTAATAAAAAAATCCAGAAACAATGTGAAAATAATGCCTCGAGAGTCCTAATTATTAAATATTAATTTGACAACCAGTGTTGTAATAAAAACGTGCTCAATATAAATTATATGGTATAACATTGATCGTCAAGTTATATAGTTATGAGCTACCTTATCTAACATTGATTATCATGTTAATATTCGATAGATTTTAATCTAGCACATATCAACTGGTTAATATTTGACACGTTTTTATTATAGCACTGATTGTCAACTTAAAATTTAATAGTTAGGACTCTCGATGCATCAATTTCCCATTTTTTCTTAATTTTTATTAGTGGCTGGTTTTAACTATTTATGCTTTTTTTTCTGTTTTTATTTATTTAGTTAGTTTATATATATATATATATATATATATATATATATAAATGTGTGTGTGTTTTGTTTTTGGTATAATGCTGATATTTATTTTAATCAAATAGTAATATCAATGCCCCAATATATGATTTTTAGAGTCTGAACTTATATTTTTCAAATTAGAAATTACATTATTTTGATCGCTCCACACTGTCTATGTGACAATGCCTCCCTGATTTTAGGGTGTTTGGCTAGTTTTGAACCTTTTAAAACTCTTCAATTTAAATTAAACATCATCACGTGATAAAACACAGGTAGTTACGAAACGAAATGGCTATTTTGTAGTGATATTATAACATATTAATGTTATAAATTCTAAATAAATATTATTCGCTCTACTTTGTATCGAGCACTTTTTTAAGAATGTTTCTTTGGATACGGAATTTTATTCCATCCATACCTACCCTATACTTAGGTATATATATATATATATATATATATATATATATATATATATAATGTGGGTACAAAATATTAAATCGTTTTTTATTAATTCTAAGATTTTCAAAAAGAAAAAGTTGGTACACTGAATTAAGACATATATTGAATATCTTTATACAAAAATGTGTTGATACAATTCAGGCGCTCATTTCTTGATCACCATTTTTGTTATTTTTTTATTTTTTTCTCTTGTAGTATATTGCATTGCCGGTTACGCTGTCACAAATTTGATGATACATAAAATACAGGTAGGTGTATAAATTTCGACCACCAATAGTGATCTGTTAGTGAGTAGGTTTTGATGAAGAATGCAAAATCCTGGAAATCATCGGTTTAATTCTGATTTCAGGCATTGTTCATCGATACGGCTTCATAAGTTGGTAATCAATATCATATATATAATGCCACGTTTCAAATGCCGTATTATCTAAACTTATTTATAAATGGAACTTTGTCTGTGTGTGTGTGCATCCGTTACCTATAGACTCCGAAACGGCTGAACCGATTTCCTTTAAAATGTACACAGTTGTACTATAAGCATCTGCGAGTGTTCTTAGCTTAGTATTTGTGTCGAGGTACACCCGATAAATATCGAAAATCGATAATCGAAAAAAATCCGTTTATAGAAGGAGTAGTCCGATTTTAATCAAATTTGATACACTCATAGAAAAAGACATAAGAAACGATATTCAGAAGTTTCAAGGTTGCAGTTCTTACAATAGTGCAGAAAATCGATAATATATATATATCTAAAAGACAAGATACCGGGTCTGATCAAAATCAGTTTTTCAGCTCTTTTATTAGTTCATAGTTTTTGCTTCAGGTTTGGTTCTAAGTAGGTATAATTGTAGTTCTTAGTCTCAGCCATGATACCATTTACTCAGAGGACTTATTTAGCCTTCAAAATTCGGTTTACGACGAAAAAAACTTATTTGATATTGATACCATGAAATCAAAATTTGACTTACATCCATTCATTTTTTCTTTCTCTTTAACTGGAAACAACTATTGCTTTTTAGTCTTTCGTGCCAACGTCCAAAGAGTTTGAGCTCCAGGACCATGGATTAGTTTTAAAATATTCATTACACCCGAGCAACGCCGGGCTATACTGCTAGTATTAAATATTACGTTCAAAATATTATATAAGTTTTGAAATAAAATGCGAAAAATTGAGATAAACTGCACTTAAGTAAGACACGATAGATTTAATTTTTTTTCGAAATATTTATCTGTACATACAAACAAATGCAGTTGACATTTAATGCGGAAGTACAATGAAAATCAGTTAGTCACTGAATATCTGCAAGTGTAAAAACGTAAGGATAAAAGAAATAAATGACAACAGATATGACGCTCTCCATGGTTTCCAAAAGAAAACCAAGCGTAAACATTATTTATTTTTGAAAAGAAGCTAAATAAATTCGAAACTTCTATGACGAATAATTTCATGAAAGTAACAAAGAGAGAAAAACAATAATCATATATCTGCAAACATTATTCAAGCCTAACTTCTTTCTTTTATGTGCCGCGTCCCTTCATGACCTAGGCAATCATGGCCCTCCACATCTTCTTGTTGCTTTTAAATGTGAATAAGTTTTGTATTTTCCTTATTTCTTCCTAACACTGCATTATAATCCATTTATTCAAGCTTATTGTCAGTCAGTTAAGTGTTGTACTTGATACACGCGTTGGGCGATCATGTCTCGAAATAGACATGACTGACTGGGCAGAAGATTATTCCGCAGTAGGTTGCCATTACTTTCTGCGGTAGACTGGCTGCTAGCCAGGGCTATAGAACCCAATCTGTCTTGTTAGTTAACCAATAACTGGAGAGAATAGACAGATTAATACCTTTCCCAAGGGTATTTCTGCGTAATATTCTGCCCATCTTTCCCTCAATCTGTCCTGTGAGTATCAGGTTTTCCAAGCCCCCTTCCTCAATACGTTCTCTAGAAATTTCAGATACCACTTTCTGACGTTAAGTATAAGGTTTTTGTTTTTATTTTTTCCAAAACATTGTTGTTACTCATATATTCAGTTTATGTTATCCTCAGCCTTTTCTGTAGAACCACATTTTTGTTGCTTCAAGTCTCTTCTTCATCTTTGATTATAATTCGATGTCACACAGGAGGAGAGATTTCCCGTAACATTTCAGTATTATTTTCTTTGTTTCTAACAGAATTCTTCTGTCTCTTGATATTCTGATTTTGGGGTGCATATTTAGCCAGCCTGAAACGAAGCCATAATAATGGAAGATCGCAGAAAGAACAAATGCACTAGAATAACGAATGTGTCTACAATTATCGTTTTCTAAAGCATATATGGATTATTCGATAAGAACTCACTATAAAATGCTTACTTGAGCCTTTTACACACTCCGGAAACAGACTGACCCTCCTGAATATTCGCTTCTTCTTCTATGTGCCATGGTTCTTTAGGGTGTAGACCATCATGGCTCTCCAGAGTTTTCTTATCGTATGTGACCCTTCGTGCATTTCCCTTTGCCAAAATTCCTTCCCCACTCTTCGGTCACAAAAGCTCTTCAGGTAGGCGGCTCACTACCTTCTCCTATCTCTGATCCTTGATATGCCCTGTGATGATTAAGTTTTCCAAGCTCTCCTTCCTTTCTGAAATCTTCGCTTACGGTGCTAGATAATGAATATATTATAAAATTAAAGGTAATAAGGATATGCATTTATAATCGCGGCAAATATTTTGCATTCATAACCTCAAATATAAAAATAAAATTCTTAAATTTCACTCATTGAGACTTACTTTATCGGTTCCTTGGTTCAGTTATTTTGGCTTTAACTTTGTCCAATTGTTTACGCTGAGAGCTGCTAAGAACAACTAAAGTCTTATTTTGAAGAAACGGTTTTGCTTTTTCTTTTATTAATTCTCCCTTAACGTCGGTAATTCTGGATTTCTCCACAGAAAAAGAAGAAGCAATAGAAATGTGAATCTACAGAAGGATGCTGACAATATCATCGACAAAACAAGAGAAAAACGAAGAGGACAATGGAAACAAAAAGAAACTTTATACCTAGAATCCAGAAAATATAACTGAATTTTCAAGAGCATATGAGAAAAGAAAGCTTGGAGAATTGAACACATGCAGGACATACTAAAGATAAAAGAAAAATGGGAAAACAGCCAGTAGCCTACCGAAGGCGCTTCTGTAAATGAAAAACCGAAGAGGGAGTGAAACGAACTGTGACCAGACAAACCTTACTGCAAGATACAAAGGATAGGAAGTTGCGGAGAACCTTGATCGACAATGACCGGAAGGAACATGTCATTTAAAAGAAGATGCGCTATATTCTTTCTATGAGTGCATTATTATAGCTCTTCACAACTTCCGGTTTTTTGTTGTTCTATGTTATTTGTGACACGTTACCGCCTTTGTTCTTCCATAGATTCCCACAAACTTGATAGTTGTAAAGAGATTACGATCGTATTGAAGGAACACAAGTCAGAGAAAACGAACAGGAAAAGGTGACCCATAACGAAGACCTTATAACATAGTAAAGCATAGTACACCTATCACTGCGCGCTGTTTAGCAAATTCGCTTTGCAGTCGAATTATTTAGTGTAGTAGTTTGTTGGTAGAATTTGTGTAACGGTATATCAACCTCTGTGGGTTATTTAATGCCGAAATTTAAATATTTTGAACACAATTGTATACATTCAGCTAGAGAAGATGTATTGTCTTCTTCTATGTGCCCTGTCCCTTCAGGAGATAGGCGATCATGGCTCTCCACGTCTCCCTATCCCTTGTGGCTCTTAGTATGTTTTCTCCTGTTGCTACTGGCAACCCCCGTTCCGTCATCCACCTGATCAGGCCCTGCAAATATGTTATCCGCTGCCTTCCTCTGTCTCTCCTTCCTTCTATCTGGCCAGTCAGTATCAGGTTCTCCAGGCTCTCCTTCCTCATTGCATGTCCCAGGAACTTCAGTTGTCTCTTCCTGATGCTCAGCATCAATTTCCTTTTTGTTGCCATTCTTTCTAACACCTCGTCGTTGCTTGTATGCTCAGTCCACGATATCCGTAGCATCCTTCTGTAGAACCACATTTCGGCCGCTTCCAGTTTTGTCCTCATTTTCGATGATATTGTCCAGCATTCACAGCCGTATTGAAGAACTGACATCACGTAGCAGCTTAGCACTCTTTTCTTCGTTTCTATTGAGATTTTCCTGTGTGTTAGTATTTTGCTCATCTTCTGGAACGCGTCCTTTGCCATGCCAATTCGCCTTCAGATCTCAGTGTCGCACTTTCCATCTTCTCTTAGAACACTTCCTAGGTACTTTAATTCTTCTACTTGATTGATTCAGTTATCCCCCACCTGTATTTGGCATTTTGGGTTGTATCTTTTGCTGATGACCATGCACTCAGTTTTCTTAAAGTTTATTTGTAGTCCCTTCTTGTCACTCTCCACTGCTACTTTCTGTATGAGATCTTATAGTTTCCTTTCCGTGTCCGCAATCAGCGCTGTATCGTCCGCATGTCTTATGTTGTTCAGGTTGTGGCCTCCAATAACAAATCCTGGCGTGTCATCTAGGGTCCTCAAAACATTCTTGCTGTATAGGTTGAACAAATCCGGTGAAAAGACACATCCTTAATTCTACTACAATATGTATTGCTGGTCATTTTTTTTATATATAAAATGTATTTTTACTATAAAAGTGTATTTTTATACTTTTATAGTGTTTTGTTTGGGGGATCACTATTTACTCATAACTGGGTCTCTAACAGGTGCTACCACTACATGTCAAGGTGGACCTTGGAAAAGCAAGTAAGAGATGTTTCCAGGCTCCACAAAAGTTCCAATCCCTAGTTTATCGTCATGCCTAGGACTGTAGTGTAGTGGATTCAATGCGTATTATTTTTCTACTGGTGTTTTATGCATGATTAATCGAAGCCTATTAAATATTGATTATAGATATGACAGAGAAGAAACGGCGAAACACTGTGAATTGAGAAAAACACTACATTTAGAAAAGTTTATAGAAATGCTATCGGCACAGGATGTGTAGATATTTCAGCGGACATGCTCATAGAACATAAAAGCTGAGGACTGAGATCAAATTTTAGGTTAGTCTGATGCGTTCCATTTCGCACCAGTGTACCTGTGAGAAGAATGAATACGCCTCTTCTTTACGAGCTCTGGATTAAATGGCAAGATACACTGATCTCTCTACCTTTGTTTTTTTAAGGAGAAAATACTACAACTTACATTCAAAATCATCTTTGAGCGGTCAGATGTCAGTCTACTTTGAAATAACCAATGTAGTTAATAAGTAGAAGAGTTGAAAATAATGCATACTTGATTTCACAGATCTGGTATCATGCCTTCATGGTCAGCTTATGAACTTTCCAGTTCACCTTCGTATTAATAAGAAGAGTTGAAATGAATGCTTGCAAGATTTCACAGCTCTAGCATCACTCATTCAGGTCCTGGATATGACGATAAACTGCATATGGTAGTAAATTTTTTTTCTGGAGGGGCGTGGAACCATCTCTTAATTGCTGTTGTTCTCAGATCTACGCTGGCCCGGAGTATAGCTATCTTTAGGATCCCAGCTATGGGAAAATAGTTACCTCCAAAAAAACAAAATGGGGTCAATGGACTATGAAAGCGCAAAAATATTTTTTTTAGTAAAAATGCCAGTAATACATTTTTGAAAAGAAATATTACCATCAATACATTCAAGAAAATAATACTAGCAATACCTTTTGAAAAAGAATATTCCTAGCAATACATTTTTAAATAAAAATATATTAGCAGCAATACATTCGATTCTCGAAAAAAACCCTTCTTTACAAAAATACGTTAATGAAACCTGATCTACGAACGGATATCTTACAAAGAATATATATTCTATTCTTACGAACCTATCCCAAAAATATTGTCGGCATTAAATAGCCAATTGAAGTCGATATGCCGCCGTAAGACAAAGTAAACCAAATCACGCTTTCATAGTCAGCCTATGAACTTTTCAATGCACCATCGGATTTGTTTAACTGCATATCAACCTCTATATGTTTTTAATAACGAAATCGAAATGTTTTGAACACCTTGAACTATTGCTAAAATATATATTTCTGATTATTCTACTACAAAATTTATTTTGATTTAAAAATGCATTACTGGTAATTTTAATATAGTTATTTATTGTTGATATGTCTCATATAAAAAATGTATGGATGGTGTTTTTTACTATAAAAATGCATTTTTCTATAAAAATGTATTTTTACTGTAAAGATGTATTTTTTACTTAAAAAATACATTTTTTACTGTAAAAATGCATCTTTTCTATAAAAATGTATTTTTACTGTAAAGATGTATTTTTTACTGTAAAAATGCATCTTTTCTATAAAAATGTATTTTTACTGTAAAGATGTATTTTTTACTGTAAAAATGCATCTTTTCTATAAAAATGCATTTCTACTGTAAATATGTATTTTTTACTGTAAAAATGCATCTTTTCTATAAAAATGCATTTTTACTGTAAAGATGTATTTTGTATTATAAAAATATATTTTTACAATAAAAATGCATTTTTATATTTTCAGCGACTTTTACAATTTTTGAAATTATAGATTTTACCCTACTAGGTGCTACTGCTCCGGCCAGGGTGGATCTGGAAACAACATCAGTTAAAAGGTGATTCACACTTCTCAAAACCTTCAATCTCCTTATCAGAGGCTTTGCTGCCCGATGTAATTTATCTTCATACCTAGAACTTACTGAGGAGGGTAACGGTAATTTTGTGAGACTTCCTGACACTCGAAATAAATTTGTAAATATCGAAGTTATGTTAATAATTGTAATAAGGAAATCCGCATTTTGGTTATTGCAAAAGGAAGCAAATAATAATTAAAAACAAACTTGATCAGATGTGGAAAGCGGATGAGTGAATATAATGATGAGGAAGTGTAAGTGGAAACTGAGGACGATGAGGACAGGAAGTAGGAGAAAGAAGAGGGGTGGAAGGAGGATTTTAGTTATGAATTTAAACTAAAACTGCTAGAAAAATATTGTAGAATTTCGACAGACGGCAATGCTTCCAGTGAACTCAAGATTTCGTTACGTTTCTGTTTTCTTTGCGCAAAGGATTCTGGTCGGATTTGCCTTTCGTGGCGCGCAAATCTGTCTATCTGAGAGACAGATATGAATTTTAAAAGCGAAGTAATATAAAGAACAAAAGAAAGTGATTTCTGGCTGGCGAATGATCTATTTTCCCAAAATGAACTTTCCAACCCAAAAAAAAAAAAAGAAAAAATATATCGGCACCAAATTTTTGACAAGTTGTCAAAATAAATTCAATTTTCAAGTTCGAGAACGAAAAAGAGAAAAAATGGCGTCAATCAAAATTATGAAACGGTGAAAACAAAGAGGAAATTGGCCTGATGGAAGCCATCAGAAAATGTCTTCCAGTAGCGTAGGAAAATAGTCCGAGTAAGGCGAATGAACACTTTGTGTGCGTATGTGTTGTTGGGTGGATGGACGTGTGGAGAGTGAATCACACTGCGTCACTGCGCCAGGCACAGGTAGGCGAGCGGGGGTAACGATGCACGGTAAATAAGAGATACGAATAGCCATATAAATAATGGATACATACAGAAACATTTATTTTCCTAAATTTGTTTTCTCGTTTTTATTTTTATTCCATTCTGTTGTTCGACACGAGAACTTATTTACACTGAGAATCTAGCATTCAGATGAACATCGACGCAGCGTCTATTTTGTTTGGTCTAAAAATATCAGCACAAAGATAAACTGAAGCTTTTTGCGAGAATTTTCCTGTCTTTGTCGTTTGCGACGACTTTAGATTGTTTGACAGAAGACATGAGTTTAGTTTTTCTAAATATTCCGGCTTGCATTCGGTCTATCTTTTGTTAATTCTGGTCTGTAGCATCTATCAGGTACACAGTGAATACAGCATATATCAGTTGAATTTTGTCTTTGGCACTCTTTTAATTCATTGAAGTTACATATTCAGGACTTAATGCAATTTTAAATAGAAGTTGATATCTCCAGCAGTTATTTACCTCGTCTTCCCACTGAGACATAATGTGACACAAGGTCGAGTTTATGGCGAGGAACCCGAACGCGTACGCTCGGGGCAGAGCTAAAAATTGCCAACCCCTTCTACCTTCGGTTGTGATGGCCACGGTGGTGATCACCAACCCACCCCCTCTAATGCAATGGGTGGTGCAGCCTTTGACAGCTGTTTACCCGGGACCGGGTATTTCTCAGTATTTTATTTCTCTCAGCTTCGTTTCTGTCCGCAGATAAAAAGACAACCGAGCCACATTGTCCCTGAAGACAGACAAGCAACTGAGAGATACTATACCCTACCCGGCGTGTGCCAGGTAAGTTGATAACTCCAGTATCTTAGAACAGGGGATTGGTTAACCGTTTCCCTTTTTGGTATGACGCCATAAACATGCCTTACATTTTCTTACGCTCATATAAGAACTACGTAGTAACGCCCTACCTTGGGTGGCTCTTAAAATTTATATTGTGTCAATATTAGTATAAAAAATTATAAGTAAACAAAAGAACATACTTTTTTCTGTTTTAAAAATTGAAAATTAATACTAACGTGAATTACTTTCTTTTTCTTCTTTTTTTCTTTTTTTGTGTGATTCGTTTTCTATGTCTTATCAATTCTTTACTAGTTATTTAAAACCACAAAATATTTTAGAGTGTGAGATTTGTTTTTCAGATGATGTTTTTTTAATCATATCACCCCAAGCAAGGCAGTAACGCCACTGATGCGCAGGGGGCTACGTAAGAGTGAAAATATTGGAAAAGAGAAAGCCGGAAACCACATCCTAAACAGGGAACAAGGGATGATCCTCTTCACCTGTTCAATACACGTGGGAGGAGTGTGAACCGGGCGATAGTTTAGTATATCTACTCCAAATGAAAAAAAAGAGTGAAAAGATTGGAAAAGAGAAAGCCGGAAACCACATCCTAAACAAGGAACAAGGGATGAGCCTCTTCACCTGTTCAATACACGTGGGAGGAGTGTGAACCGAGCAATAGTTTAGTACATCTACTCCAATTGATAAAAAAAGAGTGAAAAGATTGGAAAAGAGAAAGCCGGAAACCAAATCCTAAACAGGGAACAAGGGATGAGCCTCTTCACCTGTTCAATACACGTGGGAGGAGTGTAAACCGGGCGATAGTTTAGTATATCTACTCCAATTGATAAAAAAAGAGCGAAAAGATTGGAAAAGAGAAAGCCGGAAACCACATCCTAAACAGGGAACAAGGGATGAGCCTCTTCACCTGTTCAATGCACGTGGGAGGAGTGTGAACCGGGCGATAGTTTAGTATATCTACTCCAATTAATAAAAAAGAGCGAAAAGATTGGAAAAGAGAAAGCCGGAAACCAAATCCTAAACAGGGAACAAGGGATAAGCCTCTTCACCTGTTCAATACACGTGGGAGGAGTGTGAACCGGGCGATAGTTTAGTATATCTACACCAATTGATAAAAAAGAGTGAAAAGATTGGAAAAGAGAAAGCCGGAAACCACATCCTAAACAGGGAACAAGGAATGAGCCTCTTCATCTGTTCAATAGACATGGGTGGAGTGTGAACCGGGCGATAGTTTAGTATATCTACACCAATTGATAAAAAAGAGTGAAAAGATTGGAAAAAGAGAAAGCCGGAAACCACATCCTAAACAGGGAACAAGGGATGAGCCTCTTCACCTGTTCAATGATGACAGTCTTAGTGCTACATGTCTTGCTAATTAACCCATAGATGAGGGAGATGATTTGCGCATAAGTAAATATAACAAACTTAACTGGAATTAGAACTCGGCTGATTAACAATTCAAAGCCATCATCCATTACTCCACCTGTACATACTAGCTGACAGCTTTTAATATTACGAAGCGGTCATTCATGTAGGTACCAACCAGGTTTGATGCTGATTATCTTTGGTGATCGAATGGGAACTTGTATTCAGTTATTTTCGAATGCTTTTAATTTAAACTTTATTATTTGAAGAGGATTTTTAGAAAATGTCTTGTCATATATTTCGTCATTTGCAAATTCTGCACTTCATATAGAATTCTTTTTCTTAACGTAGGTGATCATGGCCTTCCATACCTCCCTAACTCTTGTCCCTCTTAATATCCCTGTTATCCCCCTAAATCCCCGCTCTACCTGCTCAAGTATGTCATGCACTGCTTTCCCTTGTTTCATTTCCGCTCTGTCCGTCTCGTGAGCCTCAGACTCTCCAAACCCTCTTTCCTCATTACATGTCCCAAAATCTTCAACAGTCTTTTCCTGATGTTAAGTATGTTTCTTTTTTATTTCCCTCCTCTCTAAAAACATCGTCGTTTCTCACATGTTCGGTTTATGATATTCTCAGCATCTTTCTGTAGAACCACATTTCGGATACTTCAAGTCTGTTCGTTATCTTTGATGATATTGTCTGGCATGTGCTACCGTATTGAAGGACGATCTTCATAACAATCTAGTCTTTTTTTCTTTGTTTCCAGGAAATGATCCTGTCTCTTAATATTTTGCTCGGCTACTGGAATGCATATTTAACTGCGCCACTACACTTTCAGATCTCCGTATCTCACATTCCGTCCTCTGTTAGAACACTTCCCAGGTATTTTAAATTTCTGCTTTTTTTTTTCTTATCACATCACCCCGAGCATGCAGTACGCCACTGATGTGCAGGGGGCTACATAAGAGAAAAAGTTTAGGTGATTGAGGAGAAGGACGAACCAGTTAGAAAGGAGCAAGGGAGGGATAGGAATACAGGTGTGATGACAGTTGCAAAGGTGGAGAGAAAGGAAAGGATATACAGGACAGTGTGGAAAGAATAGGGTCAAGTAGTTAAGAGATAAGAATTGACCTTGCATTTAAATTCCTGAAGTTTGTAGCCGTCAGGAAAGCAAGAATATGGGAGCGAGTTCCACAGGCGGGAAGTTCGAGAAAATAAGCTGGAGGAGTAGAATTGTCTGTATTTGGTTAATCTAACTGTGAATAGGTGAGACCCAGATGCCAGTCTAGTGGCAAGAGTAAACATCTATTGCAGAGGCACCAGTGACTTAAGTTCGTTGGAGCAGAAGCCATGGAAGTATTTATAGAACAGACACAGGGAAGTCACATCTCGTCGGTGGGAAAGTGGCTGTAGTCGCGCCGTTAAGTCAGCACCTATCACATTACTGATTCTTCTTTCAAGTATACCCAGCTTCTAGATGGCCTTTTGGGCTCCTCTTTTTACTGATTAGCATGCATTCCGTTTTCTTGTAGTTTATATGTCGTCCTTTCTTTCCGCTTAACGGTACCTATTTTGGGCTCATGTATAAAGCTGATCACTATTTCTTGTTTTTTGTTTTCTTTATTTTAATTCATATAAATCTGAAGTGATTTTATGATTTCTGGGACTGTACCACACCAATTACTCGTTAACTAACTGGCTGATTCTTTACAAATAATTTTGAAAAACAGTTTTCACTGTTTTATGACTAAAACATCACTAAAAACATACGATAATGGAAAGTAAGCAACGTCGGGTCTGGTCAGTACCTTGATCATTGTCTGGTCAGTACCTTGATCATTGTCTGGTCAGTACCTTGATCATTGTCTGGTTAGTACCTTGATCATTGTCTGGTCAGTACCCTGATCAGTGATCACTTGTGAAAACCAGGTGTTGTAAGCTCGTATTCTACTACCGGCACGGTAGTAGAATACATAATGACTTGAAATTGATAATCGGAAAGGCGAGTTCCAATTCCTGTCATATTCACTTACGCGAAATACCCATGGGAAAGCTATGAATGCATTTCATCTCTCCACTCAGCAATGGATTCAATAGTAAGACTTCAGTATTTGTCTATACTCCTGAGAATAGCTAGTATTTACATTATTTACACTATTTGGACTGTCGTACTTATCTCTATTGCCATGTTTACGAAATTTCGGCCGTTGCACGCTCCTGCCTTCTTCAGGTGCTAGGAATTTTTATCCCTTTATTTCGATTACCGGGATATATCATTCTTATTCCATGTGCGATGTCACTTCCGGATGCCATGTAGCTTTATGCTTGCTTCCCTGACGGATACAACCTCCAGGAGTTTAAATGTAAGGTCAATAGACACCTACTAACACACTAACTCGCACCCATTCTCTCAAACACTCTTCCTATGTACCTCCTTACTCGTCTATCCCCCTCCTTCTGACATTTCCTATATCCAATTGCTCTATGTAAACCCCCTGCGCTATAGTGGCAGTGGAATGCCTTGCTTGGGGTGATATGATTAAAAAACTTGTTCACTACTTCTATAGTCAAGTATTGAACACAAAACTCTTTGGGTCAAGTCACTGGAACTAACTAACGCTTGTATCCACTGGGCCATGTGTTCTTCATAACTTACAGAGTTGAGTTAAAAGGGCGATAACGACATGGCCTTCAGAAATGGCATCATATATGGAGTGAGAATGATATATCCCGGTAATTTAAATAAATGTTCCGGTTCAAAATTCCTAACACCTGAAAAAAGCCAGAGCGTACAACGGCCGAGACGTCGCAAACATGGCAATAAATATGAAGAAAACAGTCCGAATAGTGTAAATAATGTTAGTAAAACTTGTATGACTAAATCAGCTTTCCCAAACTATTGGTCGCAACCCACTGGGTGGTCGCACATGGAATGTTAGTGAGCCGTAAAAAGTTATACTACAATTACATATTAGATTCGATTAAACGCTGTCTGTTGAAATCGTTCAAGACTCTGGCTAGCATTTTGTTGTATCAAGCAGTATGTTGTTTTGACTAGCTTAATGTATCAGGGCGGGCCATGCTTTCAATTTAAACGTTCGCCATCGTAAAAAGTTTCTTTTCTCGCACTTCCCGCCTGTGGAATTCCCTTTCGTTTACCCCTACTACCCCGACAGCTACAATTTCCAAGAATTTTTAATGTAAAGTCGACATCTTCTATCTCATTTACTTGCATTCTCTCTCTCATGCTTCTTTCTCCGTCCATACCACCCTTATCTATATTCTGATCCTTCTCTTACCCACTTCCTGACACCCCTTATAACTTGTCATTCTTTCTCATAACTTTTCTCCCATGTAACCCCCCTGTGCACCAGTGCCAGTAAACTGCTTTGCTTGTGGCGAGATGATTATATATATATATATATATATATATATATATATATATATAAATTAAAATGTTTTTGTTCAGTAAATTTGAGTGGGTCGCCATAAACTGTAGTAATGCACAGTGGGCTGCGAGATTCTAAAATATTTAGGAACCCCTAGACTAATCAATTAACATCTACAAATAAAAATTCTCAGAATCTAAAAATATTTTCTGGCTTTAAACAACCTGCAACGGGTTGATAATTCATAGAAGACGAAACAATTAACAATAAAACAATGTTACTTAGACGTCTGAAAGCATCATCGCATAAGCTAGGTTTTATTTTCATAAGAATAATCAGAGCAATATCTGAACTGGGTTAAATAATTCGACAGAAGAACTATCAACCCCAAGTAATTTAATAAAGAGTTTGAATTTCCCTGAAGATTACTTCAATTGACAAAATTTGAACCTGATGAAAATAATAGAAGTGTCGAAAATGAAAAGACAGAATTTGAAAGAGAAATACCATAATAGCTCCATGAGACACAAGTTACTAGATCAGGGCATGAGAAACAAGTAACCCACAGTGTTATCGAGAGGCTCCAAAGGAGAGTCTGTAATGTGATAGGTACTGATCTGGCGGCTAGACTGCAGCCACTTCCCCACCGTCGAAATGTGGCCTCCCTTTGTCTGTTCTATAAATACTTCCATGGCTTCTGCTCCAACGAACTTAAGTCACTGGAGCCTCCTCAACAAGTGTTTACTCGTGCAACCAGATTGGCAACTGGGTCCCACCCATTCACAGTTAGGTTAGCCAAATGCAGACGACAATTCTACTCCTCCAGCTTCTTCTCTCGCACTTCCCGCCTGTGGAACTCGCTCCCATATTCTTGCTTTCCTGACGGCTACAACCTCCAGAAATTTAAATGCAATGTCAATACTCATCTATTACCCACTGGACGCTAGTTCTCTCCCCACCCCCGTATATTTTTCCCTTTCTCTCCACCTATGTATCTGTCATCGCACCTGCATTCTCAGCTTTCTATTGCTCCTTTCTAACTAGCTTGTACTCCTCACTCTTTTCTAATTAATCTTTTTACAGTTATGTAGCCCCCAGCTCATCAGTGGCATTTCTGCCTTGATCGGGGTGAAATGATTAAAAAAAAATATTATTTAACCCCCTTGTCGGACTGCGGGGCGTGGAGAAGCGATATAAGAAAAATTGCGAAAGTAAACGTTAATTACCTACTCGACTCGCCTATTATGCTTCCCTCTGTTTTGTCTACAAATATTAACATGACAATTGCTCTGACGATCTTTTGTATCTGATAGACCGCCCACGTGAATTTCACCATGCTACTAGATTGGCATTTAGGTCCCACTCTTTTACTATTGAAATAGTTAAATTTAACTGTCACTTCTACTCCAACAGCTTTTTTCTTCTCACAGTTCCTGCTTGTGGAACAACCTTCCATTTACTTGCTTCTCTAATAGCTACAATCTCCAAAAATTTAAATGAAACATCAATTGCCATCTTCTATCTTCTTGAATCCAAATTCATCTTTTATCCTTTCTCCAATAAACTTGTGGTCCTGGGCATGACGGTAAACTACATCCAGCATCAAGGCGTCTGATTGGGAGGTTATGAGAATCATGAAACAACTTCTCAATTGCTCTTGTTCCGAGGACCACCCTGACCCGGAGTGGTAGCACCTGTTAGGGTCTCAGCTATGGGCAAATAGTTACCCCTTCAAAAATAAACTGGGATTAAAACTCTATGAAAGTATAAAAATACGCTTTTATAGAAATATATACATAAAAATAAACTATGAGAGAAAAAAAATATCCTCAGCAAAACATTTTAAATACAAAACTAGAAAACATTTTCAGTTTTCTAAAATAAAAAAGAATAAAAATAAAAAATTTTCAATCAATCTTCTCACTATACCCGAGCATTTTAAAAAACAAAAACAAAAGATATTAAAATCCCACCCTTTTGGCATTAAATAACGCACAATAGTTGATATGCTGTTAAACAAAACTCAAACTCAAATCAATAACCCTTGTATCCAGTAATTTATTTCTCTGTAACCACCTACACACTAATAGCGGTTCCACCTGGCTTAGGGTGAAATTATAAAAAAAAAATAATAAATAAGATGAGGTAACTATTACACTATCCACACGTCAATAGTTACGTATATTTATCCAATTAGATACTGTTTTGAGCAGTGTCAGCCGTTACGCTGTGAGTTTCCAGGAAACGAAGAAACAGTTGACACATTCCACCCCCACGAGAGACTGTCGAGATATCTATTTTTGAGCATTTTCATTTTAGTATTTTTATTTATTAAGGTTACATTTTTCAATTCAGTCAGTTAAGTGCCATACGTGATACACGCTTTGGGCGATCATGCATCGAAAGAGACATGACTGACTGGGCAGACGACTATCCCGCAGTAGGTTGCCACTGCTTTCTGCGGTAGACTGGTTGCTAGCCAAGGCTACAGAACCCAATCTCTCCTATTATTTAACCCATAGCTAAAGGGAAAAGACGGATTAATACCTTTCCCAAGGGTATTTTTGCGTAAGTGAATGCAATGAATTCAACTGGAATTCGAAATCGGCTCCCCAATTTGTCGTTCCGAGCAGATATCACAACGAACATCCACCATCTTTCAATTACTCACGTTAAAGTCATTTCTATACAACTAACAAGTGTAATATAATGAATAGAAAAACAGGGAACTGAAATAGGTTGGTTGGTTGGTTGGTTGGTTGGTTGGTTGGTTGGTTGGTTCATTTAACCAGCATATCAACCTTCATTAGGTCATTTAATGCTGAAAATCGTTTTGATTTGTTTTATTTAGTTTATTTGTTTTATTGCTTTGTTTGTTTTTTATTTTCAAAAAAGGTTTTGTTGGTAAGAATTTTTATTCAAAAAAGGTTTTGCTGGTAACATTTTTCATTCAAAAAAGGTTTTGTTGGCAATATTTTTCATTCAAAACATTTTGTTGGTAATATTTTTCATTCAAAAACGGTTTTGTTGGTGATATTTCATTCAAAAAAGGTTTTGTTGGTAATATTTTTCATTCAAAAACGGTTTCCTTGGTAATATTTTTCATTCAAAAAAGTTTTGTTGGTAAATACTTTCATAACATTTTAACCTCAGTTTCGGGGTTAACTATTTACCCATAGCTGGGACCCTAAAAGGTGCTACCACTCTGGGTCAGGGTGGACCTGGGAACAACAGCAATTAAGAGGTGGTTCTGTGCTCCTAACAACCTCCCAATGAAAGGCCTTGCTGCCGGATGCAGTTAAAGTCATACCCAGGACCACTGAAATAGGCATGATAACGCCATCATGATGATGTGTCGTGTGACTGTGTGCAAACCACACCGGAGAATACCAAAAGAGCATTTTCATGGAGATATTTTTTAAAATAGGGATGTACGTTGTGGAGCAGTAGATATCGGCTCGAAACGCAAAATCGGAAAGACCATCTAGGAATTCAAGTTGCATTAACTTACGCGCAAGTCCTCTCGAGAAAAGAATTAATCCGTCTATTCTCCCTCTAGCTGTGTATTTAACAGCAGGACAGATTGGGTTCTATAGCCTTGATTAGCAACCAGTCTACCGCCGAAAGTAATGGCAAGCTGCTGCGGGAAATAATTCTGCCCAGGCAGTCGTGTCTCTTTCAAGACATGATCGTCTAAGTATCACGCATGGTGCTTCACTAACTAATAATTAAAAAACAGTATATTGCAATTTTTCTTATATTCGTTATATTTTTCTGGTATAACTGAATAATACTACCAATGTTCAAATAATATTTTCTCTAATCATCTAAACTTATATAATAATGCAACTTTGTCTGTGTGTGTCTGTGTGTGTGTGTCCGTTACCTATAGACTCCAAAACGGCTGAACCGATTTTCTTGAACATTTACACAGTTGTACTATAAGCGTCTGCGAGTGTTCTTAGCTAGGTTTGTGTCGGGGTACCCCCGATAAATATCGGAAATCGATAATCGAAAAAATCGAGTTATAAAAGGAGTGGTCCGATTTTAATCAAATTTGATACACTCATAGACAAAGACATAAGAAACGATATTCAGAAGTTTCAAGCTTGTAGTTACAATAGTGCAGAAAATCGATAATATATAAAAAGGCAAGATGTTTGTGTGTGTGTCTGTTTATCTGCCTGTATGTCTGTATTTTTTCAGCACTTTTATTTTAGTTTTTGCTTAAAGTTTGGCTCTAAGTAGGTATAATTATAGTTTTTAATCTCAGCCATGATACCATTTACTCAGAGGACTTATTTAGCCTTTACAATTCAGTTTACGACGAAAAAAATTATTTGATATCGATAGCAGGAAATCAAAATTTGACTTACATCCATTCATTTTTCTTTCAGTCTACAGCTTCGCTTTAACTGGAAACAACTATTGCTTTTTAGTCTTTCGTGCCAACGTCCAAAGAGTCTGTGATCCAGGACCATTACATCCGAGCAACGCCTTGTTATACTGCTAGTTATTATATAATTATATGACACAAATATTACCGTTTCTGGCACATTGGAAAGACTTGTTACGTTTATGATGACTGACCTTTCAATTAATAAAACGTCGTGTCCTCATGTTTCGTACAGATTGTCTCAATATGTCATATCTTAACACTAAAAATTATCGGGATAACAGCACCTCCATTTCCAGCTGTATTGAAAAGTTTCGCATTCCGGTCCTTGAAAAAAATCTGCTGGTAGATCAGATTGTTTGAGAAATATTGGTTTCTAGTACACTGCAGTTCATATGTGTATCAATGAGGTTGTATCTCAGTTATTAAATGCCATATATATATCAAGACGGTGAAGGAGCGGCTAAATTTTACATCAAACTTAATTTGACCTCTGATACTCCGGATTTTCTTGCGTGACAGGTTTTAAAATCGATTTTTTCCTATTGAATAAAGCTCGAATCAGCTAAACTAGAACATGGTTTATGCGTTGAGGTCGCCATCGGGAACTGGATCTGCTGACAGCATAAGTTCCAAGCCTCGTCATTTTTCAAGTTAAAATTATCACGGTTTAAATAACAGTATTATTAAAAACAAATAGATGTGGGTCGTAGCTGTAACTGTAGACATGGTTTGATTTGTTTGTTTAACGACATATCAACTGCTCATTGGTCACTTAATGCCGAAAACTTAATTTTCTTGGGAGTTTGAACTAATAAAAATATGACATATGTTATTCTGCTTTCACCATTCAATACATGAAAGATGATACGCAGCTTTTGGGCATATATGTTTGTGTAGACATAATTACTAAAGGCGATGGGATGACTGTTTTAAGCTGTAGTTTTGTTGAAGTTGTATTTTGTAACGCAATTTGATTTCATTACTTATATATATATATATATATATATATATATATATATATATATATATATATAAGGCAATCTGTGAGTCTGTGTGTGACTGTTCCCTATGCACGCCTACATTTTTTAAGCTACACCATTCAAACTTTCTAGGGACACATATCTACAGGGAAGCCAGGTCGACACATACTTTTTGACTTTAAGTTCAGCAATTTTCCCTTTCGCACTTTTTGGCCAATGGACACGATTGTTTATATTTGCTCCGTAAAACATCTAAGCTCTAAGATGATTGCTGAATTATGTCACAGAAAGCAAATCACACGTGTCAAACGCGACTAAAGTATTTTTTATTAAAAAAGTAAAAATAAATAAAAATAACCCTTTATATTTAATTTTTATTCCAACATTTTAAAAATTCATTTGGTCAACAAAAAATGTGAATATTTTTCCCCGTAATTTTGAAAGAAAAAAAATACGTTTTAAAAAAAGTGTTTTTTCAAACAAAAACAAAATATGTAAAATAAAAAGTGTCATCTTCTCCTACTGCTAAAATGTTCTGAGTTGCACGAGCAACGCCGGGCTATAATACTATTATATATTATATATATACGGATTATTCTACTGAAATAAATATTTCATGTTGGTTTTTCGATCGTATTTTAAACGGATTTTTGTGAAATCGCTACTATTTGTTAGCATGTGTTTTATTGTATATAGATCTGGGCATGCCGTACAGATTGAAGTTGGTTCTTGCTTTCGAATGGAAGAGTGTTTTATCCTGAAGTGTCTGATATAAATCTAAACATTATTATTTTGCCTGTCCTTCTTTTGAGATTTTGATGTCATTCTTCTTTGGTAGGTTTGATGTTGTATAATTTTTTGTTTAGGTAGCAGGTCCATGTATAAGAAAAGAATCCCTATTGTCCAGACATTGCGATATCAAGATATAACATTCATTGCTTTTGAAAAAACAAATTCTTAAAATAAAATCAGTAATTCTTAACTGCTGTATTTTTCTAATTGGGAAATCAAATTATTTTTTTTTTTATCGAAATGGTTCAAATTTTTAAAAATGAATAGCAAGAAAAAAATAACTTAAATATACACATTCTTGTATCAAAAGTAATCATGCAATTTATTACAAATGAATTTAAAATTTACTTAATGATCCACGGGAGAGAGAGAGAGAGAGAGAGAGAGAGAGAGCATTATCTGATATGGTCATTAATCTGAACAATGCCAGTACACTCAGACCTATGGATAGTACTGGGTATGACGAACAACTACATCCGGCAGCAAGGTATAAGATCGAGATTTTGGATGTTTTTTGGAACGTGAATTCACCTCTTAATTGTTGTTGTTTCCAGGTCAACCCTGACACGGAGTGGGAGCACGTGTTAGGGCCCCAGCTATGGTCAAATAGTAAGCCCACAAACAAAAAATAAATAAAATAAAACTGTCAAAGTATAAAAATACATTTCAAATTAAAAATATCAGAAATACATATTTATGCTGAAAAAAATTACCAACAATTTCAAGAAAAATAACAAACAATTGATTTTATAATAGAAATACTAGCAATACATGTTATAGCCGATTTAGCAAAGCTACATTTTATAGTAAAATGCCAATCGATATCTGTAGTTGAAGACGTATACTAGCGTTAAAGCTATATTTAGTTGAAGCCATAAAATTGTGCTCAAAATATTTTGATTTCGGCATTAAATAACAAATTGGAGGTGTTGATGTGCTGATTAACAAAATCAGCTTAATGAAGCCATTGGTTACGAAGACTTGTGCTAGCAATACCATCAGTATCTAACCAATTTCACTCGCAAGGTTTGAGTAAACTGATTTGTTGGTGTTCTAGCATTTTGCAAAAATGTCGTTTTACTGCGATTGTCTCTTCAGCCTGTTAGCAATAAAAAAATCACCTTCTTGACAATCCGACCATGGTGTGTTTCGAACATGTTTCTCAGCGAAAAAGCAAACGTTATATTAGGTTGTCCCAAAAGTTCGTAAACACTTGGGAAATGGGTCTATCTCGTCTAGCACAATCGAGACAAGCGATGGGTTCCGAAAAGGCCAGAGACGCCGTCGGTTTCAAAACAACATCGATTCGGCAAGAAAGTCATGTTGTGTGTTTGGTGGAACTTTGAAGGAATCGTGCATTTTTAGTTGGTTCCGAATGGTCGTGCCATCAGTGCCGAAATTCACTGCCAGCAACTTGAACGGGTTTACGAAAAGTTGAAGCAAAAGTACCTGGCTCTGATCAACCAAAAGCGCGCTTTGATGCAGCAGGACAATGCCAAGTCACACACCGCCAGGAAGACCAAAGACAAGTTTGAAGAGCTGGACGACGTTGAGGTTCTGCCACATCCAGCCTATAGTCCTGACTGTGCTCCATCAGATTACGGCCTTTTCCGCTCAATGCAACACTTTCTGAAGGGCCGCCGATTCGACAACTTTGATGAAGTCGAGGAAGCGTGTCGAGAATGTTTTTTATTCGAAGCCGGCTGAATGGTACTTTGACCAGATCCCAAAGCTTGCAGATCGATGGCAGAAAGTCTTGGAAAACGATGGTCTTTATTTTGAGGAATAATTTTTGTTGTTTTTGCGAGTAAAATTTCAATTTTTTGCAAGTGTTTACGAACTTTTGGGACAACATAATAATTCAAACACGTACCTATACATCTCGCGGCAATTGCGACTGATTACGGCTGCCTGCAATAAAGTGAACATCAGACATAAATCCTTGTCTGTGGAATGGGACAGAGCTGTAATGGAAGCTCCACAAATGCGACGGTGTGCAAAACAAGATGAAATCAGATAAATATTATCTGGTAATATTTATTTTTTATATGCATTCCTTGCCGAAAAAGATTATTGATTAATAGCCATTCAAATTCAAAATTAAATAAGTAAACAGGGATTTAATTGGAAAATTATATTTAGTTAGAAGTTATTATCAGTATTTTGTAAAAATGGTTCTTGATTAAATTCAAAATATTTAAATAAGAATACGAAACTGCCTTTCAGTTTTCAGATATCAATGATTTAAATTATTTAATTAAACAGTCTTCTTACGTAATGTTTCAACGAAAGGAGGCTATTCTTAATGAATGTGTATCAATATCATATTTTCCTATACAGGGCATTTCAAAAAGACTTCTTTAAAATTTTTGGAACGGCTTCCTCAAAAAAAAAAAACAGGGCAAAAGTCAATATAAGCATATGATTAAAATAGTGATTTTACTAGGAAGTGTTCCGTTTAAAAATGGCATGACATTCATATCGTGGGTAGCCAGACATGATTTCTTTTTACATACGGCCGCAGAAATGGAAATAGACGCGAGGTTACATTATTACATACGTTAAACTTTGAAGACAGACTAGCCACAGATGTACACGAAAGACAAATGTAATCTAAACTACACGGCATCACAGCGCTTTGTAAACTTTCATTAAAGTTAATATTTCCGGACATATGTTTATATTGTGGTTTGTTTTTGTTTCGGTGGAAGAAACTAGCCCCAAAATTTTGAAGAGTATTTTCGATAGACTATATATATATATATATATATATATATATATATATATATAAAATATACATTTTGTACCAAATGGAAGGAATATTATGCGGTCTGATGAAATGAGCTAATTAAGCTTATTGAAATGAATTATAATTTATAACCAATTTAAATGACGTGCTGAGTTTTCCTTTATAAATATCATATTGCTCTGGATAACATCCATTGAGCTCTCTATATAAATATAACACTTAATATTTTATATTAAGTTGATCTCGTTCGATTATCCTCAGCTTTTACGGACTGGACATCTATCTATCTATCTATCCATCTATATATATATATATATATATATATATATATATATATATATATATATAGAACAGACAGAACCAACAACCGACCACGGTTTTGCCTAACGGCTCGTCAGAGAAATTGGCTCGAGACATGATCGCCCAAGCGTGTATCACGGATGGCACTTAACTAACTGACTGATCATTCCTCTATAGTGCTCAATCGGGAAGTGAGAGCGAAATTGTTTATATATCATCTATATTATAATGAAGACCGTTATATATATATATATATATATATATATATATATATATATATATATATATATATATATATATATATATACTCTGCATTTTAATAATGACTGTTTGTAGTGATTTACTTTATTTAAATCTACTTAGTAGAGCATTATTTATGGTAATATTTTTATTATAAGTTTATAATAAAAACATAATTATTGCAACAAAAGAGCCGTTGTGTTTCGGTACTCTCTTATTAGTACATCGTCAGGCATTAAAATACATTTTTCTATTAGGAATCATTATACATAGTGTTGTGGAGTAGTTTTCGCACTGAAGGTTATAATCGTGCTATGTCGGTTGCTAATCGACTTAACGTACCCAAAATGTTAGGAACTTGATAATCTTCCACTGAAAGCTGACTACTTAGTATTTGGTAAACTGTCGACGAATATCAACTGCCTAGTAGTACCACTGAACCCGAATACAAGTCTAAAGAAATCCTATGAAATTCTCAAGTACTTCCTGTTAACTCTTATGAATATAGGAGGGAGAGTCCATTATCTGAGGAATAGGTGTGTTTCCCCATAACATGTAGAAACTTAAAAACGACACAATTTTTATTATATCCAGACAATTAAAGGGAGATTTTCGGAGAGTTTGTCTCAATGAACGAATAGAACGCCAGGTCATGATGAAAAGGAGAATTTGATTGTAAGGTAAACGTTTGTTTTCCCTACAAATGGGGAAGAATTTTCTTCACTTAGATTTCTCAAATGTACAGACCGATAAGCATATAACACTGTCTAATTAATGAAAATAGGGTTGTTTAGAATTCACTTTAATAAATGTTTGAAGCCATAAAAGTACAAGAATATTCTCAAATAGACAGAACGGACCCCACGACAAGTCCTATGAATAAAATATAAATACCGTCCTATCAACTAAATCTATTGCATCTACAAATAGATAAAATCAATCTCAACTTTTGCTACTAAAACTACAACAATAAAAGATTAAAAAATACTGAAGATTTTGGTTGGTTGGTTGTTTTGTTTTATGCCATATCAACCTCGGCGGTTCATTTATTGCCAACTAAATTTTATTTATTTATTGCTGGTAATACCTTTTTCTTTCAACAATTTATTGTTGTTTTTATATAAGTTATTGTGTCCAGTAATACTTTTTCTTTTTCGAGTATCAAGATTCATTGGGATTTGTTTTTAAGGGCAGGGTCCCCAAGTCTTACCCTGTTATTTAACCCATAACTGGAAGGATGAGACGGATTAATACCATTCCCAAGGGTATTTGCGCGTAAGTGAACACAATGGATTCTGCTGGAATTCGAACTCGGGCTTGACTGCAAGGTCATTTACAGTAAATTTGCAATTTGGATTGTACAACGTTTCCACACTTCTGGTAGAACTTCTATTATCATAGTAGGGATACATACTAACAGAAATGATGGAAAGAAAAAGAAAAAGCAATCTAAATGAAATCAGCCAAAAAACATGTTTAAATCTAAAATTCTCTCGTTCCTGCGTTTATGTAGTCATACCAACTTTAATCTGATGAAGTCCTAGAACACACACACACACACTCTCTCTCTCTCTCTCGATCTATCTATCTATCTATCTATCTATCTATCTATCTATCTATCTCTATCTCTTTCTATCTATCTCTCTCTATACACACACACACACATATACATATATATATATATATATATATATATATATATACATATATATAACGTTTGGATAGAATAATGGATCACCTTGAAATTTCAAGCAAATATGGGGTAGGCCAACCTTTAGCAGTAATTTAGTTCCAGTGGGATGTTTATCCATTCTTTAGCTAAAAGAGTGTCCAATACTTTTAATGACGTTGTTGAAGGATATCGACTCCTCATTTGATTTTTTTTGTTTTTTTTTCTAAAATTAACCATAAATGTTCAAGGATGTTGAGATTTGAGACTGTGGTGGCCTGATAAGATGTTCTACTTCACTAAAATATTCCTCCTGCCATTCAGCTACAACTTTAGCAGTATAAATGGGTACATTATCATCTTGAAGATGGTATTTTTCTCTGGATACAGATCCTGAACCATAGGATGAAGTTGATCACTAAAAATATTACTGACTTTTACTTTCAATAAATATATTACGCGTGGTGCAGTAAATATCGGCTCGGAGAGCCAAGTTCAAATTTGAGTTGAATTCCTTGCATTTCTCCCTGTGAGCTATGGGTGCTCAGTAGAAGGAGGTGGATTTTTGCGTGTTATATACAATGTAAACACATGCCAGTAGCCGAGAATGTTCAAATTTATTACAAAATGAACGATGCGTAAATGCAGGAGTAGCTACTGTTTTTAAAATCTACCATTTTTCAATTGTGCTCAATGACTATATATATATATATATATATATATATATATATATATATATAAAGTCATCCGCAGACAGATCTGATTCGCAGTATCACAGCTCATCAGTACGGTTAGACATCCGATTGCTTTTAACCCAGGATTGAAACCCGACCTAATTTGCGTCAGTCGGCGATTCTACCTCTGAGCTATGGGCGCTCGGTTGAAGGAGGCATGCTTTTTGCGTCTGATGTATCATACGCCAATATCCATTACTGAATGTGCGATGCGTAGATTCTAGAGTAGCTACTGTTTTTCAAAGTCTACCATTCTTCCAGAGTGCTCAATCAGCGTGTGAGAGCGTAAATAGTCACCCGACAGTCCTGCTTCGCTGTATCAGTGCCCATCAGTTAGGTTTTATATATATATATATGTCTATTATAATTTCATACATATGCTGTATAAATAGCATTATTTGTAGCTGTGTAGAGGCGTATAAATTTCGTCTAATGCATGAAGATCAACCGGATGGTGAGATGTGGTCAGGAAAGGAAACGACTCGCAGAAATGAATGGAGAAAGCAGTGCTTAGAAGAGTAAAGAAGAAGCAACGGAATCAGTGGAATGGTGAATAACCATTCCTTTTTGAAATGTCGCACTGATTTCATCTTTGTAACTTTCTCTTAGGAAAAAAAATAGAGGGAAAGAAGAAGTCATAGGAAAATGGCCGGCCGTTCAAATAAACAGATTCATATCTGGTCTATTTTCCTCCATTTCAAACTTACTTCATTCGTTTGTTTTTTCAGAGAGAGAGAGAGAGAGAGAGAGAAAGAGAGAGAGAGAGAGAGAGAAAGAGAGAGAGAGAGTTGTATATCTTTTCGATTTCCTAGAGTCGATGGTTTACATTTTTCGGATAATTTTTTTCTCCAGTTTATTTATGGTCTTCTTTCGTAGTTTCCTAATTTTGTTTTAGCCTTTATTTATATCTGCTTGTTGGCTATAACTAATTTATTTTTTAGTTTTAATTCTCTTTATTTTGCTTTTTTCGTTTTGCTGTTTTAAAAAATATTTTGTTAAATTTTTTATTTTAAATCTTTTCTCAAGTTTGAAAATGGAAAAGTCTATTTTAAGTTGACACTGAATGTTTTGAGGAAATTTGTTTCCAAATTTTGCTGGGGGCGAAGATACAATTACTCGAATACAACTTTCATCTGCCCCCATACAACACACACTTTAATACAGATCTGTTTGTGCTGCAAAAACTACTTCCCCCCCAGATTGTGATATGCTCTGTTTATATTATACAGGGTGCGATGGGTAAAATTTCGCCAGTTTATACTTTTAATTTCGCGCAAGAATTCTATTTGCTTTTGATTTTGTCGACTGTACAATATAATAGGGTCAGTTGGGCACCATCTGTGAATAAAAAGCAACATAACGCGATTGACTCCACCAGAAATTTGAAACCGGCGAAATCTTTTCACTCTTTTCTTTTTTTAGATTTTTTCAATTGGAGTAGATTGAACTATCGCCCGGTTCACATTCCACCCATGTATATTGAACAGGTGAAGAGGCTCATCCATTGTTCCCTGTTTAGGATGTGGTTTCCGGCTATCTCTTTTCCATTCTTTTCACTATTTTCTTTTTGTTATCTTTTTCAATTGGAGTAGATAGACTAAACTATCGCCCGGTTCACACTCCACTCACGTCTAGTGAACAGGTGAAGAGGCTCATCCCTTGTTCCCTGTTTAGGATGTGGTTTCCGACTTTCTCTTTTCCAACATTTTCACTGTTTTTTTTTTTTCAATTGGAGTAGATAGACTAAACTATCGCTCGGTTCACACTCCACCCACGTCTATTGAACAGGTGAAGAGGCTCATCCCTTGTTCCCTGTTTAGGATGTGGTTTCCGACTTTCTCTTTTCCAACATTTTCACTCTTTTTTTTTTTTTTCAATTGGAGTAGATAGACTAAACTATCGCCCGGTTCACACTCCACCCACGTCTAGTGAACAGGTGAAGAGGCTCATCCCTTTTTTCTTGTTTAGGAAGTGGTTTCCGGCTTTCTCTTTTCCAATCTTTTCATTCTTACGTAGCCCCCTGCACATCAGTGGCGTTACTGCCTTGCTCGGGGTGATATGATTAAAAATAATAAAAAAAAAACTCTACCATTTGGCATTCGCGCCAGAAGCTCCGATACGAAAATTTCAAAGTGTTTCCTCAATCCGAGGAACGTGCAGAGAAATAGTTAAATGTGTCTAGTGGTGATTACGAAGGATATCACTAGTGGTAGAGACATACCTTTATTCATCTTCCTACAGGGCCTCAGGTTCAACACGGAAGATTACATCATGTATTGAGAAGTTAGTATTGTCCTGTATCAAGTGAGATGCCGCTGGAAAACCATATGTCTGGCTACAGGGATCCGCAGCATTCAAACAAGCAGGAAATTTTTTTCAATTTCTGCGACTACATCACCTCTTACATATAGCCATTTAACTTGTTAAATGGCTATATGTTTAACTTGTTTAACTTTTAATCATATCACTCCGAGCAAGGCGGTAACGGCGCTGATGTGCAGGGGGCTACATAAGAGTAAAACGATTAGAGGAGAATGAGGAGAAGGACGAACCAGTTAGAAAGGAGCAAGACAAGGATGGGAATACAGGTGTGATGACAGTTGCAAAGGTGGAGAGAAAGGAAAGGATCTACAGGACAGTGTGGAAAGAGGTAGGGTTAAGTAGTTAAGAGATGAGAATTGACCTTGCATTTAAATTCTTGGAGGTTTTGCCGTCAGGAAAACAAGAATAAGGAAGCGAATTCCACGAGCGGGAAGTGCGAGAAAAGAAGCTACAGGTGTAGAATTGTCGTTTACATTTAGTTGATCTAACTGTGAATGGGTGAGACCAAGTTGCCACTCTGGTTGCACGAGTAAACACCTGTTACGGAGGCACCAGTGACTCAAGTTCGTTGGAACAGAAGCCATAGAAGTATTTATAGAACAGACAAAGGGAAGCTACATCTCGTCTGTGGGAAAGTGGCTGTAGTAGAGCCGCCAAGTCTGTACCTATCACATGACTGATTCTCCTTTGGAGCCTGTCAAGAACACGGAGATGAACAGCGGGGCCACCTGACTATATACGGCAGCAGTACTCCATGCGCTCCTCACTCTCCAACGACCCAACCTTGATTACTACGTGTGGGTGCAGCTGAGCGAGAAACCAACAAAACTTCTTGTAATACCAAAAATGAAATGGAGGAAAATATTATGGCAGCATTCACTAATTTATACAAGATGATCTTTCAGAAGAGATACAGAAGATTATAAAATTTGGTTAAGGCTGTAGTTGAAGCCATTGGCGATTGTACTGAATAAATTTACTCTTTAGTATTTCAAGATATTATGTCAGTGTTGTTTAAATGTATTTTTTAGACAATTATCCATCGTACCCTATATATATATATATATATATATATATATATATAGAGAGAGAGAGAGAGAGAGAGAGAGAGCGCAAGATGGATAATTGCCTAAATTGCAAAAAATGAAAACAAGTTGTTGTTTTATAGTTAGCCCTTGGATTTGTTAATTTTTGTTTTAGGTGAAATTCGAATATATATATATACATCTAAACTTATTTATGAATGGAACTTTGTCTGTGTGTGTGTGTGTGTGTGTGTGTGTGTGTGTGTGTGTGTGTGTGTGTGTGTGTGTCCGTTATCTATAGACTCCAAAACGGCTGAACCGATTTTCTTGAAAATTTACACAGTTGTATTACAAGCGTCTGCAAGGGTTCTTAGCTAGCTTTTGTGTCGAGGTACACCCGATAAATATCGAAAATCGATAATAAAAAAAATCAGGTTATAGAAGGAGTGGTCCGATTTTAATCAAATTTGATACATTCATAGACAAAGACAGAAGCTTCAAGGTTGGAGTTCTTATAATAGTGCAGAAAATCGATAATATATATATATTATATATATATATATTTAAATGTTTATGTGTGTGTCTGTTTATCTGCCTGTATGTCTATTTTTTTCAGCCCTTTTATTTTAGTTTTTCCTGCGGGTTTGTCTCTAAGTAAGTATAATTGTAGTTCTTAGTTTCAGTCATGATACTATTTACTCGGAGGACTTATTTAGTCTTCAAAATTCAGTTTACAACGAAAAAACTTATTTGATATCGATACCAGGAAATCAAAATTTGACTTACATCCATTCATTTTTCTTTCAGTCTACGGTTTCGCTTTAACTGAAAACAACTTTTCCTTTTTAGTCTTTCGTGCCAACGTCCAAAGAGTCTGAGCCCCAGGACCATGGATTAGTTTTAAAGCTTTCATTACACCCGAGAAACGCCGGGCTATACTGCTAGTTAGCAATAACAATAGAAAGGAAAGAATAGAACAAAAATAATGTTAAACAAAAATATATGGAAGGCAAAAGTAAACAAAAATTTCACAAACTAAGAATGATGTTAATGCATAAATCTCATACAGACAAGAGATCGATTTTGACCTCAAAAAAAGAAATCAGAAATCAGACCGAGAAGTGGTATATCTTATTGGTTAGTTAAAATATCCAGCATACATCTGTATGTTTTGTTTGTAAATTTACAACACGGGGGTCAACAATACCCATTCAAATAAACCTAACCGAAATACGAACTTTACTGTTCATGCTTACCTGTCACCTGGAAAAACAAGCCTAGACATGTTGAAACAATTTTAGACAAGATAAGACAAAATTTGTATCTAGTTTTTTTTAATCATATCAACCCGAGCAAGGCGGTAACGGCACTGATGTGCAAGGGGCTACGTAAGAGTGAAAAGATTGGAAAAGAGAAAGCCGGAAACCACTTCCTAAACAAGAAAAAAGGGATGAGCCTCTTCACCTCTTCACTAGACGTGGGTGGACTATGAACCGGGCGATAGTTTAGTCTATCTACTCCAATTGAAAAAAAAAAAAAAAAGAGTGAAAATGTTGGAAAAGAGAAAGTCGGAAACCACATCCTAAACAGGGAACAAGGGATGAGCCTCTTCACCTGTTCACTAGACGTGAGTGGAGTGTGAACCGGGCGATAGTTTTATCTACTCAAAGAAAAAAAAAACAACATAGCGTGGTGGATTACTAAGTTTTAACTTAGTTAAAGTCTAGTCAAAGAGATTTTTGCTAAATTATTAAAAAAAAAAAAACTACGCCAACGGATGATAGATAATCTTTTACACTTTAAAAACCCACATTTTTTCGCAACCTGCTCAAGTGGGGTAGCAGGGTAAATATCCTTACTTTGCCGATTCTGTTTACCGCATCCGATAAATTTTACGCCATTTAAATGCCTGGAATACTACGACAACTTCACGTTAAAACACTGGTTCAGGGAAGTTAATCAAGATTGCGCCTAGTCTGCACCTAGATGAATGATCGCTTGAAATATCAGGTGCCGTAAGTGCATGTAGTGTAATGGGTAATGACTCGGAATTTCTTATTAGGGAGTTCCAATTCCAATTGAGTTCGTTATATTAACTGACGTTCAAATATCCTTGGGAAATATCTGAACCCATTTCTTCTCCTTTCATCTAGGGGCTCAAAGGACGCGTTCCAGAAGCTGAGTAAAGTACTAACACAGGAAAATTTCACTAGAAACAAAGAAAAGAGTGCTGGATCGCTATGTGATATCAGTTCTTCAATACGGCAGTGAATGCTGGACAATATCATCGAAAATGAGGACAAAACTTGAAGCAGCGGAAATGTGGTTCTACAGAAGGATGCTGCGGATATCGTGGACTGGGCATGCAAGGAACGATGAGGTGTTGGAAAGAATGGCAACAAAAAGGAAATTAATACTGAGCACCAGGAAGAGACAACTGAATTTCCTGGGACATGCAATAAGGAAGGAGAGCTTGGAGAACCTGATACTGACAGGCCAGATAGAAGAAAAAAGGAACAGAGGAAGGCAGCGGATAACATATTTGCAGGGCCTGATCAGGTGGATGACGGAACGGGGGTTGCGGGGTGTAACAGGAGCAAATATACTAGCAAACATACTAAGAGCCACAAGGGATAGGGAGACGTGGAGAACCATGATCGCCTACGTTTCTGAAGGGACAGGGCATATAGAAGAAGAAGAAAACCGTTATTATCTCAAATTGTGTACAAAATATTTTTCGGCATAAAATAAACGATAGAGGTCGATATACCGCTAAAGAAAAATAAATAAATGTCTCAAGGATTATACTAACCATTCACTGATACCCTCACTTCTACCGTCTGGATTTTCTGAAGGTCAGATAAACCATCACCTCTAACGCTATATCGAGACGCTGACAAAAATGAATGTCGGAATTTCAAGTGATTATAATCTCTATTTTTGATTTTGTAAACATGATATAACCGCAAGTTCTATTCTAATAGTTTCTTTTCTTAAACTTCTCACCTGTGAAACTCTCTTCCAGTTTCTTATCTCTGCCACCTACAATATTTGAAAAGTTAAATGCAATGTCAGTCACCATCATCTGACCATCTGTTCAGATGAACAGATGGTCAGATGTTCCATCTGTTCCATAATTATTGCTTCTTATCAAGAAGGTTTGCTCATTTTGTTCGACTCCCAGTAACTCCCTTGCTTTTTAGTAGAATTATCGTCTTGCTTGATTGATGATTAAAAAGAAAAGAACATCTTTTGACTAAGACTGATACGCTTGTTAAAATAAATAAATAAAATGCTTTCCAAAAGGCACGGATTGTCATTTTGTTATCAAAAGTTTGAAAAATTCAAACACATTTTCTATTGTCTTTGCTGTTATCTACAAATTGTTCACGTTTATTAGATTCTCATATTCTTTCTCTTCTTGAAGAAATGCCAGCAATTCTGATGATAAGCCAAACATACTCCAAATATCTTTTTAAACTATTTATCTGTTCTATTCTTCATAGGTTACCTACAATACATTTTTTGTTATGGAATCATTCTATCTACTAAATTACTTCAAATTAGTAGTTAAAGTTCCTATATATAATTTCCTGTGTTGTTTTACGTGTCTGGATGTGTGTTTTGCCGTTGTGAGTGTATGTATGAATCTATGTGTGTTGTGTGTGTGTGTGTGTGTGTGTAATACGTGTCTTGCAAGATAAATCAATTGATTGGTTGGCAAACTTGCAAGTTGTTGCACCTTCTAAAATATGTTAAGTTAGCTGCAAATTATATTCATCTGCCCTCAAAAACAACACGTGTAAAAACAAATATATGAAATTTTTCCTATTTGTCTATATTTCTGAAATGAGATATTTACATTATATGGACTGTTATCTTCATCTTTATTGTCATATTTTCGACGTTTCGGCGTTGTACGCTCCGACTTTCTTCAGATGATTGAAACTGAAGCCTTTATGTCGATACTGGGGTACATTGTTCTCCTTCCATGTGTCATGCCACTTTTATGTGTCTTAAGGACACATAGCCCAATTAAATACTAAATGCCTCGGAAGTGTTCTAACAGGAGATGGAAAATGCGACACAGAGATCCGAAGGCGGATTGGCATGGTGAAGTACGCGTTCCAGAAGCTAAGTAGAGTATTAAGACACAGGAAAATTTCACTAGAAACAAAGAAAAGAGTAATAGATTGCTATGTGATGTCAGTTCTTCAATACGGCAGTGAATGCTGGACAATATCATCGAAGATGAAGGAAAAACTTGAAGCAGCGGAAATGTTGTTCTACAGAAGGATGTTACGGATATCAGGACAGAGCATGCGAGCAATGATGAGGTGTTGGAAATAATGACAACAAAAGAAAATTAATAGTGAGTATCAGGAAGAGACAACTGAAGTTCCTGGGACAAGCAATGGGGAAAGAGGGCTTAGAAAACCTGATACTGACAGGCCAGATAGAGGGAAAAAGAGTCAGAGAAAGGCATCGATTAACGTATTTAAAGGGCCTTAGAAGTTGGATGATAGAACGGGGTTGCGTGATGCAACAGGAGAAAGCGTACTAAGAGCCAACACGGATAGGGAGACATGATCGCCTACGTCCTAAAAGAACAGGGTACATAGAAGAATAAATGTGCTTTTATCTTTAAAATAGTCGCATTCAGAGTGAATCATAAAAAAGTTTCCGGTTTTTGTATTTCAAATTCGTTGTTTAAAAAAAATACTGCAATTATATTTTATTTATTTATATATTCACCATTACTGGCAATGACATCTTGCAATTCTTTAAGAAGATCTTCGATAACTTTCAAGTAAAATTCTGCAGGTTTCGATGTGAAAATTTTCGACGAATCGTTGAATCGGGTTTAAAATTAAATGACTGTTCCCTATCCAATCGTTTTGCTGCGATCAAAAAGTTGTAATTATCAGTTGGTACGAGGTCAAATAAATATGCCAAGTGATGTAAAACAGATCAATCGAGTTGAAATGTTTTTCATTGAGTTTTTTGCTGCAAATTTTTTGCATTGTGATGAAGAACAAGACTTCAGTTAATAAGCGCAGGATGCTTTTTGACCGAAATCTCATGGACAGGTTGCAAATGCTGGGCGAATAAATACGCATTAATGTTCTATGGCACTTAATTAATACTTTATAAATAATATTCCGAATATTCTACGACATACTCAATATTAACTTCCTTCTACACAGCTGAGCTTTTGTTGTTAGTTGTGGGAGATAGATAGATAGATAGATAGATAGATAGATAGATAGATAGATAGATAGATAGATAGATTTAGGGTTATCATACGGTCATTAATGATGCGAAAGTTCTTTAAATAAAATATTCTGTCTTGTCAAGAACACTTAGGTGGATAGCAGGAGCAACCGACCAGATACGGCAGCAGTATTCAATGCACGGGCGGATGGTAGATTTATATATGTGCAGGATTGTTTCTGGCGGATAAACTTTCAGTACCTACACAGAGAACCGACTTTCTTATCAGCAGAATTAGCTATGGATTCTATAAAGTCATTCTACTTGAGGTCTGTTGTGGGAGTTAAGCTGAGGAGGCACAGTATTCTGCTCTCAGGGAGGCTAGCCTGATCCATGCTAATGGGTGGTAGGAGCGATTGTCTGTGATTGTTAATAGATATCAGCTTTGTTTTGGAAGCATTAAAATTCACGAGCTATTTCTTCCCCCAGTCGGCAACTGATCGGATGCCCTTTTCAAGATCGGCAGCGAGGTTTACTTTGTCAGCCTCAGTAGATTTTTGATCAATGCGAAAGTAAACTGTAGTGTCGTCAGCGTATATGCCTACTTGGGATCTTTTTACATCTGAGAGATTGTTAATCTAGATAAAGAAAAGAATAGGACCTATAATAGAGCCTACAAGGAGACCCGCGTTTGTATGATAGTATTGGGAATCATGTCTGTTCAATACTACCTTCATTGTGCTATTTGAAAGGAATGACTGGATAAGGTCAAACAATTATCCAGTTATACCATAACCTCGCAGCTTGTATAAAAGGCCAGCATGCCAGACTCTATGAAACGCTTTGGTGATATCTACTGCAACAGTTCGGGCTTCGCCGTTCTTGTCGAGAACCTGGTGTATATACTCAGTGATGGTCGTGAGCATATCAGCAGTAGAGCTGGCGAAACGGAAACCATACTGTTTGTCCGAGAATAGTATGTGTGCTATGATATGTTGAACCATCTCAGTGTTGATGATGGATTCGAACACTCTGCCAAAAATTGGTAGGCGGCTGATAGGGTGATAATTCGAGGGATCAGAGTGTTCACCAGTGTTTTTATATATTGGAACCACGGAGGAGTACTTCCGGCAGACAGGAAAGCAATAAGCAGAGTGACAGTAGTTATAGAATTTGGAGAGAACAAAGGAAAGTTCAGGAAAACATTTCTTCAGGATAACAATTGGGATTCCGCCGCCGCCGTTCGCTTTATGGTGTTCAAGCTTTGAAAATATGTTAGAGACTACCGAGGGGGTAATGTCGATATCATTCAGTAAGGCCTCAGTTCGAGGTGGGAAATCGGGTACAGATACTCCAGAAGAGTCCAGTGTCGAGTTGGTGGAGAATCTGCGAGCGAAGCACGCAGATACGTCTGTTGTAAAGGCAAGGACCTCAAATTCGTTGATTAGAGGCGGGATTGAGGGTTTGTTATTGTTTGGTACACTTTTACAGAGCCTCCATAGTATTTGGAACCGAACTTACGAGATGTTATGCGCTGCTTCATTCTGGCTGCAAACAGCTTAACCCAAGAAGAGACCTCAGCCACACAGTCTTCAACGGGAAGATTAAAAACTTTGTTCCAAGGATGTCACACAGGAAATCGCGGAATGAGTCCCAATTGGCTCTTTGGTAGCAGTAAGATATTCTGCTAGTCTGAGATTCTAGGGTTTCAGTTTGAAATTCACTGATGGTTAACCAAATTGGAAATCATCAGCTGAAGGCCGGAGAGCATAACTCTCAAGAGGTTATAATAAGAACTACAAAAATAATAACATAGTCTACAAGTACATAATGCAAAAAATTGTGTTTCCGTATCTCAGAAATTCACACAGAAACTGATACGTAACTTCAAACTGGTGCAAAGTTTGGCGTCATCGCGTTGCAATTCGAAAGCTGGCCATCATTTCTGGGAACGTAACATTTCATCTTTACCAGTGTCTCGTGTGCGGCTTCCAGGAAATCAAGACGAATCAGGAGTTTTCTATCTTAAAAGCCATTGCCACATTTTACACCAATTTTTACAATGTCCAATCCTTCCTCCAAGTCAATTCATCTGACATCCTAGCCGCATATATATATATATATATATATATATATATATATATATATATATATATAAAGATGGAGACAGCAGCCCACGTATAACTATAAGAGCTTTTTTTCAGGTGCACCTTCTAAATGAATTAAGAGTACTACTAGATTGGCAACTAGGTTTCACCATTTTACTGATGAAATAACTAGATGCAACAACCATTCATACTCTAAAGTTTTCTTTTCTTGCGCTTTCTACCTTTGGAACCTTTTTCTGGTTCCTGATAGCTATAATCTTCAAAAATTTAAATGAAGCGTCATAATCTGTATTTTTTAACACTGTTTATTTTTTGCCGTTTCCTCAATCCTCTCCAGTGTCAATTTTCTAATTATCTTTTAGTTTCATTCCCTGTAAACACCGGTGTTTTTGTGGCATTGTCGCCTTCCTTGAGATGAAACGAATTAAGACTAAAAAAATCAAGGTACATGTTTGAGTTTGACTTTCCTCCAGCACTGGGCCTATATTTCGGTTTTGAAGCTTTCTGGTTTTATTTTGTTCGACCCTATAAAAAATGGACTACCATTTGTGTCTCCTCTCAGGCTATTCATCAGCGTAGAATGGTGTTCCACAGCACTAGTTTTGTTGCTACGTGGTTTCTGCATCAAGTACGTTTTTACGAGGTAAGTTGCCAACCCTAAATAATATATTTTTATAGTGTTCATTGATATGAAAGAGTGGCATCAGTTTCAGAGAATTCTTTGGTTATAGATAGGTATTTAAACAAATTATATCAGTAAAATAACTTTTGACCAGAGCAACTTATTTATGTCCAATATTAAATTTTCCTTTAAAAAATGAAAATAGAGATATTAAAATAAATTGAAATTGTCCAGACTTGAGGGTTTGAACAATAAAGTGACTGAAAGATATATTTTATGTTTATAAAATGTATAAATATTCAAATAGGATTTTTACAAAATGAATATGAAGATATGATCAAAATTTTATACGATATATTTGAAATTATAGCGGAAATGAAAGAGTTTTTTTTAATTTTTTATTTTTGTTTTGTGTTTTTGTTTCTTCTTGCAAATTTCTACCATTCGTTCGTGATTTTCATACAGTTGCTATTTCTAGTGTTACGCTTCTACTAAAACCCTCTGTCTTTTCTATAAATATTTTCGTGGCAATTATTCTGATGAGCTCTTCTTAGTGTTTCGACTGCATGAATTTATGAGTACGGCTCCATTGAAAATTAGGTGTCACCAGGGCCGTAGCTGATGCTAAAGAAACACCGGACACAGAGAAAATTGCCCGGATTTATTAGTTGACAATGTGATGACGTCATCAGTGTCATCCGTTTCAGAAAATGATTTTTGCGGATTTTTTCTGCTATTCCAATGGAAATTAGGCACAGAACCTGAACGAAAGCAGAACATCGGGTTCAGACTTCCTGAGTATAACCAGTCGTTTCTCCCAAAATTAATAAATAAACAAACAGATTTTTACTGCGTTCATTCGGATGTTTTCTTCGTTTTTCTTTCTTTCTTTCTTTCTTTCTTTCTTTCTTTCTTTCTTCGTGAATTGTTTAGTTTAATTTCTGACAAAGACATTTTTCCTTGCCCGGATTTTCACTATGATTGCATGGATAGGCCTGGACCCGTACCCCGTGTGCCCGATAGTCAAATACGGCCATGGATGCCACCATTTTAAAGTTGATCTACCTAAATGCAGCCGCATGTTTTATTCGAATAGTTCCTTTTCTCGCACTTCTCACTTCTCACGTACGAAAGTCTTTTGCGATATTTTGCTACCCGACCACCTACAATCTTCAAAAATTAAAGTGCAATGCTAATCGCTGTTGTCTGTGTTCCTGTATACTGTTAATTTACAGCATTTTTCTCAAATCTCTTCACTAAAGTTTTCTCATTCTCTTATATCGACTGTAACATTTTGCTTCTTACTGATTTTATGACCTTGATTAAAGAAAAAGTAAATTATGTTGAAACTACTTTTTTATGATTAAGATTGAATACAGAAACTATTCTATTAATCACATGAAGCAGAAAGAATTGAAACACTGATGAGAGTTTATATTCTGAAAATATTAGGAGTAATTTATGAGATGCATAACGATGAAGAACCTGGAAAATTTGAAAATCGCAAGACATATCAAAGGCAAAATGGACGTCTTTGCTTATTCTATATATATTCTGTTATTCTGTCATCTGGTGTTTGTGTTGTGGCCTGGTTAGGGGCCAGAATTAAAAACACATTATATAGATATATATATATATGTACTTTGGAAGACTTCATTTGTGCATGGGTAAATGACCATAACAGTCTTATTTATATGAATAAGTTTTAGCATGGATATTGTGCTGTAGTTACTCAGCACACATCTTCTAGGTATAGTCCTGTCATCTCAGCGATACAAGACACCCCAACACATATCTGTTTATGTATATGTTCTCAACGCTATAACATATCTGCTTATATATATGTAACTCAACAATATATATATATATATATATATATATATATAGTGTTGAGTTATGATAATGTTTGGCGTCATGATTGGTGTTTTTCTGTAGTTTTACTAAAAAAAGGTATTTTAGAAAGCCAGTTTTCAACGTAAGTTTCATAATATTGGATGGAGATAATTTTTGTCAGTTTAACTGATCAGGTTCATGCCGACTTCGTCGTTTCGTGAAGACACCACTTAAGAACAAAATGCATTCATTAAGTTATTGGGATCCCTTTTTATGATAAGTTATTCTAACCTGTAATTGTTTAAGGTTGATTCTAGCTGGCCCTGGTATATCACTGTTAAATGGGCATTTTGACCTATTTCAAGCAAAATATTATCTATACTGAGAAAATGTTGTGTGGAAAAATGAACTTGATTTTCATATCCAGCGTGAAAAAAATTGCCCATAAACATGTCCCCATTGCGAAAACATCATTTTGTCCGAAAAGAAAAGTCAGCCGGTGTTATTAAAGGATGTATAATGTTTTGTCATTTTTACGTTATTCTGGGGTCTTTTTGTCCAAATCTGTGTATTTGTTTTGCTCATGCTCAGCCTAAAAAGATTATAATAAATAATTCATTATTTTTTTCTCTATAACGCTGAAGGAGCTGAAATTATTCAACTTTTTAACGATAAAAACTAATGCTGGTCTTTAAAAAAAAAGGCCGCCAAATGTTGCTGACATATTTAAGAAAGAATGATCTGCTATAATTTTCCTCTTATTTTATATTTAGATATATTGTATTTATTTTCAATTTTTTAACTGAATTGTTCACCTATCTTGCATATAATCCGAACTTAAGTCACTGGTGCCTCTACAACAGGTGTTTACTCGTGCAACCAGATTGGCAACTGGCTCCCACCCATTCACAGTTAGATTAACCAAATGCAGACAACAATTCTACTCCTGCAGTTTCTTCTCTCGTAATTCCCGCCTGTGGAACTTGCTTCCATATTCTTGCTTTCCTGACGGCTACAACTTCCAGGAATTTATGTGCAATGCCAATACTCGTCTATTAACCACTTGAGTCTAGTTCTTTCACCACCCCGTATATCCTTTCCTTTCTCTCCACCTTTGCAACTGTCATCACACCTGCATTCCCATCCTTCTTTTGCTCTTTTCTAACTGGTTCGTCCCTCTCTTCACTCTTTTGTACTTAATTTTTTTACTCTTATGTAGCCTCCTGCACATCAGTGGCATTACCAACTTGCTCAAGGTGATACGATTAAAAAAAGATTGTTGTAAATAATTAGGTTACAATAAAATATGTATTTTATATGAATGCTACGTTATGAAAATTGAGGTACAGCAGTGTAGGGCGTGTCATAGATTCGGGGGTACAGATTGAAGGGGTCACGCGAATTTTTGAACAGCACTGTGCGTTTGTAAAAGATGTGTATATGTGTGCGCATGGACTTGTTCTAATGTATGTCACTATTTTTACTGGTGTGTGTGGGTGTATTTATGTTCGTGGAAGAAGCGGACAAATTTCAAAGTCCTAGGTTAGCGTATTCACAGGAAGCACGAGAACGAATGCCAAATCCGATTATTTGAAGTCGGTTCTTCGTTAATGCACGTTTTATGAAATTGATCGTGGGCAATTCACCATTCAGCTTGGGATCTTATATATATATATATATATATATATATATATAATTCATGTTTATAATTTAATGGCTCGTTATCAAACATTTTGCTTGGCAGCAAATAAATTTTCCCACACTCCAGTGTTTCTGCTATGTCTCTTCTGTAATTGTACGTGCAGGTTTCATCAAAAGTCTTTATTCTATCATATATGGTGTTTAAATCGCAATAATGAAATTTAGAGAAAATAAAATGAAAAGCAATTTTATAAAATACGGTTCCCAATACTGTCGAGTATTTGATTTGGACCCATGGGAATTTTGTTAGATCATAGATAATTTTTAAATATGGTTTATTTTATATAAAAAATCAACAACATAAAAAGAAGAACAACAAGACCAACATGAAGTAAGAGAAGGAGGAGGAAGTCTTGTACAAGGAGAAAAAAGCAATCAGCACAAGAACAAAAAAAAGAAGAAAAAGAAAGGAGAGATACAAGAAGGAAATGTAAAAAATAAGAATAAAAAGAGAAAGAGGGGAAGATTACAATAAGAAGACGAACAAAACAACAAGAATAACAAAGACATTAAAACAATAAAAAAGATCACTAAGAAGAGGAACAACAACAATAAGAAAAAAAAGATAACAAAAAACAATAAATATAACAAGAAAAAGAAGTAAAAAAACAAGAAAAATAAGGCGAACAAGCATGAGAAGATAAACAGTCAGTCAGTTAAGTGTCATACGTGATACACGCTTCGGGCGATCATGTCTCGAAAGAGACATGACTGACTGAGGCAGAACATTATACCGCAGTAGGTTGTCATTGCTTTCTACGGTAGACTGGTGGCCGACCAAGGCTATAGAACCCAATCTGTCCTGTTATTTGACTCATAGCTGGAGCAGGAAGAGATGTATTATATTTTTAAGTAGTAATTAGTGGGGGATCAGTTTATTACTTCATAATAATATAACATTGACCCCCCACTTTATGCCCAGCAAAAGCCTTAATCATGTTTCCAACTAATATATTCATTCAGTCAGTTAAGTGCCATACGTGATACACGCTTTGGGCGATCATGTCTCAAAAGAGACATGACTGACTGCGCAGAAGTTTATCCCGCAGTAAGTTGCCATTACTTTCTGTGGTAGACTGTTTGCCAGCCAAGGCTACAGAACCCAATCTGTTCTGTTATTTAACCCATAACTGGAAAGAAGAAACGGATTAATACTTTTCCCAGCGGTATTTGCGTGTAAGTTAATGCAAGGAATTCAACTGGAATTCGAACTGGAATTCGAACTCAATCCGAGTTTCACCAAAACACACATCCGAGAAGAAGAACAAGAAAAAGAAAAACAAGAAAAAACAAAAAGAAGACCACGAACAAGAAACGGGACAAGGATATTAAAAATAACATTAAGAGGAAGGAAATATACAAGAATATAAACAAGAATATAAACAAGAATACAAACAAACAAACAAAAAAACAGAAGATAAAGAATAAGAACAAAAACAAAACAATTATTTAAGAACATTAAAAAAATTAAATTCTTTTATCACTACATCCTTTATATCTTTATAAATATCTTAAGTAAAATACTTAAATAAATATCTTATATATATCTTTTTATCACCAAATATTTTCATCAGTTATCTTATAATTTTTCTAGAGAAATTTGCTGTCCAAATTTTTTTTTTAATTTTTAAAGATGAAGAATAAAAACAAGAACACAAACATGAAAATCAAGAGAATGACAACAACAACAACAACAACAACAGTAACAAAAATAAAAAGAAAAAGAAAATGAACAAAAATATGAATAAGTCAGTTAGTCAGTCAGTTAAGTGCCATACGTGATACACGCTTTGGGCGATCATGTCTCGAAAGAGACATGACTGACTGGGCAGAACATTATCCCTCAGTAGGTTGCCATTACTTTCTGCGGTAGTCTGGTTGCCGACCAAAGCTATAGAACCCAATATGTCCTGTTATTTAACCGATAACTGGAAGGAATATACGAATTAATACCTTTCCCAAGGGTATTTACGCGTAAGTGAATGCAATGAATTCGGCTGAATTCGAACTCGGCTCCCCGATTTCTCGTTCCGAGCCAATAGTTTAGTCTATCTACTCCAATTGAGTAGATAGACTAAGCTATCACCCGCTTCACACTCCACCCACGTCTATTGAACAGGTGAAAAGGCTCATCCCTTGTTTCCTGTTTAGGATGTGGTTTCCCGTTTTTCTCTTTTCCAATCTTTTCACTTTTTTTTTTATTTTTTTATTTTTTTTTCAATTGGAGTAGATAGACTCAACTATCGCCCGGTTCACACTCCACCCACGTCTATTGAACAGGTGTAGAGGCTCATCCCTTTTTTCCTGTTTAGGATGTGGTTTCCGGTTTTTCTCTTTTCCAATCTTTTCACTTTTTTTTAATTTATTTTATTTCTTTTCAATTGGAGTAGATAGACTAAACTATCGCCCGGTTCACACTCCTCCCACGTCTATTGAACAGGTGAAGAGGCTCATCCCTTGTTTCCTGTTTAGGATGCGGTTTCCGGTGTTTCTCTTTTCCAATCTTTTCACTTTTACGTAGCCCCCTGCGCATCAGTGGCGTTTTCGCCTTGCTTGCGGTGATATGATTAAAAAAAAAATATCCAATTCACGACAACGCACATGAATAAGTACAAGAAGAAAAACTAAAACCAGAAACAAGAAAAATAAAGAGAAGTACAGGAAAAACATGAAAAACGAAAAATGAAAATAAGAACAAGACCGAAAACAAGAAGTGGAACAAGAAAGAAGCTAGAACATAAACAAGAACAAGAAGTTGAATTAAAAACATGAAAACTAGAAAAATATTTACAAGAAGAATCACAAGAATGAGAAGAAAAGAAGAAGAAAAAGAAAGCAACAAAAATAACAAGAAGAATAACAAAAGTAACAACAAGATGAACACAAGAACAAGAACAGTAAGAAAAAAGTAGATGAAGACAATGAATAAAAAAAACCTGAACAACAATGAGAAGGGAAACACGAAGTAAAACAAGAGCAGAAAAAAAAGAAAGGGAAGAACAACGTCAAGAAAAAAGAAAATATAAACAAGAAAAAGAGCAAGAAAAATATGAACAAAAAATCAAAAACAAAAAAAAAGAATGAGGCTAAATGCAAAAAGGTCTTCAGTAAGTAAAAGAAGTTTCAGACGAATATGAACAAGAACAATAACAAGACAAAGAAGGATAAAAAAAAAAGATATAAAGAAATAAAAGATAAACAAGAAAATAAACATCATATAAACAAGATGAGATTAAAAATAACAAGAAATGCGAATAGGACCTAAGAAAATCATCAACTGGCCGAAACATGCGGCCAACGAACTAGAGATCTCAAAATCAATAATTATAGATATATAGATATCTTAGAAATGTTTCATAGATGATGGAAACTGGCACATCGAAATTCAAAGGTGCATTTTCATAACCAAAGATTGTAGAAGCGAAATAAAGTATCAAAAGACAGAAAATCTTCGTTAAAAGCAAACAAAAATTTGCTGAACTGCTATTTAATAATAATCCTCCTTTATGGCATCGAATTCTGAAGAACATTCACACAGATTAAGAAGAAAACTTGAGACAACACAGATTTTATCCCCCCAGAAAAATGATCAGAATATCATAGACAGAGCCAGTAAGCAACGAGAAAGCTTTATGAAAATAAAAATAATAATCAGATATAAAAACTCTAATCGGCAGTAGAAATTTCTTGATTCAATAATAAGAAAAGAAGGTCTGAAAAGTTTGACATACACAGAACGCATTAAATGCAAAAGGGACAGAAGAAAGAAGCGAGTCAACTAACTAATGAGCATTTTAAAACATGAATAAAAAGAGATGACAAAAGTCAGACATTATTAAAATTTATGACTGATAAAAGTAGTGAAGGGCTATGATAGCTCACAATCTGAATAAACAAGACACGTAGAACAACAGATATTTACGTCGGTTGGTGACGACCACTACAAACCTGATGAATTATTGTAAGGTCATAAAGAATTGGGTTGAGCCGCTATCCGTTTGGTTAACTGAGTCCAATGATTTTTTAGTTCGTAGCAAGATATCGCTTCTTTGAGAACAGGTGGACCAAAGACAGTCAAAAGTGAATGTCAGGAAGCACTCAAATGAACAACGAAACCACGAAACTCTCACGAATCGTGTGAATTTTCAGCTTGAAAAACGAATTACATCTGGTTTGTCGAAGTGCCATTAGGAAAGACTTCAACTCACAGGAAAAAATTGAAACATTGCAGAACTGGGCAAGCGCTACCTAACTGCACACTTTAGAGTATATGATAGCAAAAAAATCGTTCATTGCGTTTTCAGTGCTGTATGGATCTCTCGCTGTAACATAGGTGGCTCGATCAAACCAAGATCCACTTAGCAAAAAAACAACTACTGCGTCCTTTCATTATTCGCTTTCATTTTATTTCAGTCCCCTGACAGTCTCAATCTCTCTCTATCTATCTCTCTTTCACTCTCTTTCTCTATCTATCTATCTATCTATCTATCTATCTATCTATCTATCTATCTATCTTTTCTTCATTTTTGTTTCTTTTTTTGAATCATTTCACCCTAAGCAAGACATTCCACTGCCACTATTACGAATGGGGATTTCAGTCATTTCATATCTATCTATCTATCTATCTATCTATCTATCTATCTATCTATCTATCTATCTATCTATCTCAGTCTGTTCATATCTATCTATCTATCTATCTATCTATCTATCTATCTATCTATCTATCTATCTATCTATCTCAGTCTGTTCATATCTATCTATCTATCTATCTATCTATCTATCTATCTATCTCAGTCTGCTTCTATCTATCTATCTAACTATCTATCTATCTATCTATCTATCTATATATCTATCTATCTATCTATCTATCTATCTATCTCAGTCTGTTCATATCTATCTATCTATCTATCTCAGTCTGTTCATATCTATCTATCTATCTATCTATCTATCTATTTCAATCATTTCATACTTTTCTTTCTATCTATCTATCTATCTATCTATCTATCTATCTCATCTATCTGTCTGTTCATATCTATCTATCTATCTATCTATCTTTCTATCTATCTATCTATCTCAGTCTGTTCATATCTATCTATCTATCTATCTATCTATCTATCTATCTATCTATCTATCTATCTTACCCACACAAATGTACGCAGAAACACATACACGCGTATACATACACTATCACACATCTTGCTCTGTACTTTTTAGCGTCATTTAGGAAAACACCCGGCCAACCTCTCTCCTGCGAAACCAGTCTGCAGTTCGACCATCCTATTTTTTTTTGACCAAACAATCCCCCTTGAAAGATGTCATGCGTGCCATAACGATTTTTAATGTCTTTTTTTATTTACATTGATTAATGGCATTCAAAGAAAATTCAAGAAATGCATGCATCAAGATTTGGTAAAAAAAATGTTTGACATGTTGTCTTTCGGAATAACTTTCCGGAAGTTGGTTTTAAGAACATCTTATGCAATCTTTCACGGCCATACTTCTGAAATATAGGTGTGTGCAAAAGTAGGTAAATAGTAATGAAAAACAAAACGTGTTGACAAGACGTATAGTACCGATTAAACACATACTGGTAATACTAGCATATTACTGTATTTTTTAAATTATTTCGCCAGAACCAAGGCGAAACCGCCACTAGTGTGTAGGGGGTTACAGTAAGCGAGAAGACTGGGTACTGGGTGTATTTGAAAAAGGATAAAAGATGAATGGGATTCAAAAAAATAAAAGAAAATAGTGAAAATTTGTGCAAGGTGAAATCGAAAAGAAAGACGAACCGGTTACAGGAAGTTTCAGAGAAAAAGCAAGAGAAGGATGGGAATACCGGTGTGAAGACAGCTGCGTGGGTAGAGTGTGAAAGAAAAAGAACAAGATACACGGAAGAGAAAGATTGGAGTCAAGTGGATAAGAGATGGGAGTTGACATTGCATTTAAATTATTGAACATTGTAGCCATCAAGGAAGGATTCCACGCCCGAAAATGGCAAAAAAAGAAGCCGTGAGAGTAGAAATGGTGTTGAATTTGGTTGATTTAGCAGTAAAACTTGTTGGCAGTCTTTCTTACTCGAGTAAATTCTTGTGGAGGGGATATCAGTGAGTTAAGTGCTTGGAACAGAAGCCATGAAAATACGAAAATATTATCCAGTAAAGTTCTTTCTTTGTGATTTTGTGACGCTAGTCTACCCATGTTGTGTGAAGAAGGATAGTCCTTGCTAAGACATACACGATTCACTCGCTATAAGCCATTTTTTAATCGTCGATCTAAGGAAGTTGACAGTTTAGATATTTCTGAATGCATTTGGTGTTATGCATGAAACAATATGAAATTCTGTGTTTAACGAGAACATTTAAAAACTTGAGTCGAATTCTTATGTCAATGTTTTAAAATACAATTCTTACTTAAATCTACAAATATAGAATGTTGCGGAGAGCCATGAAATCCCACGGTCTAACGGGACATGACGCACAGGAGATGAAGACTACTATAAAGATAGAAAGAGAGAGAGAGAGGAGATGAGATAGATAGATAGATAGATAGATAGATAGATAGATAGATAGATAGATAGATAGATAATGAACTGAAGCAAATAGATAGATAGATAGATAGATAGATAGATAGATAGATAGATAGATAGATAGATAATGAACTGAAGCAAATAGATAGATAGATAGATAGATAGATAGATAGATAGATAGATAGATAGATAATGAACTGAAGCTAGAAATAGATAGATAGATAGATAGATAGATAGATAGATAGATAGATAGATAGATTTTGTTTTAATCATATCATTCCGAGCAAGGCGGTAACGCCACTGATGTGCAGGGGGCTACGTAAGAGTGAAAAAATTGGAAAAAGAAAACCGGAAACCACATCATAAACAGGGAACAAGGGATGAATCTCTTCACCGTTTCAATAGACGTGGGTGGAGTGTGAAGCGGGCGATAGTTTAGTCTATCAACTCCAATCGAAGGAGATACATATGAAATGTCTGAAATAGATAGATAGATAGATAGATAGATAGATAGATAGATAGATTAGAATCAGTATCAGATAGATAGATAGATAGATAGATAGATAGATAGATAGATAGATAGATAGATAGATAGATTAGAATCAGTATCAGATAGATAGATAGATAGATAGATAGATAGATAGATAGATAGATAGATTAGAATCAGTATTAGATAGATAGATAGATAGATAGATAGATAGATAGATAGATAGATAGGTTAGAATCAGTATTAGTATAGATAGATAGATAGATAGATAGATAGATAGATAGATAGATAGATAGATAGATAGATAGACAGATAGATAGATAATCAACAGAATTAGATAGATAGATAGATAGATAGATAGATAGATAGATAGATTAGAATCAGTATTAGATAGATAGATAGATAGATAGATAGATTAGAATCAGATAGATTAGATTAGATAGATAGATAGATAGATAGATAGATAGATAGATAGATAGATAGATAGATAGATTAGAATCAGTATCAGATAGATAGATAGATAGATAGATAGATAGATAGATAGATAGATAGATTAGAATCAGTATTAGATAGATAGATAGATAGATAGATAGATAGATAGATAGATAGATAGATAGATTAGAATCAGTATCAGATAGATAGATAGATAGATAGATAGATAGATAGATAGATAGATAGATAGATAGATTAGAATCAGTATTAGATAGATAGATAGATAGATAGATAGATAGATAGATAGATAGATAGATAGATAGATAGATATGGAAATACACGTATGAATTAGCATATTGAAAAGATAGAATTAATATGATGGGGGGAAAATATACCCAGTTTTATTAAGACTTAAAATCGTTTTCTTTCCGATATTTCAACCCTTAACTATACTAGTTGCTGTTTTTCTCAAGAATTTGGGATGCATATAAACATTTTGATGAAGATATTTATCTTCGCAAAGGATCTAACTAGATAACAGGTCCGTGCACATAAAATTTCTTTTCACCTATAACCACCCGCAAAATTCGTCCAACAAGCTGCACAGCCTTAAATACACAAATCCTTTAGTTTATTCAAATAAATAACGATAAATATACATCCATAATAGTGACACTGAAGATATTCAATAAAAATAAAGAATCAAACACAAAATAGATAATGAGCATCGTAATGATTTGCAGAGCTTTTCAGACAGCCCATCGAGGTCTGATGTCACTCATATGTACGGGAACCCATTCCAGCATATACATATATAATTGCGAATAATTACTAGTCCGTAATACGTATACATAGTAACTGTAAACGCATTCAGTTGATTTTCTTGATTAATGCCTTTCTTTGGCGCCAGAAGATTCGCGCGCTAATGAAATAAATAAAAGGACTGACCTCTTGTGTTTGAGACTCATCTGCTGTTTAGCTGATATTCTCAATTCTTCTCCATCTCTCTCATTCTGTTCTCGCTATAGCTTTTTTTTTAAAAATACAACCCTTTTCTCCTGTACTCCCTACCTCACACTTATTCCAGACAAATGAACAGCAGGGCTTCCGACATTCTGACGCCTGTCCGTAGCATCTAATTCAGAACGATTTGTGATTATTTAGCATTCATGACAGTTTCCGATACATACATGGTTCCTCTTCTTCTTCTTTATGTTCTGTGTCTCCTCATAACGAAGGTGATCATGGCTCTCCACAATTACCTGAAATTTGTAGCACTTTTTTTCGTTTTTTCTCCAAAACTCTGCTCCGATTTCCATTTACTCAAGCTCCCAAGGTACGTTATGCCCCTCTTGCATTCAATCCGTCCTGTGAGTATCATATTTTCTAATCCACTTTTCCTCATTATGTGCCCTAGAAATTTCAAACCTTTTTTTCTTGAAGTTAAGTATAGGATTTCATTTTGTACAATTTTTTTTATAAAACTTCGTTGTTGATCACGTTCTATCCATGGTATTCTCAACATCCTTCTGTAGAACCATATTTCTGTTCCTTCATATCATTTTTCACGTCTTTTCTTCATCTTAGAGAAGATCGTCTAGCATTTAGTGTCATATTAAAGGACATATATCACATAACTATTCATTACTGTTTTCTTTGTAACAATTTTTTTTTCTGTTTCCCAGCTTTTGGAATGCATTTTTCGCTATCCCAGTGCGCCTTCGAATTTCAATAACACAGTTTCAGTCCTCTGTTTAAACACTTCTTTTATATCAAAACTATCAGTATAGTTGCCAGGCGTTGCTCGGGTGTAATGAAAACTTTAAAACTAATCCATGGTCCTGGAGCTGAGTCTCTTTGGACGTTAGCACGAAACACTAAAAAGCAATAATTGTTTCCAGTTAAAAGCAAAACCGTAGACTGAAAGAAAAATGAATGGATATAAGTCAAATTTTGATTTCCTGGTATCGATATCGAATACTTTTTCGTTGTAAACTGAATTTTGAATGCTAAATAAGACCTCTGAGTAAATGGTATCATGGCTGAGACTAAGAACTACAATTATACCTACTTAGAGCCAAACCCGAAGCAAAAACTAAAATAAAAGGGCTGAAAAAATACAGACATACAGGCAGATAAACAGACACACACACAAACATCTTGCCTTATATATATATATATATATATATATATATATATATATATATTATCTATTTTCTGCACTATTGTAAGAATTGCAACCTGCTGAATATCGTTTCTTATGTCTTTGTCCATGAGTGTATTAAATTTGATTAAAATCGGACAACTTCTTCTATAAACCGATTTTTTCGATTATCGATTTTCGATATTTATCGGGGGTACCACGACACAAAACCTAGCTAAGAACACTCGCAGACGCTTATAGTACATTTACAACTGTGTAAACCTTCAAGAAAATCGGTTCAGCCGTTTCGGAGTCTATAGGTAACGGACACACGCACACACACACACACACACACAGACAAAGTTCCATTTATAAATAAGTTTAGATTTGTGAACTTGGATTTTGATATTTATATTTTGGGTTCATCATTCATTGCCTTTTTGCAGTTGTTGTTTAATCCGTTCTTCTCGTTTTCCTTCATTATAGTCTGTCGTAGTTTTTTGCAGTTTCCTATCCGCACTGTGTTATTTGCATATTTTATGTTCCTAGGTCAATGTTTGCCAATGGTGAATCCTGTCAGAAATTCTAATTTTCTCAAAATCGCACCGCTGTCAGAAAAATTCCTCTTAACTCTGCAATCCTACCTCTTACTAAACTATTTTTGACTATCTTCCTTCTTAGGACAGAGAGTCTAATATACACAGACATGGCCTGGGGGTTTGTGTCCTCGAACTTATCTTGCTGGCTAGGGAACACTTTCTTGAATCTCCAGACAATTTTTAGATGCATCTCCGTCTCTGTCTACTAACCTCAGTCAGCTATCTTTTCTTCCCATATCGCTGCCCTCCCTCTTGTGATCGTTGTGTACTGTACAGTATTTCTGGTAATATAGACAAGGCCATTTCACTACATTAGTTTGCAAGCATATTTATGTTCGGTGACTTTAGTGCACCCCATGTCCTTCTTCTTCTATGTGCCCTGTCCCTTCAAGACGTAGGCGATCATTGCTTTCCACGTCTTCCTATCCCTGGAGGCTCTGAGCACGCCTTCTCCTGTTACACCATGCAACCCTCGTTCCATCATCCACCTGATTAGGTCCTTCAAATATGTTATCCGTTGCTTTCCCCTGTCTCTTTTTCCTTCTATCTAGCCTGGTAGTATCAGGTTCTCCATGCCCTCCTTCCTCATTGCATATCTCCCAGGAACTTCAGTTGTCTCTTCTTGATGCTCAGTATTAATTTCCTTTTTGTTTCCATCATTTCAAGACTTCATCATTGATCACATGCTTTGTCCATGATATCACATTTAAGTTGCTTCAAGTTTTTCCTTCATCTTTGATGATATTTTCCAGCATTCACTGCCATATTGAAGAACTGACATCACGTAGTAATCCAGTACTCTCTTCCTTGTTTCTAGCGAAATTGTTCTGTTTCTTAATACTTTACTCAACTTCTTGAATTCTTCATTCGCCATGCCAATTCACCTTCGGATTTCTGTGTCGCACACCTCCTCTTCTGTTATAACACTTCACAGGTATTCAAATTTTTGTACCAGAAACACTCTGCCAGTGATCTTTCTGGTATCCAAACCCTAAAATTCTCAATCTCTCACTCATGTGCTGGATTTCTCCAGGCGTTTCCCCAGTATATCTTCACGGACATGCTTCTCATCTAGATCACTTCATAAGCTTTATCCCTGAGTCATGTCCTACTAGGAATCTCTGTCCTCTTGGCATTTCTTATCGCGCTATGGTGCATGTAAATATCTCTTTCCGCTATGGAACCATCCAAGAACCTCCTACTAACATAAAATATTTCTGTTATCAACATGCATATTGAGAATCTTCCCATGATTTTCTTCGTGACATCCCTTGGAACAAAACTTTCTCTCTACTTATTAAAAAAGGATCGTAATGAGTGCAAATTTATTAAATTTAAATGAAGCAAATTTATTGTTTACTGATTGTTTGCAAATATATTTGTGTTCGGTGACTTTAATGCTTATCTTACCAAGTGTCTCAAACTCTCTATCACTGACCTTATTGATATCCAAACCCTGGATTTCTCAATCACTCAATCTCACACACAATTGGTGATCTTCCCCACGCGTTTCCCTAATAACTATCAAAGAAACGCTTCTCTTATAGATCCATTCTTTACCTCTTTAGTCTTTACTCATGACGTATTATGTAGCTCTGTCTACTTGGCAACTCTGATCACGCAGTGGTGTCTTTAAATATCTTTTCCTGCTCCCTCACCAACAATGACTATCCTACGAACAGAATACATTTCTATTATCAACTTGTAGGTCATTCCGTTATTTCCTTCATGACGCCTCTTGAAACGAATTTTTAATCTTCCTGTTCAAGACTGCGCCTCTGAGGTCTCCTCCTGGATGAAAGCCGGCATCAATGCTTTCACTCCAGAAAGCGAATTCTAAATTAAATCTAGTTCAGCTCCTTGATTATCACCATCGTACTCTGCCGCTATTGTAGACAGTAATCCCTTCTTTCAGATGGCAGGAATATTTGTCTATGGTGGTTAAATACATTAAAATTTACAACCCATTAAAATTTACAACCCATTTTCTGACCCAGTTAATCTATAAAATAACGTTTACAGTAGCAAACACCTACACACATACTTACACACACACAGAAACACGCACACACACACACACACACATACACACACACACACACACACACACATATATATATATATATATATATATATATATATATATGTATATATGTCCGAGTGAATAAGGAACGAAAAAAAAATTTTACAACATCCAAAACACTAATTTAAAACAGTGCTCGATATATAATATATAGAGCTGTGAATATTTATTATAACATTTATAATATATATATATATATATATATATATATATATATATATATATATGTATCTTCAGGGATGTTTGGTTGAAAGCGTTGTATTTTCAGTGGATTGATTTCGTAAATGAGATGATTAATTCTTATTGTTAGCTATAAAATATTGAATTCAAATAAAATACTAACTTCATATTTTTAACCATAAAATATTGAATTCATATTGTTTTTCCATAAATTATATTAACTTCATATAAATTAACTATAAAATACTAAATTCATATTCTTTAACCATAAAATACTAACTTCATATTGTTTACCAATAAAATATGGAATTCATAGCATTTGCCCTTAAAATACTCGCTTCGTATTGTTTGCTCATAAAATAATGAATTCATATTATTCGGCCTTAAAATAATATAATCCAATTGCTTTCTCAATTGTTTTCTCATTGAAAATATTTTCAGATAGTGTGAGGTTTTAAGCCCTCTGGTGTCTTGAATATTTATTTATTTATTTATTGACAATGCGAATAAGAGAGGAAACTTTTTTTCGAAGAAAAATGTCTAAATTGACAATCCGGGAGCAAATCTGATAAGGAGTCAAATACTCAGCGTTTTCTTGAAATTGTAGTAAAAGGCTGAACTCTTTCATTTTTTTATTCTACAGTTTTATTATTCGAAATGCGAATCCTTAAAGTGATCCCCACACGTAATTTATCCCGGCAAGGTATTTACAGTAAAATGTGGTAACCGTCTATATAACAGTCTATTGTTTTTGTTTTAATTTCTTGTTTTTGTTGTCGTTGTTTTCTTTTTTGGTGTGAATTGTTTGTTTTTTTTGGCTTTTTCAAAACAACATATTTAGCAAAAATATTTTGGCTATAAATTTAACCTTTTTTTTTAATAGAAAAGACACAATTCTTGACCGTCCATTGATTTCATCTCAGGTTTCACTGAAAAATAAGAGAAAAGATTATAGCTGGAGTCAAGACAATTGACAAAACTACTTGCGAGGCAATTGTAATGTTTCTTTCGCGCGTCGAAAGGCATATTTTTTATTATCGTTGAAATTATATTCTATTTGAATTTTTTTAAATGAATGAACTGGATAAGAGATCATCTTCTTTCCACTCGCATTTTGATTCTTTGTTCATGAATAATCACAAAATGACTAGCAACAAAAACTAATAAAGAACAATTGAGCAGCACCCACCACCTTAAGGTACCGACGGTGGCGGTGGGTTTTTCAGGATTGCAATTCGACTAATTCCACAGAATTTCCCGCCTTTTCCTTGCAGTCAATAACAGTCAATGGCGTCTGGTAAGCCATTGGCAGGTGGTGTTTATTCTTGCTACTTTTTTTTCCCTCAGTCCACCAGATTTGATCGATGAGTTTTTTTTCCGAATCATTTGGATTGTAATTAGAACAGAACAGAAAAAATCTTCATGTGACAAAAAAAACAAAAACAAAAAAAAAAACGTCCAAATAATAATTTGGTCACATGAAACCTTTTTTCAAACTAATAAACACATAACTTATGTTTGTTTTGGTTCTTACTTTGGTTAATAATATCAACATTTCAGAATTTTCTGTTAGCTACGGACAGCAAAAAAAGAAATATTTTTTCTCAGATTTTATACTCGGTACAGAAATATATATGGATACTTATTTTACTATAAAACAACTACCATCTTAGCGAGGAGGTCAGCACCTAGGTGGGTGAATTGGGGATATCAGGTGCTGTAAGCTTGAGGGTGGTTTAATGGATAATTGCTCAAACTTGAAAATCGTCGATCTAAGTTCGAATTCATGTCAAGATATTTACGCGCAAGTATCCTGTCACTCAGGTGGCTCTAAAACTGACAGTATAATAAAAGAGAACTAAAGCAGTTGTTTGAATTAATTTACACAAAGGTGTACGTAGCTGGAACAGGTGTTGATACTCCTTCATTGGGAATAAGTAGACTATAATCGCATACGGAAGGGTGTCTCTCAAGCAGCGTTTCCCAGATTACACTTATGTCTCGTTACTAATTGTCGGTTGTCTGTACAAAAGACAAAATGTTTTTCCTCAATATATGGTCAGGAAAAAGTTAAATTTCCACGATTAGTCAAGTAACAAGTTTTTCTACTGAATATTGAATACTTTTACTATATGTAATCTAGTGCCCTTGCTGTACACCTCGGGATTCTTGACAAAATCCAAAGAATGATCAGTAATGTAATCCATTTTGACCAGGAAAATTTGGCTTCATTCACTTTCTCACCGGCGTGACATTGTTTCTTTATGCTTTTTCTACAAATATATTTTATGGCAATTTTTATAACAAGATTTTTTTCTGGTAGCCTGAATGGAGAAATTTAAGCATGCTACTAGATTGGTGTTGTGCGCTTTGGTGCAGTGGATATCGACTCGGAACAAAACCTCTTGGAGCCGTGTTCGAATTCCAGTTAAATTCCTCGCATTCACTTACGCACAAATAGCTTTGGGAAAGGTATTAATCTGTCTCTTCCCTCCAGTTATGAGCTAAATAATAGGATAGATTGGGTTCTATTGCCTTGGCTGGCAACCAGTCTACCGCAGAAATCAATGTCAACCTACTGCGGGATAATCTTCTGCTCAATAAGTCATGTCTCTTTCGAGACATGATTGCCCAAACTTATGGCACTTAACTGACTGACTAGATTGGCGACTAGGTCTCACTCGCATAAGAAGATAGAAGATGGGGAATGATGCTGCATTTAAATTTTAGAGCATTGTAGCTTCAGGGAAGCGAGTAAACGGGTTCCTAGGGTTGGAAGTGCGAAAAAAAAAGAAACTGATCGAGTAGAAGGGGTGGCTACATTTAACTATTTCAGCGGCAAAAGTGTGGGACCTAGATCCCAATCTAGTAACACGCTTAAATACATGTAGTCGGGCACTAGGGAAAAACGCTCGTCAGAGCATGCTATGAAAACATTTGTAGAAAAACAGAGAGAAGCTAGGCTGCGTCGGTTCACACTCCACCCACGTCTATTGAACAGGTGAAGAGGCTCATCCCTTGTTCCCTGTTTAGGATGTGGTTTCCGGCTTTCTCTTTTCCAATCTTCTCACTTTCACGTAGCCCCCTGCACATCAGTGGCGTTACCGCCTTGCTCGGGGTGATACGATTAAAAAAAATATATATTTCCTTGGATTTTGTTCAAGAACTTTGTGATAAATAGCAGAAGTAATAGATATGACAGCAACATTCAATTCACCGACGAAAAATAGATTTGTAAATGTGCAGGGTGGATTCTGACGGGAATATATTTCTGGCACCATACTGTGTATATACATATATATATAGATATTATTTATACCTACCTGCCTATGTCTTACATCTGGCCCAACTTATTGGTTCTTGCTTAAGGGTGATACCTAATTTATATAATCAACTTTTGAAAACTATTCTTTCTTGATCTTTATGAGTTAGTGATTTTGTTTGCTTTTCATGATTCCAAATCCTATTTATTCAAATAAATCCATTTTTTTTCTTCTGAAAGGGGTAACTACCTCGGCATTTATATCAACTACGATAAGGTTTGGAATAAAGAGTGGATAAAGAATTAAAGATTAGAAAACATTAGATATGTGAGTCAAAAACACGTGATTTTGAAATGGGTTATTAAAAAAAGTGTGATTTTATATTCTGCTATAACTCATTTAAGCAGGTGTGTCATGAAAATCCTATATAATCATTCGTACGTTTAATATTGCTCGAATGCGTCCCAGATTCAGACAGCCTGCTGACCACATCCGGATTTTAACCGGCGCCAAAAGCCGGTATTTGGATATTTTGCTTGTCCAACCCGAGAAGGGATTTATCCTTAGTCTGAATGTTTCACATGGCTACATTGATCGATCAGGCAATAATAACTTCTTACACTGGCACCAGGACCTGTTTTCTTATAAATCAGACACTGATGTATACATTGATTCGTAGATGCTTTGCAGCGAAATTCGGTGACTTTCTTTTTTTTTTTTTTTGCAATAAAAATAGAAAATTATTTATTTTACCAACATTCGATTTATCATGTTCATTTTAGCATATAAAGAAACATTGATAAAAAAAATAGCCCTCAATAACAACTGCATCTGGTAACAAGACTTCTGACTTGGAGGTTATGAGAGGCTTGGAACTACCTCGTAATTGCTGCTATTCTCAGATCCACCCTAAGGGTCTAAGCTATTGGCAAATAGTTAAGGTCCAAACTGAGGTTAAAACACTACAAAAGTATAAAAATAAATTTAAATAGAATTTCCGCAATACATTTTTGTAGAAAAAATATTACCAGCAATACATTAGAAAAGAAAGTGTTATAGAGGAACATTCTATCCTATCCCGTAATGGATATGGTCCAGTCTATAAAAGACTGTGTCTAGGGCATACGTCACTAGACTGACGACGCTATGACACTGTCAGCTCTCCGCCTTCGGGTAGAGCGCGCTCTCTACTTCCGAGCAGAGAGCACTAACCCAGTCGTAGTTCCGCCGAAGGGTAGATTCACGACTGGGGAAAATAGGCAGACATTTTTTTGGCCTGGCTCTATGGCCGGGAAGACCCACAATAAATGGACCTTGTGTCGCATATAACCTTACGTGGGAAGGTTGGTAAATACTGCATACGTCACTAGTCTGACGACGCTATGACACTGTCAGCCCTCTGCCTTCGGGTAGAAAGAGCTCTCTGCTTCCGAGCAGAGAGCACTAACCCATTCTTGGTTCCGCCGAAGGGTAGAATCACGACTGGGGAAAAATAAACAGACATTTTTTGGCCTGGCTATATGGCCGGGAAGACACACAATAAAAAGACCGTGTGTCACATCTAGCCTTGCGTGGGAAGGTTGGTAAATACAGCATACGTCACTAGACGGATCTATGACACTGTCAGCTCTCTGCCTCCGAGCAGAGAGCACAAACCCAGTCGTGGTTCCGCCGAAGGGTAGAATCACGACTGGGGAAAAGTAGACAGACATTTTTTGGCCTGGCTATATGGCCGGGAACGCCCACAATAAAAAGACCTTGTGTCGCATATGACCTTACGTGGGAAGGTTGGTAAATACTGCATACGTCACTAGTCTGACGACGCTATGACACTGTCAGCCCTCTGCCTTCGGGTAGAAAGAGCTCTCTGCTTCCGAGCAGAGAGCACTAACCCAGTCTTGGTTCCGCCGAAGGGTAGAATCACGACTGGGGAAAAATAAACAGACATTTTTTGGCCTGGCTATATGGCCGGGAAGACACACAATAAAAACACCTTGTGTCACATCTAGCCTTGCGTGGGAAGGTTGGTAAATACAGCATACGTCACTAGACGGATCTATGACACTGTCAGCTCTCTGCCTCCGAGCAAGTAGACAGACATTTTTTGGCCTGGCTATATGGCGGGAACACCCACAATAAAAAGACCTTGTGTCGCATATGACCTTACGTGGGAAGGTTGGTAAATACTGCATACGTTACTAGACGGACGGAGACATTTTCTACTTGATCTTTATTCCTGTTACTATTCATTGATTGTTCTTGTACCTCTATTAGTTTATTGTACTGTTGTATAATAAATCTCTTCCAATCTATCTTTAGTGTTAAGTATTATTCTTACACTATTCTTTTCCCTGATATTCCTTCCCGGGATATATCAGAAAGAAAAAAAATTACCAGTAGTATATTTGATTCTCGATGAAACTAGACTGTCAACAAGGTCCCACCCTTTTACAACCAAATGAACTGCCACTTTTACTCTATCAGTTTCTTTTTTCGCTTTTCTCACTCCGTATTCCATTCCGTACGCTTGATTTTCTGATAGCTATAAACTCCAAGGGTTTAAATGCAACGTCATTTGCCATCTCTTATCCTTTTTGACTCTCATCCTTCTCTTATCCTTTCCCTAACACCCCCTGTATCTTGTTCTTCTCCCTTTTTCTTTCTTCATAAATGATCTCCCAGACGCGATCAAATCCGAAGTAGACATCTATGCAGATGACACCAATATCTACTACGCATCAGTAAGACATCTGGCGAGATGGACAAACATAACCTCGCTGCTGATCTCGCGAAGGATCTCCACTCATTAATGGATTAAGGTAAAAAGTGGCTCATAAATTTCAATGCCTCTAAAATAAAACTCCTATCTGTCGACCATCACAGGCATTATCACCCATAAGCATGGACCAAGCAAGTCTCCTCGAAAGCAATACACTGCACCTCCTTGGACTTACTCTTTCTTCTGACCTTAAGTGGAATCATTACATTGAATCAATAGCTAAATCCACTGCTATAAAATAGGATGACAGGGTAAAGAATAGTGCAATACTGAAGAAATTGCAAACCATTCTAGGAAAGATAAAACTTAGGTGGACTGGTCATGTGAGAATAGATGAGCATATGCTTCCAAAAACAGTGCTGCATATACAACTACCAACCTCTAAACATTCAGTTGGATGTCCACTAATCTTCATAAATGATCTCCCAGACGTGATCAAATCCGAAGTAGGCATCTATGCAGATAACACCACCATCTGCTTCTGCATTACTAAAACATCTGGTGAGGCGGACAAACATAACCTCGCTGCTGATCTCGAGAAGGATCTTCACTCAGTGGTGGATTGGGGTAAGAAGTGGCTCGTAAATTTCAATGCCTCTAAAACAAAACCCCTATTTGTCAACCATCACAGGCAAGTCATTTTTACAAAAATAATTCAATGAAACCTGATCTACAAACTGATTTCATATAATAAATACATATTTTATTATTGCGAATCTATTGTAAAATCTTGTAGGCATTAAATAAGCCCTTGTGACTGATATGTCGTAAAATAAAATAAATGAAACCAAATAAAAATAAGTTTATGGCAATATTCATTTTTTTAATTCATAATTCATATTTGTTCATTAATAAATGAGTAAATTATGTTGATTTGGAAAAATATACAGCAAGCTGTATTTAAATGTACAATAATTTCCACATTCAAATATTTTACCTGGTCCACTTATCAAACATTAATACACACGGATTGTCTGGCCTTCTATAAAACATGGTAATATGAGCATCTTTTCTGAACTCGATAAATTTAGATCTAATTCTGTAAAAATGCTTGCCGGCAACATATACCTGTACCTGTTTTGGCATTCACCCTGGTCGGGTTGAGCCGGCTTCCTCCCAAGCAATGGCGAAAGATTCGTTGGTATTTGTTTAAGGGCAAGGTCCCAATTCCTACCCTGTACAGACTTCAGGCATTTTAATTATCCCGTAACAGGTTGCCAATACCTGCTGCTGTGTACTGGTTGCCAGCCAAGCCAGGCTATAGAACGCAAGTCTATAGAACACAATTTTTCCTGTTATTTAACCCATAACTGAGGGGGGGATTATTACCTTTCCCAAGAGTATTAGAGCGTAAATGAATGCAAGGCATTCAACTAGAATTCGAACTCGACTCCCTAATTTCTCTTTCCGAGCCGATATCCGCTACACCTCAACACATCCGTCAACGGTAACATATACAATCGGTAATGTTATCGGTCTTGAGCTAGCATCTCGGTTTTAGTCACTTTCCCACCGCCTTAACATAGCTATCCTGTGCCTGTTCTATAAATACTTTAATGGTAATAGTTCCGGTTAACTTCTTTCTATGTTTCGATGTAAGTGCTACTGTGGTATGCTTGGGTCAGTAATAGTGGCTAGCTGGATTTAATTATAAGACAGCATAAGAACTTCTCGCCCCATCAGCGTTTTTGGCCTTGTGTCTTACATTTGTATTTTACACAATAAATAGTACTCTTCTCTATGGTACCTAGACTCTATGGATTTAAGCGCAGTAATAGATAGGATGTGAATTGTGGAGCAGTGGATATCGGCTCAAAACGACAAATCTGGGAGCCGAGTTCGAATTCCAGTTGAATTCATTGCATTTACTTACGCCCAAATACCCTTGGGAAAGGTATTAATCCGTCACTTTCTTCCAGTTACGGATTAAATAACACAACAGACTGGGTTCTATAGCCTTGGCTGGGAACCAGTCTACCTCAGAAAGTAATTGAAACATACTGTGGGATATTTACTGCTCAATCAGTCATGACTCATTTGATATATGATCGCCCAAGCGGGTATCACGCATGGTACTTAACTGACTGATTGACTGAGTATATTGGCAGCAATATCTCATCATTTTATAGTTGAAATGGCTAGATGCAATCTATAAGTTCTAGGTTAACAGGTTTCCTTCGCTCTTCTCTTTTCCGGATTCTTGTTTTATAGCCAATTATGGTCTTCAAAAGTCTAAATGTAGTGTCAATCGTTATCTTCTCTCTTCTTAATTTCTGTTCGCTTATTTCCCACTCAGCACCCACTTTGCGTCTTAGTAACTTTGTTGCCTTGTTTGAAGTTAATTTTTTTTTAAGTAAATGATAACGTTCACAATAAGAAAAAAATCGACATTTGTTAACCGAAAAGCCAAGTCGACTGTCGGTTTAAATTTTTTAAACATTTCTATTAAATATTATAAAAATAAAATACATTTTCCAAATTCACTGTTATCTCTCTTGCCAATATAGATAAGAGTTTCCTCTCTAACCTTTCGTTTGATGTATTGTGGAACGACAACATTTGATGATGTCATTTTTTTTCTTGAGATACATTTCCTATCCATTTTAGTTCTTTAAATGTGTACATGTGATGTAGTTTCTGTTATTTGGTAGAGTTCTTTGCGATTCATTAAAGTAAAGATGTTCTGAGAAATATCTTCCGAGTTAAAATCCAGAGACTTCACTCGCTGAATTCTAATTTCAGACATCCTATGCAGTTGAAAGTTTCAATATTTCTGAATGAGTTTGGCACAACATAAAAGTCACGATCTGACGAAGCTGTTTAAGAAAACCACTCGAAGTTTTAGATTAATGTATTGAGTTTCTAATAATTTACGGTGTTGCATAAAACTACTCCTAGCACGCTTAACTTATTTATTTATTACTAGCAGTATAACCCGGCGTTGCTCGGGTGTAATGAAAGCTTTAAAACTTATCCATGGTCCTACATTTCAGACTCAGCCTAAAGAATATTTGTGTGAAGTTTGGTGAGAATCGGATAAATATTGCGGATTTGCATAAAGGACATGTAGACAGATAAACAGACACACACATAAACATCTTGCCATATATATATATATATATATATATATATATGTATGTATATTATCGATTTTCTGCACTATTGTACGAACTGCAACCTTGAAACTTATGAATATCGTTTCTTATGTCTTTGTCTATGAGTGTATCAAATTTGATTAAAATTGGACCACCCGTTCTATAACCCGATTTTTTCGATTATTTATAATTATCGGGGGTACCTCGACACAAAACCTAGCTAAGAACACTCGCAGACGCTTATAGTACAACTGTGTAAATTTTCAAGAAAATCGGTTCAGGCGTATCGGAGTCTATAGGTAACGGACACACACACACAGGCACACGGACACACACACAGACAAAGTTCCATTTATAAATAAGTTTTGATACCAAATTTGTTATAAGAGATCCATACTTCGAAGTATTTGAAGTATTTAGCAGTTGCTAATTCTAAATTGACATGTTTTATATTGGATTCAGGTTAAGTGCCATCACAGCTTTCATTTTAATTCCAGGTTATAGTTCTTGTTTTGGAAAGCTTTATCTTGAGTCCTATTTCTTGGAACTATTCGTCAAGTCTGTAAATATTTTGCCCAAGATCATTCTTATCTCAAACAAGATGTAAGAAATATACTTGCTTTATGTTTGTTTGTTTTTTTTTAATCAGACAATTCTTTAAAAATCATGACTCAAAAAGAAGCTAAAAAAACAGACAAACCATTATTGCTGTCTGAAATCTTTTCACGTCGGTCTTTTATTTTAATTTTATATTCATTTTTCATCTTTTAAATTTACTCTGATTTATCTTTCTTTTCTATTCTTCTCACATTTCCCGATTCCCGAAAGACTGATTCAAACTATGCACAAATATGTCAGCTCAGATATATATATATATATATATCAGCATGCAGTGTGGGTATAGAAGAATCCTAAATGAGTATCCTGTACATACAGTGGTGGGATAAATCTCTAAGAGAGCTCTAAATATATATGTATATAAATAAATATAGAGCAAATATAAGAAAAATTAAGGCAGACACGTTATTTCATGGTAAATCGGAAGTGTAGGCCTATTTCAGGCGAATCATCATCAGCTTCTGTCTTTATTTTACAAAGGATTTTATACGGATTTTACATATTTCCGATTTTACATTTTACATTTTTTTAGCTTCCCTCTTTATTTTACAAAGAATTTTACACATTCTTGTAAAATCCTTTGTAAAATAAAGAGAAAAGCTGTTGATGGTTTGACTGAAATAGGCTTATACTTTCGATTTACCATGAAATAATGTGTCTGCCTTAATTTTTCTCATATATATATATATGTGTGTAAGTAACGACGTTGTGATATAAACAGAAGAAATAGATTTTTCCCTACTTGGATATTCTCAATAAGTTACTTAAATAAAATTCGCTTTATTGCTTGCTAACCCAATATTGATAATCTGTAAACATACATGCAAAGTAAGTAGGTGGCCTATTTGGCCAGACCCGAAATCCCATAAACAATCTAATCACAAAGAAAGTTGCTATCAGTCAGTTAAGTTCCATACGTGATTCACGATTAAGCGATCATGTCTCGAAAGAGACATGACTGACTGGGCAGATTATCTTGTAGCAGATTGCAATTACTTTCTGTGGTAGACTGGTTGCCAGCCAAGGCTATAGAGCCCAATCTGTTCTGTTATTTAACTCATAAACTGGAAGGAAAAGACGGATTAATATCTTTCCCAAGGGTTACAAGTGCCTATAATACAAAAACAATTCTCAGGCAGTGAAAAATTTCAGTGCAACGTATCTAACGAAACAACAAATAACTCGCGAGAGTCAGAGAATGATTAAATCTATTTAAAAACAATGTACTGTCTTATGTGGTGTTGTTCTTGTTGTTGATCTTTGTCTCCAATTTGTTGTTGAGTCGTGGTGAAACTTCGCCGCAAAGTTGTAGAGACCGTTTTGTGCCGGATTTAAGACACAGAACAAAAAGGTTAGTTCAAAACAGTTTATTAGTATAACTAAAAACAAGATATTCAAAGGAAGTGTTAATAATAAGTGATATAAAAATAAGCCTGTCTAGTAGCTCTCGTCAACTGCCTCGTTAACTGCTATTAACTGCTCTCGTTAACTGCTCTTGTTAACTGCCTTCGATAACGGCTCTCCGGAAGTCACGCAGGTAATCATAGATAACAAGAGAAAGAGTTCATTCCTCGTAGGAGGGCACCATAATAGTTCTAGAATTAGCTTGCACTCAAATTTTGCAGTAGATGGTCAAAGAATTTCAGATTTAGGAGTATCCTCAGTTAACACCAAAACACTGAGTAAGAAGGCACATGACTTTCGCTGGCATAGGAAAGATGGAGTTGTTTTGAGGACTTATCAAACTTTGTCAGGTTATCTAAAGCCAGTCAAATTTTTAAATTGTAAAAGATAATAATGATTAAGGATACAAGTCGTACTAATGAACATATTGCTGGGAGAGAAGAGGTGGATTCATACCTTTCCCAAGGGTATTTGTGCGTATATAACGAACACAGCGAGTATTTGAACTCGGCTGTCCAATTATCATTTCCGAGCCATTATTCATTACAACACCCGAACATCTAAGTTATATGGCCGTATGCCGGAAGGTGCTTTTTATATATGCGTTTATATAAATAACCGATCCTGGTGTCTTGGTAAGTCATGAATATCACGATAGAATACAGAGTCTGCATATCGGACCCAGGAAGTGTGGCTTCTGGGTTCATATCATAGACTGGCTGAGAGTAACTGTCAAAATATTGGAGATAATGAAATGTGTTATACAGATTCAAATATTGTATTACCATTTACTAAGGACATGGCCTATTTCATTAGAATTACATGATGACTGTTTCAGACTTGCATCCTCAACTTTGTTCATTCTATCTCAATTTTTAGTAAACTGTGACCCCAGTATCTCTTTAAAGTATTTTATACATTTTCTCCTTTAGAAAATATTGAACAGAATATATTATTTATTGTATTTGCTGCTTTTTTCATTCTCTTGTATTATATTCGCTTAAGGTATGGCTGGTTGATGGTTGCATATGTTTGTTTTATTTTCCTCTCTAGCCACACGAAGTAATAAAAGACATCTTCTTACTTAAAACGTATCCATAGTTCAATGTGTACCGCTCCCAAAAATTTGAGTCCTGGGTTTGACGGTAAACTGCATCCGACAGCAAGGAAGCTTGTGAGGAGCATGGAACTACCTCTTAATTGCTGTTGTTCCCAGGTCTACCCTGACCCGGAGTGGTAGCACCTGTTAGCGTCCCAGCTATTTAGGCAAATAGTTAACACTCAAACTTGGGTCAAATCACTCTGAAAGTATAAAATTACACTTTTATAGAAATATATACATAGCAAAAATTACATTTTCGAAAGAAAAAATTTATTACCTTAACGCATTTTGAGGGAAAAAATTACCAGCATTACATTTTTGAAAACAAAACTAGAAGATATCTTCCATTTTCTAAAATAAAATAAAAAAATATAATTTTTCATCAAAATCTGACTAAATCAGCCTTCTCACAATAACCGAACATTAAAAAAATACTTTAAGCCCCCATTTTTTTAATTAAATAACCCACAAAGGTGTTGATATGCCGTTAAAAAAAAACTCAAACTCCAAAATATATGCTTTTGACCATCCTATTAAACGACTGATACTTCTGCTTCATTAAGTAAGCTCTCCTCAAAATACGACTTTGCACAAAAGCAAGACTTATCCACTACTTGATGTTATTCATCCATTACCATCTCGCCTACTGGTAGGAGGTGCTGTTACATGAGAAGTGATAGTGGTTAAGTATTCTTCTATTTCTCTGAATTTTTGTTTTGTATATTTTCTTTCCATGCAGATTTCAGGATTCTTTGGGCAATCTTTCTTTTGTTGTCGCTCTTCATTCTTTATTAAGCTGACATAATCGTGAACAGCTTGCGTCAGTCTTTCGGTAAATGTGTAGAAAAATAACAAAGAAAAATAAATCAAATAATATCACAGAAAAATAAAATTAAAAGATGGAAAAATTAAATTAAAATAAAAGAACCACATTAAAAATTTTCAGACAGGAATAAGAGTTTGTCTGTTCTTTTTTTAGCTTCTTTTTGAGTCATGATTTTTTAAAGAATTGTCTGATTAAGAAAAAAAAACAAGTATATTTCTTACATATTTGTTGAGATATGAATGATATTGAGCAAAATATTTACACACTTTACAAAGTGTTCCAAGAAATAGGACTCAAGGTAAAACTTTCCAAAGCAGGAATTATGATCTGTAATTAAAATGAAATCGGTGATATATATATACATATATCAACATGCCTTGTGGGCATAGAAGAATCCAAATGGGTATCCTTTACATACAATGGTAGGATAACTCTCTATGAGAGCTCTAAACATATATGCATATAAATACATATAGGGCAAATATAAGAAAAATTAAGACAGACGAGTTATTTCATGCTAATTCGGAAGTATAGGCCTATTTCAGGCGAGCCTTCTTCAGCTTCCGTATTTATTCAACGAAGGATTCTACCTTCTATATATATATATATATATATATATATATATATATATATATATATATATATATATATATAAACTTATTTATAAATGGAAATTTGTCTCTGTGTGTGTCTGTGTGTACGTGTCCGTTACCTATAGACTCCGAAACGGCTGAACCGATTTTCTTGAAAATTTACACAGTTGTACTATAAGCATCTGCGAGTACTCTTAGCTAAGTTTTGTGTCGAGGTACCCCGGATAAATATCGAAAATCGATTATCGAAAAAATCGGGTTATAGAAGGAGTGGTCCGATTTTAATCAAATTTGATACACTCATAGACAAAGACATAAGAAACAATATTCAGAAGTTTCAAGGTTACAGTTCTTACAATAGTGTAGAAAATCGATAATATATATATAAAAGGCAAGATGCTTGTGTGTGAGTCTGATTATCTGCCTGTATGTCTGTATTTTTTCAGCCTTTTTATTTTAGTTTTTTCTTCGGATTTGGCTCTAAGTAGGTATAATTGTACTCCTTAGTCTCAGCCATTATACCATTTACTGAGAGGACTTATTTAGTCTTCAAAATTCATTTTAAGACGAAAAAAGCTAATTTGATATCGATACCAGGAATTCAAAATTTGACTGACATCCATTCATTTTTCTTTCAGTCTACGGTTTCGTTTTAACTGGAAACAACTATTGCTTTTTAATCTTTCGTGCCAACATCCAAAAAGTCTGAGCTCCAGGACCATGGATTAGTTTTAAAGATTTCATTACACCCGAGCAACGCCGGGCTATACTGCTAGTATATATATATATATATATATATATATATATATATATATATATATATCGTGTATCGAGGTAGCAGATTATTTTCTAGACATATGCAATTCAAAATAACAGACATTGCATGCCTATTATGTTTAATCATGAGCTGTTCTAAACATCGTATTTGGGATTTAATTTCAGCTGAATATAAAGACAAAAAATGTCCAACATTTTGATTTTTTCTTTTACTATGCTGGTTATAACCTTTCAGTTCACATGAGCCATCTCCAAAGAGATTATAGGGACGTTAACATAAATATATCTATCAAGGATAATATTATCTGTTGACATAAAACATTGCTTGCGACGATAACAATCATAGGATTGTATTACAAATTTCCGACGTAGGTCGTAAATTTGTAATGCGGTCCTATGACGTCACAACACTTGAAAGGTCGAAATGTTAACAGAACCATATGTCTAAATGCAATATAATGAGTTGTGACTAGATTGAAATGTGATTTTATTGAGTGTGGGTTGCTTTGATTTAATGTAGATGGCCTCCAATATCTGAAGGTTCTTTTTACTGTGTGTATGTGGAAGTATTATTGGGTTATCGACTAAAATCTGTCTAATATTACATAGATGGCTATGTTTTTCTAAGAAATGTTATTTAATTGAACTATGATCTGAAAGGTAGCAGGTTAGTCTATGGAAGAGCGTGCTTGTAGTAAAACCAATATATGTAGTGGGTTTATTATTAGTATCAGAGACACAGTCTCTGAACGTGCATCTAAATTGATAGTTTTCTGTAGAGGATTTAGTTGTGTGGTTGTAGGGTTGATAGAGACTATATAGTCAATTGTTTTAGATTTTTTTAGAATATATGATGAGCTTAATTTGTTTATCATCATATCCTTCATAGCTCTAAGTAATATTCCTTTCTTTACTATCCTGTTCCGCTATCCATTTATACATGTTTGTTAGGAAAGTTATCATGGCTCTCCATAACTTCCTATCTTTCATTTGTACTAAATAATATTCCTTTCTTTACTATCCTTCCTACTCCCTGTTCCGCCATCCATTTACACAAGTTCATTAGGTAGGTTACTTGCTGTTTTTCTTTTCCCTTCAATATGTCCTGTAAATGCCAAATTTTCCAAGAATTAAATGTTTATGGAGACCAGACAGTGTATGTGAGCACAGTTAGGAGATAATTCATATCTGTACAGTTGAAAAATCACATTCAGCGCGGTTCTACACTAACGTCAACCTACAAAAATAATTACACTCCGAAAACATATTATCAATAGTGGGGACTATGCACAAAATTGCAGTTTGTGTGTGTCTAAGAGTTGTAACAATGTACATCGTTCGGGCTGTGTTTCTCATATTTATAGTCTTTTCACGATGTTTTGGTCGTTGTATAACCCGGCTTTCTTTAACGTATATCACCTGATAAGTCCGAAACTTTATATATATTACAATAAAGATTAGGGCAACACTGCAAATAGTGTTAAAAGTGGTTGATAGTTCAAAACGTCCCTATGTAACGGTGTTATTGTGTCTGTCGTTGTTCGTGTGGAAATAAACTAGAGACATTATTTCAGTACGTCTTTTGTAATACAGGTAACTTTATTGTTCTTATAGGTTACACGAATGCAGGCTGTTATGTACACAAAGAGAACGTCATTATTTAAGCGTTACGTCTTGTAAACTTTATAATTACAAGACTTGATTGCAAGATGATCTTTTTGCTCTATCGGAGCCTTACTCTATTTTGTTCTCTATTTAGAAACGTGTATTAATGAAGTTTTCCTCCTAATGCAAACCGGCAGGCTTCAAATCGTTTGTTCTTTTATTAGGTTATTCTAGCCGTCCATTCAGTGTGAATATATTAGTGTGCACTTGCGACTTCTCTACTGCATCGTGATTAACTATCTCAATTGAATTTCATTCTGTACTATTTTTTTTTCTTTGATTGGTCTCGAAAAGTTCTTTGAGAAAATCAGGCTTTCATTTACTCCCAAGAAGCAGCAGTGATTGGTTTTCGATCCAGTGCTTGTTAGCAATTATGACCGATTCCTTGTGGAAATCTGCCCACAGCCAGAAATGAAAGTCAATATCGAATATTGAATGTTGTTCTATTAATACGACCAAAATGTTTCTTCCTTTCCGCGTACATCTATATTTTCGCCCGGTAATTTATTTTGATAAATTCTGTACCACCTTTCCTCAAATTGCCTTTCTTCGTTCATGTGTCATCTCCTTTCCAAACGATCATGGCTCGCCACAACTTACTGCAATTGTGAATTCAATCCCTGGACCGGGCAGTGTGTACTTTGACCTAGTAGATATTAGCCGAGTACTAATAAGAATACTAATAAGAGCAATAATGAAAAAGCTCAGTTTAAATTCCAGTTTAAATTGTTACATTCACTTACGCGTAAAATAACCTTGGGAAAGACATTAATACGTATATTCTTCCTCCAGCTATGGGTCAAATAGCAGGACAGATTGAGTTCTGTAGCCTTGGTTGTCAACCAGTCTACTTCAGAAAGTAATAGCAACCTACTGCAGAAAAAAATCTTCTGCCTATACAGTTATGTCTCTTTTGAGACATGATCGCCTAAACGTATGACACTTAACTGGCTGACTAAATAAAAACTAGACGATATGGTAAAGGAACAAGAAAAATCTGGACCCGTAGATTTAATTAAATTTTCAGTTCGAGATTCTCTGTAGATTAGAACAAGAACCTGATGAAGGCCATAGGACAAATGGGCTGAAACATTGTGATAAAAATAACAAAGATGAGGACAATCTTTTTTTTATGTGCCCTGATCTTTCAGGACGGAAGCGTTCATGACTTTCCACGTCTCCTTATCCCTGGTGGTTCTTAGCACGCTTTCTCCTGTTACACATCCTGTTACACACCCGTTCTGTCATACACCTGCTCAGGGCTCTTCAAATATGTTATGCGCTGCTTTCTCCTGTCTCTATTCCCCTCTATCTGGCCTGTTAGTATCAGGTTCTCCAAGTCCTTCTTCCTCATTGCATGTCCCAAAAACTTCAGCTGTCTCTTCCTGTATTAATTTCCTTTTCGTTTCCACCCTTTCCAAAATCTCATCATTACTCACATGCTCTGTCAATGATATTCACAGCATCCTTCTGTAGAACCACATTTCAGTTGCTTCAACTTTTTCCTTCATCTTCGATGATATTGTCCAGCCTTCACTGCCATATTGAAGAACTAACATCACATAGCAATCCAGTACTCTCTTCTTTGTTTCTAGCGAAATTTTCTTGTTTCTTAATACTCTACTCAGCTTCTGGAAATAGTTATTTGTCATGCAAATTTGCATTTGGAATTCTCCGTCGCACTTTCTGTCTTCTGTTAGAACATTCCCCAAGTATTAAAGATTTCGTACCTGGTTGATTTTACTATCCCCCGCCTATATTTGGAATTTTGGGCTCCTCTTTTTGCTGATGACAATGCATCGGTTTTCTTGCAGTTTATTTGTAGTCCTTTCTTGTCACTCTCTTCAGCTAACTTCTGTAGGGGGTCTTTTAGTTTCCTTTCCGTGTCTGCTATCAGCACTGTATCATCTGCGTGCCTTATGTTGTTCCAATGATGGCCATAGTCCGCATATAAACAATTTAAATAATCATAAATTTTCACCCATGAAATTCAGACAGAAATTATCGTATCTGGTTGCGCTAAAAAAACTTTAGTTTTTTAACAACTCGCTTTGCCGGTCTTCTGCAGTCTTCTCTTGGATTTGGTGATCATGGCTCTTCACATCTTCCTGTTTTTTGTGGCTCTAAGTAACATTTCATCCATTAACGTCGCTCTTTGCTTTCGTTTTTCTGCCATCTTTTCATTCAAACTCGTTATTGCGGTACGATCACCGAAGTTAAGCAATGTCGAGTTTGTGCACATGGGTGACCGCTTGGAAATGCCAGGTGCCGTAATCTTAGATATGCGGGTGGTGTAATAGATAATGACTTGAAATACCGAGTTCTAATTTCCGTTGGGTCGCGTTATATTCAATTACCCTTGGTAAATATATGAATCCACTTTAAGTTACCCAGTTTTCGGTTAATCAGTAAGATTTGTATCACTAAAATATTATTATCTAATATATATATATATATATATATATATATACGTATAGATGTCAAGTCCGTAAACGGTGAGAATAATCCAAAATCCAACTGTAGATATGTATAAGCATATATATAAATATGTATAAGCATAAACACAGTCACATTTGTATGTATATGTGGGGATGTGTGCACATATGCGTATATGGATATAAGTTAGTGTACATGGGTGGGTTAATTTGTGGGGTTACACATACATACGTATCCATGGAATTAGAAGTAGGCAGTTAATGACTTGGTGGTCAACATCTTCGCGACTGGTCTGAATACCTCCAACTGATATGACGCCAATGCCTCTCTCCTGACTCTCTTTTCCTTTTTCTTTTTTCTTTTTAACTTTTTCTTCTTTTTTTTTAATTTTTCTCTTCATTTAGAGGAAATGCAAGAATTTTTGTACCAAATGGAACGAATATTGTGTGGTCTGATGAAATGAGCTAATTTAGCTCATTGAAATTAATTATAATTTATAATCAAGTTAAATGACGTGTTGAGTTTTCCTTTATAACTAATATATATATATATATTATCACTTAAAATATTATCTAGCTTCAGATAACTTGCAAATGTTTGACAAACCGTAGAAATCGAATTAAAAATCAATTATGCTAATTAGGTTCTTTCATACTGTTTGTCATATTTTCGTATGTCTTTTGAGTGTTAAATTTTCTAAGCTGTCTTTCCTTATTACTTATACAGAATTGTTTTCTGTCTCGTTCCGATTGCAAATATACATTTCTTTGCTTTTCATATATTCTTTAATTACTTTTCTCCAATCACATGTTCTGTTCTTGGAACTCATAGCACTGGTCGGATAAATCACATTCTTGTTTTATTCGAAATAGACAAAAGAGTAGTCGAAGCGGATTTGGTAAAAAAAATTAAATTAAATTAAATAAAAAGAAAAGAAAATTATCAAATAAAAATATTTGTACCAGAGATATTTTTGAGAATATTGTGTTGGTTTATTTTACGACATAACATTCATTTGGGCTCATTTAGTGTCGAAATCTGTTTGTTTTTTGTTTTTATCAGTCAGTTTAGTGCCATGTGTGATAAACACTTGGGCGATCATGTCTCGAAAGAGACATGATTTACTAAACAGAAGATCTTCCCGCACTAGGTTGCCATTTTTGTCTGCAGTAAAATGGTTGCAAAGTAAAGTGTTATGTCGCCAAGTATAAATGAATAACTCAACAACAGAATCAGAATATAAGTTGTATTCCGCGGAAAGACGGTTAGTATCTACAGAAGTGATTAGTAATATTTACAATAGAAAGATACAAGAGTCCAATCCGTCGTAAGACGTGTGTATACGTGATTACTTCCGGTACGCCACCGGAAGTGTGACTAACTCTTCACTGACTCGCACTGACTCTTCAGTAACTCATTAGAGACTCTCAAGTGACTCTCTACGACTGTATTTACTAGCCTTCCCACGCAAGGCCGGATGTGACACATGGTCATTTTATTGTGGGTAGTCCCGGCCATATAGCCGGGCCAAAAAATGTCTGTCTATTTTTGCCCAGTCGTGGTTCTACCCTTCGGCGGAACCACGACTGGGTTATTGCTCTCTGCTTGGAAGCAGAGAGCGCCCTCTACGTGAAGGCAGAGAGCTGACAGTGTCGTAGAGTCGTCAGTCTAGTGACTCTCTACGACTCATTATTGAGTTGTCCCTCCCAGTAAGGACAACATGTGACACATGGTCATTTTGGACTGGGATTTCCGGGCTATATGGCCCAGCCAAAAAATATCTGTCTATTTTTGCCCAGTCGTGTCTCTACCCTTCGGCGGAACCACGACTGGGATACTGCTCTCTGCTCGGAAGCAGAGAGCGCCCCCCCGCCCGAAGGCAGAGATCCGACAGTGTCGTAGAGTCGTCACTCTAGTGACTCTGTGCGACTGTATTTACTATCCTTCCCACGCAAGGCTGGATGTGACACATGATCATTTTATAGTCGGTATTCCCGGCCATACAGCCGGGCCAAAAAATATCTGTCTATTTTTGCCCAGTCGTGATTCTACCCTTCGGCGGAACCACGACTGGGTTATTGCTCTCTGCTCGGAAGCAGAGAGCGCCCTCTACCCGAAGCGGGAGGGCTGACAGTGTCGTAGAGTCGTTAGTCTAGTGACTCTATACGACTGTATTTACTAGCGTTCCCACCTAGGCCGGATGTGACACATGGTCATTTTATAGTGGGAATTCCCGGCCATATAGCCGGGCCAAAAAATGTCTGTCTATTTTTGCCCAGTCGTGATTCTACCCTTCGGCGGAACCACGACTGGGTTATTGCTCTCTGGTCGGAAGCAGAGAGCGCCCCCCGCCCGAAGGCAGAGGGCTGACAGTGTCGTAGAGTTGTCAGTCTAGTGACTCTCAAGCGACTGTATTTACTAGCCTTCCCCGCAAGGCCGGATGTGACACATGGTCATTTTATAGTGGGATTTCCCGGCCATATAGCCGGGCCAAAAAATGTCTGTCTATTTTTGCCCAGTCGTGATTCTACCCTTCGGCAGAACCACGACTGGGTTAATGCTCGCTGCTCGGAAGCAGAGAGCGCCCTCTACGCGAAGGCAGAGGGCTGACAGTGTCGTAGAGTCGTCAGTCTAGTGACTCTCTACGACTGTATTTACTAGCGTTCCCACGCAAGGCCGGATGTGACACATGTTCATTTTATAGTGGGATTTCCCGGCCATATAGCCGGGCCAAAAAATGTCTGTCTATTTTTGCCCAGTCGTGATTCTACCCTTCGGCAGAACCACGACTGGGTTAATGCTCTCTGCTCGGAAGCAGAGAGCGCCCTCTACCCGAAGGCAGAGGGGCTGACAGTGTCGTAGAGTCGTCAGTCTAGTGACTCTCTACGACTGTATTTACTAGCCTTCCCACGCAAGGCTGGATGTGACACATGGTCATTTTATTGTGGGTATTCCCGGCCATATAGCCGGGCCAAAAAATGTCTGTCTATTTTTGCCCAGTCGTGGTTCTACCCTTCGGCGGAACCACGACTGGGTTAATGCTCTCTGCTCGGAAGCAGAGAGCGCCCTCTACCCGAAGGCAGAGGGCTGACAGTGTCGTAGAGTCGTCAGTCTAGTGACTCTCTACGACTGTATTTACTAGCCTTCCCACGTAGGCTGGATGTGACACATGGTCATTTTATAGTGGGTATTCCCGGCCATATAGCCGGGCCAAAAAATGTCTGTCTATTTTTGCCCAGTCGTGGTTCTACCCTTCGGCAGAACCATGACTGGGTTAATGCTCTCTGCTCGGAAGCAGAGAGCGCCCTCTACCCGAAGGCAGAGGGCTGACAGTGTCGTAGAGTCGTCAGTCTAGTGACTCTCTACGACTGTATTTACTAGCCTTCCCACGCAAGGCTGGATGTGACACATGGTCATTTTATTGTGGGTATTCCCGGCCATATAGCCGGGCCAAAAAATATCTGTCTATTTTTGCCCAGTCGTGTCTCTACCCTTCGGCGGAACCACGACTGGGTTATTGCTCTCTGCTCGGAAGCAGAGAGCGCCCTCTACCAGAAGGCAGAGGGCTGACAGTGTCGTAGAGTCGTCAGTCTAGTGACTCTCTACGACTGTATTTACTAGCCTTCCCACGTAGGCTGGATGTGACACATGGTCATTTTATAGTGGGTATTCCCGGCCATATAGCCGGGCCAAAAAATGTCTGTCTATTTTTGCCCAGTCGTGGTTCTACCCTTCGGCAGAACCACGACTGGGTTAATGCTCTCTGCTCGGAAGCAGAGAGCGCCCTCTACCCGAAGGCAGAGGGCTGACAGTGTCGTAGAGTCGTCAGTCTAGTGACTCTCTACGACTGCCTTGTAGAGAATCCACCATTGCTATATATAGCAATGGGAACAGTCCATTTGTAGTCAAATAGGAGCGGCGCCCTAACATAAAGCTATAGAACCCAATTTGTCCTGCTATTTAACACATAGATGAAGAGAGAATAGATGGATTAATACCTTTCTCAAGAATATTTACACGTAAGTCAATGCAATGAATTCAAATGGACTACCAACTAAGCTCTGCAATTTCTTGTTCCAAGCCAATATTCACTGCACCAAATCACACATCCATTATTATAGTTTGCAGATAAATACTGTTCGTCTTTTAAATTAACTATATTTTCTTTAAGTTCCTGTTTCTTCAAGATTCCTCGTTGCTTACCTGTTTAGTCCATGATATTCTCAGCATCCGTCGGGAGAACCATTTCAACTTCCAAGAGGATTCTTCTTCGATCGCTACAACCTTAACCTGTTCAAATCTAGGGTCGGACGTTATATTCCCCATATATATCCCAATAAATTGTGCCTCTTACTCGTGTAGCTCCTCGGCTCTGTAGCTTTAAGTCACTTCTTTCTTTGTAAGAAGATTGCATTGGCCTATAAGAAATTAGATTTTGCGTAGCAGTTCAGTTTTATTGTGGGTTATTCTACTAAATCTTTGCCAAAAGCTGAAGCCAGGGGGCGCTCCTTAAGCTTATTTATAGGCTTGAAATTATTTCCTTAGTTTCGTTTTAACCTTCTGTTGCATATTGGTTACAATTTTAACCTTTCTCTAATCTTTGTTGCATATTGGTTGCAATTGTAACCAGCATGCAACAAAGGGTTAACTGCGGTTGTAAGATGTAGTCTTCCGTGGGTGCATTTTCATGGTTTTCTTTCTTAGCTTTTGTTCCCTCTCACACGTGCTTGTTGCACACACACACACACACACACACACACACACACACACACACACACACACACACACAAGTACATTTTTATCATGTTTGTCGTTTCGTGACATGTAATTCCTTTTGTAAATACACGTATCGTCGTTTGTTTCATATCTATCGTTTTGTGCTACTCATTTGTGTTTTACTTGGACTCACATCGAGTGTGCCAATATTGTCTGAGGGATAAATTTTCATAGAGTCCGAAAACATTTACCCCTCCAAAGTTTTGAATCCTGCAACATAATGGTGACTAAATATTTTCTCACAAATACTAGCATCCCGAAACACTATGCACATTTCTGAAACGGGTTTATGAATGAAAACAAACAACTGTAGTTGTAATCTTTTCGTAAGGATTCGCGTAACCCCGGTGTCTTTAGGGAGAGCGCCCTACCAGGAAAGCACAAAAAAGAAAGAGGAGAAAATAAAGAAGCTTAAGCGATTTCCGTTCAATTATCAACTTTCGATTCCACTTGTCGGCTCTTTCTTCTCCCATTTCCCAAAATATTTAATCGGAGTTAGGTTTCCGAATCGGCTTTTATTCGTAGTCTGCGGTTCTTCTAATTTCCCCCGAAAGGATCAAAGGAAATGGGAATATCCAGTGATCATCAAAACAATCCACGGTGTGTGCAAGTCGTCCGATCTGACCAGGCAACTAAATCATTGCCATGTGTTCTGTAAATCTGTGGTTGATCAAGAGAATAAAAGAAAAAGACTAATGCAAATCCGCTTTCTGTCCGTATCACTGGTCAGGCAATCCGTTGCTTCAGCGTCGATCACCAGCCATTCACACACTGGAAATTATTAGATACGTCCTTCGTTCTCGCTTGTAACGAGATTTCGGTTCAGATTCGCTGATTAACTGCGCTATCATTTTCTTCTTTTTTTTTTCTCCTTTTTTTTTCTTTTTCTTCTTTTGACAACCACTCCTTCACTTCATTGAAGAAACTCATCTGTAATGACTATCATATCTTACCGGACTCGTTCTCTGTGCCTTTCATTATTTTTTTTTTTTCGGTTTGTCCTATCAAATTGTCGTTCATCGTCCCACTCATTGAATTTATTCTTTTCTTCTGTGTTTTTCTCTCGTTTTTAACGTAATTTCTTCTTTCTTTCGTTTTTTTTTTACACTCTTTCTCCTTCTTTTTCTCTCCCTCTTTTTCTTTTCCTCTCTATGCCTCCCCTTCCTCCTCCCTCTGACTCTAACCTTATCGGACCTGTCTATTGATACTTCGAGTAGTTATTAAGTTGCCCTTTTGAAATGAGAAAGTCGTTTGATCAGATTAGCAGGTCGCGTAGCTATTAGAACTGTTGAACATTCTGTTCAAAAATTAAATCAGGCTTTGCGTCAGAAAAGACAGCTCTATTTTAGTTTTGGGAACCTCATCCAAACCTTGTAAAAGGTTGATATTACGCATACGATCAGATATAATGTTCAGCCATCCTCACCATTACAATATAGAACATTGTGTATTTATTTGTATGTATTGTATATATATATATATATATATATATAATGGTAGACATTTGGAAGAATGGTAGAATATGAAAAAACAGTAGCTACTCTAGCATTTACGCATCGTTCATTCAGTAATGGATTAGAACACTCTTAGCTACTGGCGTATGTTTACATGGCATATCACACGCTAAAAGTCTGCCTTCTTCTGTCGAGCGCCCATAGCTCACAAGCAGAATCACCGACTGATGACAATTCGGTCGGGTTTCAATCCTGGCTAAATGCAATCGGATGAGCCGTTCTGATGTGAGGTGATACAACGAAACAGATCCGTCTGCGGATGACTATATATATATATATATATATATATATATATATATATATATATATATATACGCAGATATACGCCAATACTGAGAGAGATAATAGCGATGAAGAGTCGGCTCAACTCGTTCTCCTTACTACCAATAAATAACCTTTGGCTACCACTTATGAAAGCTCTTGCATCGTGTTTTCTCTTTAACAGTGTATTATTATTTTATATTTTGGAATAATTATGTCGTCAAGTGGTGAAGACTATATATATATATATATATATATATATATATATATATATCCATTATTATAGTAAAGACCTTTTTGAAAAATATATATATATTATATCAAATAAAATTCCGAATTCTACATACGTTGTATAGCTATTTCAGCGAGATCAAAACCAATTGTAGAATTCGGAATTTTATTTTATAATATACAGATGGCTCTGTAAAGACATAATACAATTTACATCGCGCCATCCACCTGCATTATTTTTAATATTAATGAAATTAATATTAATAGGATCTGGTTTTTGGGATTCTACATACATACTTTTCTTTTTTTGGGATTTAATATATATATATATATATATATAGTAAAAAGTGTGAGAAGCCGTGAACGTTTCCTTTAAAGTTTATATTTATTGTTTTCGTTATTTTACATGTTATGAGACATTAAGTGTTCATAATGGTATTTGTGATGCTACCCGTGTTTCGAGTCTAATATTTACTCTTTCAGGCGTATAAATATGTGGCTTTACGTATCGAGTTCCTTTTGTTTCTGATCGCCAAGCTGTTGTTTTATAAATAAGTAAGTAGAAGAAAATAAGAAAATAAATAAAATCAGTAAAATAAAATAAAATAAGATAAAATAAATCAAATGTTGGCACGTTGAATGGTCTGGTTTTTTTTTTCTTTTTTTTACATCAATATATATATATATATATTATTTGTTTTTTTTTTGTTCCTTCTTTTGTTTGGATTTTTTTTTTTTAGATATTCAATAGTAGGTACATCAATATATATGCTGCCGTCATTTTAGACGGCATATCGATATAAATATTTTGCCGCGGTTTTTTTTAAGGCACGGTCCCACATTCGATTTTTCCTTTCAATCAACTGACGCTTGTCTTTGCAATATTTCTTTTGGAAAGCTTAATAAGCATTGGAAGATTGTTTTGTTTTTTGTTTTTGTTTTTTTGTTTTTGTTCTTTAATAAAATACTGACTTCCTCACGAATTAGTGACGATTCTGTCATTTAAAGTAGTTAGTAAACAATATAAACCATATTTGACTTAGTTGATTGGTCGTTGAAGCAAACTTATAAAATTATATTCAGTTATAAATCTCACGTACGGCTGAATCTTGACTGAACCTAGTCCTTCACTTTTTATTTGCCGAACAAAAGAACCCGCATTGATTACACATAATGGACATACTTACTTGGCACAAGATGGGTGGGTTTTATCATTATTATCGGTTTTCAAAAATATTAGGGATTTTCGTTACGTTACGAAAGTTTATTAACAGTTACGAAGGACAGGAAATTGTGTAAAGTCATCATCGTTTCTACAATTCTCCTTGATGTTACTGATGAAGAGCTTTTGTGTGCTCCCACGTCACTGCCGAGGCCGAGGTCTAAACAGTGTTTACAGACAATATGGTGAAAAAAATTGCTCAACTTCACTCGTTTTTTTTATTCGTTTTAAGGACATCTCAAGCTCCAGGTTAATGATTCCAGTCCTTTCCCGAAGAACTACCTGTATGTAGCTATTTACCTGTCTCCCCACAGAGACGTAAATGTGACGCAAGGTCTGGTTTAATTTGAGGTACCCGAGCAAGTACTCTAGGTTGTCTGCATCTATAACTTTATTTAGTACTAATGATGCTTTATATATATATATTATTAACGAATGTCATCAAACAAATTAGTAGTAATATTTTATTTGCTTAATAAACCAAACCAACCAAGGCTATAGAACCCAATCAGTCCTGCTATTTAACCAATTTCTGGAGGAAGAAGAGATGGATTAATACCGTTTGCAAGTGTATTTGCGCGTAAGTGAATGTAACGAATTCAATTGGAATTTGAACAAGGCACTCCTATTTCTCGTTCTGAGACGATATCCACTACATTATAACGCGCATACTTTTATTTATATATACTTGTCAAAAGTTTAGCTATAGTTTAGAAAACCTACAACGTTCGTAATAATAAGTTGTTTTCATCTGATATTTCACATAATTACAACTTAATCAAATCGAACGAGAATAAAAATGTATAGATTTATCTAAAATATGTCAAAATAATCTGTTTGATTATATTTTCTTACAATTTGTACTTAATTATTTAAACAGTTGGAAAAATATGTTTGTTGCATCAATTTTGATTATTATTATATTCAATGTAAAAATTAGAAACATATTTCAATGTTTCATCGTCAACTCTATTTATCTAATCTACTGGAGGATATTCGGTCAGTCAGTTAATTTGCCGTACGTGATACACGCTTGGGCGATCATGTCTCGAAAGAGTTATGAATGACTAGACAGAAGATTTTCTTGCAAGAGGTTCCATTTCTTATTGTGGTATACTAGTTGCCTGCAAAGGCTATAGAGCCAAAACTGTTCTGCTATTTAACCCATAGCTTGAGGGAAAAGAGACGAATTATTACCTTTCCAATGTGGAATTGAAATGAGAGCAGTGATGGCACCTACCTTTATCCCATCATAAAATTTCCTTTGCGCGTAAATGAATGTAGCCAACGCAACTGGAATTCGAACTCGGCTCTTTAATTTCTCGTTTTTATACATAAACTTTCGACAGTAAAAGGATATTTATTACTCTTCGTAGGAAGGGTGTTTGGCTAGTTGTATCCAAATGCACACTTGGTCATTCTGTATTGAATAAGTTCTTTATGACAAATAGATATGGTGCGTTCCTATTGTTAACGAAAATAGACACGTGTTTAACATAGTTTGAATTGTGGTTGAAGGGAAATCTAAAACTAAAATGTACTACTATCCGAGACAGGAATTGAGCTCAAGACCTTCAGGTAACCAAACTTTAATTTAACGATGGTGATTGTATTCTACAGAAAGATGCTGAGGATGACATAGACCGGAGACATGAGCAACGAGAAAATGGAAACAAAACGAAACTTATATTTAGCATCAAGAAGTAGTTGAGATTTTTTAGGCACGTAATAAGGAAGGAGGGCTTGGAAAGTCTCATAATTGAGAAGCAGATTGAGGAAAAGAGGGATAGAATAAAGGATCGCGTAACATACCCGGTGAGCTTGAGTAAATTAATGACAGCGCACGGTTTGGTAGAAACAAAAAATGCAAAAAAGTTATTATACAATGGACAGGAAAATGTGGAGAACCATAGTCGCCTACTTCCTGAAGAGACATGACACATAAAAGAAGAATTGTAATATGTTCAGTTTCCTAATATGGAAATAGCATATGTGCGTTGTGGTGGAGTGGATATCGGATCGGAACGAAAATCGGGAACTGAGTTCGAATTCCAGTTGAATTCCTTGCATTCACTTACGCACAAATACCCTTGGGAAAGTTATTAATCTGTCTCTTCTCTCCAGTTATGGGTTAAATAATAGGACAGATTGGGTTCTATAGCCTTGGCTGGCAATCAGTTTACCACAGAAAGCAATGGCAACCCTCTGTGGGATAATCTTCTGCCCAGTCAGTGATGTCTTTTCAAGACATGATCGCCCAAAGCGTGTATTACGTATGACACTTAACTGACTGACTAGATTGGCAGTAACATTACATATATTTCTAAAGTAGGTTACTTTACCAAACTATTTTACCAAACTACTTTACCAAACTACCTTACCAGCTAGACAGTAGGGAAACTGAAAGCTGTTAGCTCCATTGTCAATCTTGGCAGGCTTAGAAGATAACTATATTATGAACTCATATTTATGTATCAATTATAAATATTCTGTGAAACTAACACTCAGTTGGAGGCAACGAAAGAATATCACGAAAAAGTGTCAGGACAATTATATATTTCTTCGGCAGCTCCAGTTGCACTGAAGGGAATCCAGCGTGTAACTAATTAGCTATAACATTCTGGTTAATGACTTAGATGACTGCTTATTCCCGTCTTGAAATCAGAAAAATGGCATGGTTCGGATTCTGCTTTCAAATAGTCGCAACACACTCTTCCATCTCCACCTGTCACTTTATGTGACTTACAAAGGTAAGTAAAGTAAATTAGTCTATGTAGAATTAAGAATGGACGATGATAAGGTCTATGTAGATGATATAGGTGTTCGTAGTTGCGATAAAGATAATCTTGAATAAAAAATCCACTTCCTCTGCCAAGTATATCAAGAAATAGAACTCAAGGTAAGGCTTTTCAAAACAGAAACTAGTATGTGGAATTGAAATGAGAGTAATGATGGCACCTACCTTTATCCTATCATAAAATTTCATGATATTGTAGTAGTGAATACTGAAAACGTATTGTATTGATCAGTAATAACAAATTTAGTACAATAGAAAAGTAAATTGAATATAGAATAGACTGTGCTTGGGGTAGTTTCGATTAACATCGAAAAATGGCACTATAGGACACAAATCCCAAATCATCGATGAAAAACACAAAATAAATTGCACACCAGCAAAATCGGATTCAAACTACTTTTAAAAAAAAAACAACTAAGAAAAATACTCAAGTTTGTGCGTAAAACAAATTCTGAATTCTGATTGGATTAAAAACAGCAAATTCATATATGACGTATTTTCACAATTAGCTGTAAAAAAAAAAAAGCTTCGCTGGAGCTGGAATCATGAGAAGCTTGACTATTTAAACCACGACGTTAACCTGGACATAGGTCACGCTACAGTTTCATTCGACCTCTTCTTCTAACGTCCTTTTCTTCATTTTCACACCACGCCGCTAAAGAGGACAACAGCAACAACCAAATGGACGTGTGAAATACTGCTTCGTTATTTGTTTTGCCTTCTGTTTCTCTCAACCTGTCGCGACATAACAAAAAGAGGAAATAACAAAGATTTTACATTCCGCTACTACACAACCGTGAACTCTAAACTTCTGTGGACATTTTTAATGCCTGCACTTCTCTACGAATCAAAATTTACTACATTTTTCTTAATGAATATTTATTCTTTTCGCAAATATATTATAGTGTTCAGATAACAAAATTTAACTTATATTTTTCTTCTTACACCTTTGTCATTCTGTAAATAAATCTTTGCTTTAATGTACACACCAAATATTTTATTCTTTCACATTTCAACATCCGACCTTCAACTTTCTGATATTTAAATCGTGGGGACTTCGGAAGTGTTTGGCACAAGGCCAATTTATCAAGCATTACCGAGGCCCTTATAGCACAAAGCATTAACATAAAACTTGACAGAGACTTTCATACGGATGCCATACATAGTGCCAACCTCGTTCAGAAATATCGAAACTTTCAGCTGTATTTAATCGCTTTCTCAGATCAAAATGTCGTCGAGTAAACGAAGCTTACAGGTCATATCGAAGACTGTCCTACTTCGATCCGGAATTACAAAGTGACAAATAACTCTACTAGATAACAGGAACCACATCACTTGAGGATTTTCACCAACAACTAAAATGGATATAGCTGGATGAGAAAAAATGACATAATTAAAATGTTGACCATCCATTTTTCTCGCACTTCCCGACTGTGGAATTCCCTTCCACATGATTGCTTCCCCGACAGCTACAATCTCCAGGAGATTAAATGTAAGATCAATAGACACCTCCTAACACAGGAATTTGCATCCATTCTTTCAAACACTCTTCCCATCTACCCAACCCTCAGCCTCGGTATCCTTACCCATCTATCACCCTCCTTCTGACATTTCCTATATGTAACCACTCTTTCTCTTTACCTTACCCTATATAACCCCTTGCGCAATAGTGGCAGTGGAATGTCTCGCTTGGGGTGAAATGATTAAAAAAAAAATAATACTTCGGATAAAATGTTGAGACGGAAATCCCCTTCAGTACTGAAAATAATTATAACAATTAGGGGAACTGAAAAACCCATTTTCCTGACAAATTATTTTAATAAAAATATTTCATGACTTTCAAAATTGCACTGGATGCTCGATCAATGAATTGTAAATGTTTCCTTATAAGGAAATGGCTATTATCATAACCAATACTTGATACTTAGTAAATCAGATTACGAAACTTTGCTCTCTGCTTGGAATTGAACATCGTGTCTGAATAATACAATTATTCTAAAACCATTATCGGTCATATGAAACTAATAAAGTGTTGGAGCGCCCTCCACATTTCCACAGAAATGGACTATTCGAATCACTATATAAAATAGTAGTGATTATGCCTCCAGGGAGGAATTCGAGTAAGGAAGTCAAGTGAGCGAGTCAGTCGAGTAATTCCGGTATCGCACCGGAAGTGTACTACTAGTCAATCTCTCACGTCTCTACGACGATTCTGTATACTAATTACCTTGTTCTGTAATTCTACTAATCCTCACCTTTGGTAAATACTTCTCTTTCCTGTCAATACACCTACTTTTATACTATTACGTTGTTTTGTATTATTTCACATAATTCTGTTACCCGACGTAACATAAAGGTTTTTAACGAATTTAACACAGTTAGGTAAGGGGTTGCTGTAATATTTTTAGCCTAACCTACTATAAAATCTGACCATATAACCATAATTAGGAAGCAAGGTTATTTTGGACGGGCTGAGAAAATTCCAGCAGGGGCTCGCACATTTCAAGAAAAATATTGTTTTAGTTTGAAGAAGCAATGAACAATTTTCTGATAAAATCTATTTTCTATTTTTCATAGTATTTCTAGGTTGGAAACTTACCAAGAGTAAATGGAAGTTGCTTTGCTTTGCTTTTCATTCTAAAAGAAATGTTCCTAATTGCTGGATATATCTCTTTGTAAGGTTACTGTAAACAAAAACATCATTTCTCCACCACATGATTAATGTTGTCGATGAAAAAGAATCTTAAAGCACGGGAATAATTAGAGAAACACCCTTGTCTCTTGTTTCTGACAAAGACGGCAAGTACCATATTTCTAACATTTCGGTATAATAAATTATGTGAGGTTATTTTGCCGGACTAAGTAGTCATTTTATTGTCATTATAACTAGATCATATCCAAATTTTGACCTCTAACCGGATATATATATATATATATATATATATATATATATATATATATATATATATATATTGTAATTTTATTATTACAATGGTTTAGAAAAGCATTATATCACTACATAAAAATTGTCATGTTTCAGAACAATACTGTTCTTCTTCAGGTGATATGTTAAAGCAAATAGTGAAAATGATGTATTTTGAAAATATATGATGAGTTTGGGGTTATTTAAAAAATTAGGGAGTGGTAGTTGGAGAAAATGCTTTAGGTGCGTCAATATTGTTCAACCAAAAATGAGAATTAGGTAACCAAGGAGTTTCCAGATCTAGGTCACGAAACGAAGCAGGTTGGCCTGGTGTCTAGACATGTCACTTTTTAATTTTTTCTGTATAAGATACATAATGGGACCATAGATTTTTTAAATGGTGAGACAATAATTTCTAACAACGCGTTGGATTTTATAAAAAAAAATTCCAACCCTCTGTTAAAAATTATTGTTTACTTATTTAAGTATTATGTGGTCGCCTTATTCAGACAAAATAATTTTCCTTAAAATTGAATTAATTACAGTGATTCATTTATAACTTATAATCCAACATCACTTAAAAAATATATTATTTTACCAAAATAATTAAGCCACACAATGCTTAATTGTTTTTCTTTTTACAATGCACATGATTACACCGTAATTATTCAATCCTAATTCAGACCTAAACATTCCAGCCCCTTTAAGGTATGGAAAAAAATCTAATTTTTAATGAAAAAACCTAAAATCCAACCTGCTATTAAAAGAATTTCTCCAACTACCACTCCCTAATTTTTTAAAGAAATATGAATTCATTTTATATTAACAAAATAAATCATTTTACCATTTATTTTAACATATCACCTGAAGAAAAACAGTATTGTTCTGAAACATGTAAAGTTTTGTGTGTTGATATAATGCTTTTATAAACAATTGTAATAACTAAATTACAATATTAACTCTACTCCGTATCGAGCACATTATAAATGTAAATACTTGAAGGTTGGGCTTTAATCTACATGTTTTTTAACTTTCTTCATATATATATATATATATATATATATATATATATATATAATAATGGTATATATATATATATATATATATATATATAATAATGGCCGGTAGTGTGTGTATATATATATATATATATATATATAATAATGGCCGGTAGTGTGTGTGTATATATATATATATATATATATATAATAATGGCCGGTAGTGTGTGTATATATATATATATATATATATATATATATATATATATACACTACCGGCCATTATTATTAGGCGACTCCACTGTTTTAAAAAATGATGTACTTCATACTATTTTTTAGCATTTATTGCCAACTGTTGAGCATCAGAAATAAACATTTGAAGTTCCTGGGACATGCAATGAGGAAGGTGGGCTTAGAGAACCTGATACTAACAGGCCAGATACAGGGAAGAAGAGACAGGGGTAAGCAACGGATAACATATTTGAAGGACCTAATCAGGTAGATGATGGAACGAGGGTTGCATGGTGTGACAGGAGAAGGTGTGCTAAGAGCCACCAGGGATAGGGAGACATAGAAAGCCATGATCGCCTACGTCCTGAAGGGACAGGGCACATAGAAGAAGAAGAAGTATAATCGTAAATGAAAATGGGATAGTTCTTTTGCTAATACAGCATAATAACATGTGCATCCCATAAAGATAAAATTACTGAATGGAAGATCAAAAATTTTGTGAATAAGTAATCATACCCATAAGTATATATTAGGATCATAAAATATGGATGAAGGTGTTCTAAGATCCTTAAATAACTTCTCCTAAATTTTGAAAGTTTTTCGGTTGTTAGAAAATTCAAGTCGTGCGTTTGTAAAAAAAAAACCCTGTTCGAGCGTGTGACAAACCGTAAATCAGTTATTGTAAATAGTCTGAATATACCAAAACGTTGAAAGGTAGTTTGCGGAAACACCTTATTTACAAATGAAGAATATTCAAAAGTTCTACAACATAATTGTATTGAACACTTTTTAATGCAACTCTGTACTCGTCTAATTTTATTATAGCCAAAAATTTATATATTGCTCATTTCAGTAAAAATGATATTTGAGCGCTCTAGCTATTGGGCGCGTAATATAATATGCGCTAAAAAGACTATCTTCTTCCACCGAACGTCCCCAGGGGCAGAGTCGCCGACTGACGCCGGATCGGTCGGGTTTCGAGCCTGGGTTGTGTAGCAATCGGAGTCTAAGCGTAATATATATATATATATATATATATATATATATTACGCTTAGACTCCAATATATATATATATTTATATATATATATAATTTGGACACGTATTGCTGGCAGTTTGTTTAGGTCTGCAAAACTCGCATGATACCCAAGGAATAGGAATGGTGAAGCCCGAACCGTTGCCTTGGATATCTCTAAAGCGTTCGACAGAGTTTGGCATACTGGCCTTCTATGCAACCTGCAGAGCTATGGTATAGCTGGACAATTGTTTGAACTAATCCAGTCATTCCTATCTAACCGCACATTGAAAGTGGTATTAAACGGACAGGCCTCCCAGAACTACCATACGAACGCGGGTGCCCTCAAGGCTCTATCCTAGGTCCTACGCTCTTTCTGATCTACATTAATGATCTCCCTGATACCATAAGATCCCAAGAAGGTATGTACGCCGATGACACCACAGTTTATTCTCGCCTCGACCAAAAATCTGGTATAGGCGACAAAGCGAACCCCGCTGCCGAGCTTGAAAAGGACCTCCAATCCGTAGTGGACTAGGGTAAGAATTGGCTCGTAAGCTTTAATGCTTCTAAAACAAAGCTACTATCAATTAACCATCATAGACAATCGCACCTACCTCCCATTAGCATGGACCAGGCTTGCCTCCCAGAGAGTAAAACACTACGCCTCCTTGGTCTCACACTCTCAGCGGACCTCAAGTGGAATGACTATATCGACTCCATTGCTAAATCCGCTGCTATGAAAGTCGCTTCTCTGTGCAGGGCCCGGAGGTTTTTTCCGTCTGAATCTATACTGCACATTTATAAATCTACTATCCGCCCGTGCATTGAATACTGTTGCCATATCTGGTCCGATGCCCCTGCTATTCTCCTTGGGCTTCTCGACAAGGTACAGCGGAGGGTCTGTAATGTGATCGATACCGACTTAGCAGACCGCCTGCAGTCTCTCTCTCACCAGCGCGACGTGGCTTCCCTGTGTCTTTTCTCTAAATATTTTAACGGCTTCTGCTCTGATGAACTTAGATCACTGGTACCCGCTAGGTTCGAATTTGCACGAGATACTAGATTAGCAACTAGATCCCACCCTTTTACAGTGAAACCGATAAAATGCAACCGCAACTTCTACTCCAATTGTTTCTTTTCTCGCACTTCCCGACTGTGGGATTCCCTTCCACATGACTGCTTCTCCGACGGCTACAATCTCCAGGAGTTTAAATGTAAGGTCAATAGACACCACCTAACACACTAACTTCCATTCTTTCAAACACACTAACTTCCATTCTTTCAAACACTCTTCCCACCCACCCAACTTCTGACATTTTCTATATCTAACCACTCTTCCTATTTACCTCCCCCTATGTAGCCCCAAGCGCAATAGTGGCAGTGGAATGCCTTGCTTGGGGTGAAATGAAAAAAAATGTACATACGGTATGTACATTCATTTGGCTATTATTACATTTTTTTTATTTGGTTTGGTGGCATATTAATGCAGCATGTTGGGTTTATAATTAAATTTTGTATCTCGTATTGTTTGAATTTTTGCGCATATACCTGTATTTATAGATATGTCAATACGCACACGTACGCATTCATACATTCACGTATATAGGTATACATATGTGCACATATATACATATATAAACGCGCATTTGATGTTTGGTCGTTTATTTGTTTATTAATAAGTTTATATTCTATTTATTCTATTTTTGTTGTTTATTAAATAATGTGTAAATAGCAAAGTAAGTATGCGTCCACTAACCTATTAGTATTTCTTAATCTATTAATATTAATAACCTATTAATATTTCTTGTTTAAGAGTTTGTTTTTGTTTTTAAACTAATTATTGCGAATTTTTCTTTTATGCATAATTTACATTATTACTGTTGGTATTGTATAGGGCTGCTCTTTTTATAATTTCGAATTTGATTTTGGTGGGAATATTGTTTTCCTCTTGGCTCCATATGCATTTTGAAAGGGTTGTATTGTTTGCGTATTTTTTTTTATTTCGAAGGATATTTTATGGTTATGTCCTCGTTTTAAGTTTGTTTTTTTTTTTCTGTGGCACTTACGTAAAAAAAAATTCTGTGTTAATGTTGTTAGTTTTGTATATTTTGCTATTGATTAAACATTTATTAAGTGATCAATTTTCTTTTTTTCTGCTAATATATTTGAGGGTGTTATTTTGCTGGTTGCCATTGTTATCTTTGTTGCTATTCTTATTGCTTTTGTTGTCGTATGTTTTATTGTGTTTAGCTACTTTTCTCCATGTTAACCATGCAAACTAACTTTGATTGTATTTTAATTGATAATTTGCTGTTTTTAGGGAAGTGTTTGTCAAATATTTTAAGGAATATTTCCCTACTTTTGTTTATATTGTATTATTATAAGGGAGTGAACCTAATTGTTTCTTTTTCTGTTGTTTTCAATGGAATTGATTTCACTTTATGTATTCTAGTTTGTTTGAACATTCACAGTTATTTAGGGCTGATTCATATGTATTTTTTATGTCTTGGTTGGTTATCTTTAAGCTACTAGAATCTGTTTAAATCATTTTATTTATAGATACGGGTATTTGAATACGTTAAGGGGTGGTTAAAAATCTGGGTTGTTGCTTGATCTTCTATATCGTTTGTATATTCCGTTGTTTAGGCTGAAGGTTATATCAAAGAAATGTACAATTTCTGTTTAGTTTTTATATCAGTTGTAACTCTTAGAAATTTTGTGTTTTTTCTTTCTTTTTTTTAATTTTTGTCTCTACTTCTGCCTTTTTAATTTCTTAGAAATAATAGACCGTCGTCTTTGTATAAACCGCTATCATTTTTGTCTTACAATATTTGTTAGTTTCTTCATTACGTATATGCTTATGCATTTGCATACTTTTACCATCATAGCTACCCATTGTTACATCAAAATATCATCATCATCATCATCATCATCATCATTACTATTATTTTTTTTATTATGAATCTTTATTGTCCATATTTCTTATTGTGCTTTAATATTGATTTTATATGAAGATCATTATAAATGTTTATATTTCAATGCAAATTCAAATACACTCAAAAGAATTTATCTAAGCTTAACATTAAATTCACGTCAACTACTTCTAAAACAATAAAAGGCTTAATGAAAACAAAATAACTGAGCTGAAATTTAAGATATTTACTCTATCACCTGTGAAAGCAAAATGGATCATTTGTAAAACCACACACTCAGTACATTATTTACTCATCGTAATAGGTAAGGCCATGCTTTTGATTTAAAGAATATCATTTTCAGTAAAAGAAAAACGAAAATATGTAGAAAGTGCTTTAATTGCTAAATCATCTACAGTAAACATACTCCCAGGTTCTTACAGCATTGCACTCTTCTTGGTAGATCTTCTACTATCTCAATTTGAGATATTTAATAACAAAAATGTGCGGATGTGCGTTGTGGTGCATTGGATATCGGCTCGGAACGAGAAATCGGGGAGCCGAGTTCGAATTCCAGCCGAATTCATTGCATTCACTTGCGCACAAATACCCTTGGGAAAGTTATTAGTCCGTCTATTCCTTCCAGTTATGAGTTAAATAACAGGACAGATTGGGTTCTATATCTTTGGTCGGCAACCAGTCTACCGCAGAAAGCAATGGCAACCTACTGCGGGATAATCTTCTGCCTAGTCAGTCATGTCTCTTTCGAGACATGATCGCCCAAGCGTGTATCACGTATGGCACTTAAATGACTGACTGAATATAATAATTGAAATAATGATTAAGGCTTCTAATGGTCATAAAGTGGGGGATCGGTTTTCTATTGTTATGAAGTAATAAACTGATCCCCCACTAATTACTACTTAATAATATAATACATCACTTTTTTTTTCTAGCCATGAGTCAAATAACAGGACAGATTGGGTTCTATAGCCTTGGTCGGCAACCAGTCTACCGCAGAAAGCAATGGCAACCTACTGCGGGAGAATCTTCTGCCCAGTCAGTCATGTCTCTTTCGAGACATGATCGCCCAAGCATGTATCACGTATGGCACTTAACTGACTGAATAACAAAAATGATAATAACTAAACAAAAAGATAAAGAAACCAAATGGAACATGCTAGACTATAAAACCATAACACAATAGCGAAAAAATGAATTTGAAATTTCAGTGTTCCTTCTCTTTCTGTGTAGTTTGAGTTTAACTTCGACTTTGAATTTTGTTTAACGGCATATCAACCTCTGCGGGCTATTTAATGCCAAAAGGATGAATTTTTAAGGTATTTAGTTTATTGTTTGGTCATAGTGAGAAGGTTGATTTAGTCAGATTTTGATGAAAAAATGTTTTTATTTTTTATTTTTGTATTTTAGAAAACTGAAAATGTATTCTAGTTTTGTGTTTAAAAATTTATTACTGCTAATAATCTTTTTTCTTCAAAAATGTATTATGGCAATATATTCCTTCAAAAACATGTGATCGTAATAATCTTTTTACTTCAAAAATATATTTTTTCTATAAAAGTCTATTTTTATACTTTCATAGTGTTTTGACCTTATTTTGGGGGTTAACTATTTTCCCATTGCTGGGACCCTAACAGGTGCTACCACTACGGGCCAGGGTCGACCTGGGAACAACAGCAATTAAGAGGTGGTTCTATGCTTCTCACAATCTTCTAATCAGAGGAATTGCTGCTAGATGAAGTTTAAAGATACCCAGGACCTTCTGTGTAGTCGTAATTAGCATAAACATCACTTTAGTCCGATGAAATCCTAAAAGATGAAATGTATCAAACGAAAATTTTTTCCACTTATTGATAGATTTCTCTAACACACACACACACACACACTCACACACACACACACACACACACACACATATATATATATATATATATATATATATATATATATATAAACATATAATATAAAATAAAGAAAAAAACCGAAGCGTTTATCAATCTAACATGTTTCAATTTAATTAAAGATTCGTCAAAAAAAGGAAGAACTTTGGTATTTTCGATTTCGTTTGGATCAATTCTTATTGGTCAGTTATGTATAACGTGCATTAAACCGTAAATATGTATGTAAATTTGTAAAAATTCTAATATATCTGAATAGGCATCGAATGATAATGTGTATATGTGTGTGACTAGTACGAGGATTTCTAATGTTTTCTATTTTGTGTGGGTCGTCGGCATAATGGTGCGCTATTCAGTTGATTAGGATATGTTCTTTTGTGCGTATTATAGATAAATATAGATAAATATAAGTTAGATTCTTTAAGAAAGAATGAAAAGTAACATGGCGATGTCTCTCTCTCTCTCTCTCTCTCTCTCTCTCTATATATATATATATATATATATATATATATATATATAATTTGTAAAATAATTGCGCCTCCTCTACAAAAACTCGCTCAGAAACAGACCGCTATGGACAGCTTACTGAAGGGATTCATTTACAAGCCGTGCATGTTTCTGTGCGTGAGTTTAAATTGCATTTATGCAAATGTGACTTGAATTTCGCATGTTCCGAAAGAATATTCTCTTTCTTAATCAATGGTCTTCGATTGATATATTCCATTTATAAACCTTTTCATTAGAATTACACAATATCTTATTCGTTTAGGTCTTCTTTCGAGGACTTTGTTATTATTTATTGTGGACAAAAAAAAAAAAACGGATAGAAATCAAATGCGTTCAAATCAATAATATTTTCATTTTCTCTTCTTTAATGAGACATTTTTCTTGTTTTCTTTGCTTTGTTTCTTATTATTTGTTTGCTTTTTGTTAAAAACGAAAAGCATGAAAACCCTGAGAGTTTTTAGTGCAAGTTCTTTGTAAGAGCTTTTTCTGTCTAATAATTTTTTTTTTCCTTTTTTTTTCTTTGATCCAAGAAGATTTCCCTGACATTCTCACTTTAATAGGCACGAAATCCTAAACTGTTTAATCGAATCTGTATGCGGACACAAATGAAAACAAACATAACGTTTTATTTAGTAAAAAAAAAAAAAAAAATCACTGAAATGAACTAACCTTTACAAAGAATATTTTGGGATAGTCATTCTCATCGTTATAAAAGCCGCAACTAACACAAGTCGTATTGTACTTCTTAGGCAATAAAATAATCATGAAGTTGTAATTGTCAATTAAAAACAAAACAACTCTTAATATGTTCAGCAGATTTGAAAAGAATATAGCGAAATATCATTATTATGAAACCTATGAAATAGATCTGATTTCTAAATGACAGTCGTAAATAAATAAATTAATATTGTCTGCTGATATTTATTGCCAGGGACGTAGCTGATGCTAAAAAAACACCGGGCACAGAGAAAATTGCCCGGATTTATTAGTTGACAATGTGATGACGTCATCAGTGTCATCCGTTTCCAGAAACTGATTTTTGCGGATTTTTTCGGCTCTTCCAATGGAAATTAGGCACAGAACGTGAACGAAAGCAGGAAATCGGGTTCGGGCTTTCTGAGTATAACCAATCTTTTCTCCCAAAATTAATAAATAAACAAACAGATTTTTACTGCGTTCATTCGGATGTTTTCTTCGTTTTTCTTTCTTTCTTTCTTTCTTTCTTTCTTTCTTTCTTTCTTTGTGAATTGTTTAGTTTGATTTCTGACGAAGACATGTTTCCTTGCCCGAATTTTCACTATGATTGCACGGATCGGCCCGGACCTGTGCCCGGTGTACCCGGTAGTCATGTTTGTTGTTATTTAGAGTTTTTTTCATGTTTAAAATTTAAATACATAAATATATTAGTAGATCAAGTCTCGTGAAATCTCTTCAATAGTCCAGCACTCTCTTTAGTATTTTTACTTATTTTAGTAATGTCCTAACCAGAATCGTTTCAAGCTTACGGATCCATTGAAACACCGGTTACTGTGCATGGATCGAAATGTCGAGCTCGACGGGTGACTGCTTGGGAATACCAGGTGCTTTAAGCTTAGATGTGCCGGGGATTTCGTAGGAAATGGCTCGGAATTGTCAATCTGAGAGCCGATTTCCAGTTTCCGATGGTGACGTTACATTCGCTTACGCACAGATAACTTTGGGAAAGGTATCAACCATGTATGTCTTTTTTCTCTCTTCTCCCTATGGGTTAAATTTTAAAACTTGTATCTCTAGCCCAGAGATTGGACGAGAACAGTGCAATTTCGTCAAAGACACTAGAACAAGGAACGCCATATTTATGATTAGGATGCTCTCTGAAAGGGCAATACAAATGAAGAAGGACGTGTACATGTGTTTTATTGATTGACAAAATACGCCACAAATTATTGATGGAGATACTTGGCAGCCTCGACATATTTGGGAAAGACCTAGGAGTAATCAAGAATCTATACCGGCAGCAAACTGCCTGCATACGGACAGGTAAGGAATTCAGCAATTATACTTAGATTGAAAAGGGCGTAAGACAAGGATGAGTCTTTTCACCGGATCTATTCAACTTATACAGCGAGACAATTCTAAGAACCCTACAAGTTATGCCAGGATTCATCATCGGAGGCCACAATTTAAACACTATAAGTTACGTAGATGATAGAGTGTTGTTAGCAGACACAGAAAGAAAACTACAAGATCTCCTACAGTAGGTAGGTGAAGAGAGTGACAACAAAGGACTAAAAATAAAACGCAAGAAAACCAAATACATGGTCATCAGCAAAAAGGGCAGCTCCAAATGCCAATTACAGGTGAGGAACTCTAAAATCAAGCAGGTACAGAAATGTTCTAGGAAGTGTTCTAACAGAAGACGGAAAGTGCGACACTGAAATCCGAAGGCGAATTGGCATAGCGAAAGAAGCATTCCAGAAGTTGGGTAAAGCATTAAGAAACAGGACAATTTCACTAGAAACAAGGAGGAGAGTACTGGATTGCTATGTAATGTCAGTTCTTCAATATGGCAGTAAATGTTGGACAATATCTTCGAAGATGAAGGAAAAACGTGAAGCATCAGAAGTGTGGTTCTACAGAAGGATGCTGCGGATATCATGGACCGAGCATGTGAGCAATGATGAGGTTTTGGAAAGGATGGAGACAAAAAGGAAATTAATAGTGAGCATCAGGAAGACGCAGTCAAAGTTTATGGGACATGCAATGAGAAAGAATGGCTTGGAGAACCTGATACTAACAGGCCAGATAGAGGGAAAAAGAGAGAGGGGAAAGCAGCGGATAACATATTTGAAGGACCTGATCAGGTGGATGACGGAACGAGGGTTCCATGGTGTAACAGGTGAAGGCGTGCTAAGAGCCACCAGGGACAGAGAGATGTGGAAAGCCATAATCGCCTACGCCCTGAAAGGACATGGCACATAAAACGAAGAAAATCACTAAACCATTATTATCTAAAAAAAGAAATTAAAATTGAAAAATATTTATGGCTTTACATAACCTAAAAATAGATTATAAGCCGTAGAAAACAAATTAATTAAAATATGAATTCTCCCACTTTTTTTTTCTGAAATTTCAGCTATTTCGAATATTATTTGTTGTGGATCTTCGTCGTCAGTTTGTTGTGGAGTTGTCTTGGCGAAACTTCACAGCAAAGTTGTCGTGACCGGTTTGGTCAGGAGTAACACGCAGAACACTGCAGGTAGGTTCAAAACCGTATATTAGTATAACAAGAACAATGTACAAGGTAAGTTTAAATAATCAGTAAATAGAAAGTCCGAACGGTACAGTTACGCTGCTTATTGCCTGACTAGTAGCTGGCCTCAACTGCGTACTAGCTGTTGTACTTAACTGCCATTAACTTGACAGCTATTAACTGCCTTTGAAGGTAATTATATAATAAGAGGAAGAGTCTATTACTCGTAGAAGGGCACTATAACATATTATAGCGTGGGAAAGCAGGACACCAATAAAATAACGCTATGTTATAAATGTCTTCTTCTATGTGCCATTTCCCTTAAGGACGTAGTCGACGATGGCCTTCCACATCTCCCTATTATTTTTAGTTCTATTGTTACCCTCCCAAACTCTGCTCTACCACCTATTTCCTCAAACCTATAAAGTAGTCAGGCGTTTGCCTTCCTCTGTCTTTCTTTCTCTCTAAATGTTCTGTGCGTATCGGATTCTTTAAGCCTTCTTTCTTCATTACATATCCTAGAAACTTCAGCTGATTTGTCCTGATGTTAAGTATTATTTTCAATTTCGTTTCTATCCTCTTCAAAACATCTTCGTGGCTAACATGTTCCGTCTATAGTATCCTCAGCATCCTTCTGCAGAACTACATTTCGGTTGCTACAAATCTTTCCTTCATCTTTGATGATATTGGCCAGCATTCGCTGCCATACTGAAGGACAGACATCACATAACAATCCCGTACTCTTCTTTGTTTCCAACGAAAATTTTCTGTCTCTCAATAAGATGTTGGCATGCGTACTTGACCATGCCAATACGCCTTCATATCTCCTTTCCGCCTTCTGTTTGAACGCTTTCCAGGTATTTAAATTTTTGTACTTGCTTGATTTTAGTGTCCCTCACCTGTAATTGGTATTTTAGGCTCCTCTTTTTCGTCGATAATCATTCATTCTGTTTTCTTGTAGTTTATGTTTAGTCCTTTTGTTTATACCTATCTTGATACCAGGTCTAATAAGGACCTACTAGGCATCGACATCACAGACAATTGTGTGTGATATGATGACAGGTTTTGATAAAATTCGCGCATAAACTTTCTTTGGTATTTCTGCTGCATTTTAACTTTTGGGCACCCATTTCCTCATCCTCTATTTTCTCTCTAAAGAACGAGAAACGAGAAACAGACAGCATTTCTTTTTACTTCTTTTTTTTTTTTCGATTTACTGCTTTTGTGTTAATGATATATTTTTATTTGTTCTTGATCTTCGTTTTCTTATTGAATTGTTTTTAGTATTCCTGTCTTTAATGTAATATTAAATGCTCATGTTCACCTCGTTCCTGTACAATTATTTTTAACGCAGGTAAAATTTATATTCTTTCTATATCTCGATAGTATAATTCTCAATTATTATTATTATTATTATTATTATTATTATTATTACTTCCTTTGATTTCTTCTGTATACACATTTTTGCTCCGGAAGATCACACACATTTTACATTTTACATATATAAAGCTCATAATTATGTGTGTCTTGTGCTTATAAAAACAATTTTTTGTATTTTTTAACGCATGAGCTACAAGGAATTATTATTTTATTTTATTTATTTATTTATTTTTTTTTTTTTTTGCATACTACTTTTTTCTAAGTCCCAACCAGAGATCTAAGGTCAGAAATGACATCATTTCCAATCATCATTTAAACAAAATAAGATTGCACATATTTTACATAGATAAAACTCTTCTTAATGTGTGAGCTGTACTTGTGAGTCCAATTTTGTATTTTATTTAAGGGTTGGTCTACCATTGGGCTTCAATGTGTCTATCGGATCCTTTCCAATCAAACCGAGGGCTCAAACTACAACAGAAATTATTGGTGTCCTCATGTACCACATTTTTTTAAAATTTTGATTTCAAAGTTCTTGTATTTTGCTAGTTATTCAAAGAGATCATGAAATAAATACTGGTACCGAATATTGGCATTCGTTTCAGGGTATTAATAGAGACCACTATAGTTAGATTTCTGCCGACTGAATTTGCACTTTTAAATTCAAATTCTCCAGATAGAAAGTCAAAACGATTATTGTTATTATTATTATTATTACTACTACTACTACTATTACTATTATTTCCTTTTATTTTTGTTGTATACTACTTTTTTCCCGGGTCCCAACCAGAGATATATTACATATATTTTACATAGATAAAACCCTTCTTAAGGTTTGAGCTGTAAACGTGAGTACAATTTTGTATTTTTTTAAGGCTTGGGCTACTAGGGTTCCATTGAATGAGTGTATCGGAACCTTTTCCTTTCAAACCGAGGGCTCCAACGACAACTGAAATTAATGATGTCATCATGCACCACATTTTTTAAATTTTACCTCACGTTAGTTTTTTTGTTTTATTTATTTTCTTTCATTTTCTTTTATTTATTTATTTATTTATTATTTGAAGATCTTCATTACAATCTGCAGAGGCCGCCATGTCAATAAGTTCTGTCTTTGTGGTCTTTAATCACGTGATGTCTGATTATTATCATAATATATTATTTTTTCGCGCAGTATTTTTTTTAAGTTTTCACCGGGTGATTTAGCATTATATGTGTTCTCCATCAAATCGTACGACCTTAGACAAATATCACCCTTCACAAAACATGTGAACTGCAAACCAGCGCAGTCATTTGAAGTTTTCGTTTTATACTCATTTTTGTGTTACACAATGTAGAGGTTAAGTTATTTACTCTCCTTTAAGTTACACTATGTCATGATCAAGTTACTGCTTCATTTTTATGTTACAAAATGGCAATGTCACTAGACTTACCTTGCACAATCTCAAAGTCACGATATTTATTATCCTTTATGTTACACAATGCCACGATCAGTACTTATTCGCCTATACATCATACACCGTGCCAACGTCAATATAATTATTCCTCTTTAACTCTCAAAATTTTAGGTCAAGATATTTACATACATTCATGTTAAACAATGTCAAGGTCAAGGTACTTATTTATCTGATCACTTCCTTTAAGATTTGCACTGTAGAAAATTCCATTATGTGACGCTTTTCTTCTTATCACATCAATTGGATCTGAAATTCTAGCCTTGATTCGATGATTTATTTGATTCTCAAAACCTCAGAAGATTTTATGCTTCATTCTTTATAATACATTATGCATCAACCTCTGGTCTTTGTTATAAGAAACGCAGTCGTTTTCATGCTTACCAGTGGATTGCCAGTTCCACCCAATCATGTATATACTTCTATTCACAAAATAATTATCTGCATTCGATATGTGTTTCACAGTCAAAAATTCACTTTCTGGAAAAATATTTACTGTATTTACATTATTCGGACTATTGTCCTCATCTCTGTTGGCATTTGTACAACGTTTCAGCCGTTGTACGCTCCGGTCTTCTTCAGGTGCTAGGAATTTTGAACAGAACCCTTTATTATAATCACTGGAGTATTTATCTCCATCACTTTTGCTTAAAACCTCTTCTGGTAGTCATGAATTATCTCCCTCTAACCGTGTAAGTTACTTGTTCACCACTGTTGTAGCCTGGTATTGAACTCACAATTCTTTCTAACCAACGTTTATATCCACTGGGCTATGTGTCCTTAAGAACAACTGAATTTTGGGGGACTTATAAACCCTTTTTTTACCAGAGTTCATATTTCAATTTTTGATGCAAATGATTTTCTCTAGTATTTTTTATGATAATGGTTTTCTCTAGTATCTATTTACCAGAGCTCATATTGCAATTTTGACATGATTTTCTTTGGAACTCCGTATTACTGGTTGCCATATTGCGTTCATCTTTATGCTTGGTTGGCTTAGGAGATTTTTGAAGCCCAGCACATGTGCTTCAGTTTACGTAGTTTCCAGGAGGTGGTTTTTTCTCCTGAGACAAATACTGGAAAATATTGATGCAAGACGTGACACTGAAATCCGAAGGCGCATTGCAATAGCGAAAGTATTGAGAAACAGTGCTGAACTGATACGTAATATCAATGCTCCTATATGGCGTTGAATACTGGAGGTCAGTTTCTTCAGATATGGTGAGGAATCTTGAGCCAACACAAAATAGAAGCTACAGAAGGATACTGAGAATACCATAGGTGATACATCGGACCAAAAAAGAATCTTTAAAAAAAATAAAACTAAAAGGAAATTTGAAATTTGAATCAGAAAGATATATCAACAGGTGTTTACTCGTGCAACCAGATTGGCAACTGGGTCCCACCCATTCACAGTCAGCTTAGCCAAATGCAGACGACAATTCTACTCCTTCAGCTTCTTCTCTCGCACTTCCCGCCTGTGGAACTCACTCCCGTATTCTTGCTTCCTGACGGCTACAACCTCCAGAAATTTAAATGCAAAGTCAATACTCATCTACTAACCACTGGACTCTAGATCTCTCCCCACCCCCGTATAACCTTCCCTTTCTCTCCACCTATGTATCTGTCATCGCACCTGCTTTCTCAGCTTTCTATTGTTCCTTTCTAACTAGTTTGTACTCCTCACTCTTTTCTAATTAATCTTTTTACAGTTATGTAGCCCCCCGCTCATCAGTGGCATTTCTGCCTTGCTCGGGGTGAAATGATTAAAAAAAATATATTAGATATTTCTGAGACACATAATAAGGGAGAGCGGTTGGTGAATTTGGTACTCACAAAGCAGACTGAAAGCAAGATGGTTAGAGAGAAACAGCAAATAGACTGCCAAAGAAGCTTGTTTAAATAGACGGCAGAACAAGGATTTGGAGGGATAGTAATAGAATAATCATTATTTAGAACTACAAAGCATAAGATATTGTGGAGAGTCTAAATAAGTTTAGATATTATCGATTTTCTGCACTATTGTAAGAACTGCAACCTTGAACCTTCTGAATATCGTTTGTTATGTCTTTGTCTATGAGTGTATCAAATTTTATTAAAATCGGACCACTCCTTCTATAACCGGATTTTTTCGATTATCGATTTTCGATATTTATCGGGGTACCTCGACACAAAACCTAGCTAAGGACACCCGCAGACGCTGATAGTACCACTCTGTAAATTTTGAAGAAAATCGATTCAGCCGTTTCGGAGTCTATAGGTAACGGATACACACACACACAGACACACACACACACACACACACACACACACACACAGATAAAGTTTCAGTTCGGAATTACAGTTGTTTCGTGGATAAATTTGAATATTAGATTATCACTATTTCTTTGATAAATTAGGATAGTAGTTTTTTGAAAGAAAAAATTGCACTTCTTTGGAATCTTACCCAATGCTCGAGTTACTATCTCCATGTTTATTACTAGAGTGTTCTACGATTTGGGCATCTGTGTGTTTTGGCAATCCTGGTTATGTTGGCAGGAAAGAGAAGATCAAGCTCCTTAAAGGGAGAAATGATTTATCAGCTAGGGATGAGGAGGATACATACCGATAAGTGCTCAGAGGTTAATGTTCTTCACTTTTTCTATTTCCCAAAAAGTATTGTAGTATAACTTCAGTCTGGTTATTGACGCACATAAACGAACTAAATTTGCCCCCTCGAGTACCTGTATTGTGCCAGAAAGTTCTTCTTTTCTGAACCCATCATGCACAATTACAAATCTACCATCCGCTTGTGCATTAAATACTGCTGTCATATCTGAAGTTAAGCAACGTGAGCCTGTAAGCGTTAAGTGACGGATGTGCTTTGTGGTGCAGTGGATGTCGGCTTCGAAAGAGAAATCGGTGAGCCAAGTTCGAATTCCAGTTGAGTACCCTGCATTCACTTAAGTACTGGTACCCTTGGGAAAAGTATTAATCCGTCACTTCCCTCCAGTTATGTGTTAAATAACAGGATGGGGCCTGGAGGCAACCCATCCAGTGTTGGTGTCACAATAAAAAAACACCCTTGGTAGCCCTGGCAAAGCATCAAGTATTCAGCTATTTGACAAGTTTATGAATTTCACTATAAACTTCGCCAGGGTTTCGAATGCACAAGGAATACTGGAGGGGTGTAGTGAGTTCTATCTCGGCCAAGGCCGAAGGACGACGACGACGTCATATCTGGTCGGGTGCCCCTGCTGTTCACATTGGGGTTCTCAACAAAATCCAAAAAAGAATATGCAATTTAGTTGATCCTGACCTGGCAGCTAGGCCCCAGTCTCTCTCTCATCGACGGGATGTGGCTTCATTCTGCATCTTCTATAAATACTTTCACGGATTCTGCATCGACAAAAATAATCAAGAGTTGTTTTCCCTTGATTTGTCACTCTTCTCTTTGAGAGATCTATTTCTGTTTACTCAGACTATAAAAGAAGACACAACGCGAAACTTGCATTATCAGTTAAATAAATATTTCCTAAAGCTTACACCTGCGTACTTTTAGTCATTAAAACCGTTTTCTGTGACTTTTCAACAATGGGATCATATTTTGAACAAACCAGTTTTTCTGTATTCATCAACAGCGATTACTCAAGAAGCTGCATCTTAACCCAAACAGATGCAACTCTATACATAGTGTATTTTTTCTTTCTAGTCTCGCTTTCTCTTTACTAGGCTGCAATTATGTCTGTTTGTCGCGTCGTTATCAAAATCAGCACTTTTGATTATTATCAATATTCTTGATAATGCTATCTTCATTAACTTGATCATTGTTTTGGCAATATGATGAAACGATAATAATAATAATAATATAAAAACTATAATCACGAAATCCGAAATCGACGCCTTATTCAGAAAAGGTTTTATTTGTTTGGCAAAGACCTCGACTCATGTACGCTGATGAAAAGGTGGTGTTTTCGCATTGAATCAATTCTAAAGGACGACAGAGCTTCTTCGTTGTGGCTACCCTGCTTCCTTTACGGAAGCCTCAGAACATAATCAGTCATCACGAGAACTCGGCGAAGGTCGAGAGGTTTTAGTCATTCACTCTCTATAAACATCTGGCATTCAACATTCAGCAAACTTCACTCGGCTATTAAATATGTTTGAAATAACTTTTAAAGGGAGTTATTTCTTGTCAAGCCACAATCAATTCAATTACATCTTAGTCTCTGCTTCATTTGCTAGTCAAATGTGAATTGCGTGCCTGGTTAATTATTTGGGAATTGTTATCTCAGTTTTCAGACAACCACCACACTAGAATTCCTTCTTAGTTTAGTATATATAAATTGGGATTAATATAAGTTAATAAATGTTTGATTGATCATAATAGCGAGGCTTCAAGACGAAAGATTCCGTTTAAGCTTGTATTACGTAATTTCACAAAATCTTTGCAAAATATTTTTTGAGGATTGGGTAGGAATTAAGAAAAGAAGAAAAATCGACAATACCTTCCCGAGAAAATTTTCGTTTGTTAAAATTTTCAAATTATAACTAATGCTGTTTTTATCTTTCTGTAAAAAAAAAATTAATTATTTATCTGCTTTTTTATGTAGCTTCAGGCTCTTCTGTGTATTAGGTAAATATTTTCAATTTTATTTGCATTTCCAATGCCCAAGTCATACTTCCTACGTAGGCTGAAAAGTTCATAGGCTGACCAAGATATACTCATGCAATGTGACATTTATTTTTTAACATAGTTTCCCTTGTCGTCCACAAAATGTTTCCATCAGTGTCGAAGTGCTTGGCTTCCATTGTTGAAGAAGCTTTCATATTGTTGGTCCAAAAATTCAACAACAACAGATTTGATGTCATCATCATCATCGCCTACCGATGGAACTACAGATGGGAACAGATGATGGCCAGATGCAACGAAAACGGGAGAATAGGGATAGTGATCAACGAGTTTAAAACTACAGTCACGTACAGCAGCAAATGAGACGAAAGACCTGTGCTGGACTAGAGTCCTGATGAAATAAGATACATTTCTTCAGTTTTGCTAGGTGTTTCATCTTGACGGCCTTGTACCTGCAAGTTGACATAGTACTCTCCATTGATGGTGTGGCCCTATTAAAGATAATCAATAAGCACAATGACTTTGCATCCCTTAAAACTTCCCAACATATAAAACGATCTTGACCTTCCTTGGAGCAAGTGGGGGGTGTTTTCACTGCAGAGATTGTTTCTTTGTTTCTGGCTTAAATTCATGAACCCAACACTCATTCTGGTGGGAAAATGTTCAAGGAGCTGGAACTGTTTCAAACAGTGTCCGTTTAGATCAGCCTTGTGCACTTTTGATCAGATGGCAAAAGACGTGACATTAACCGAGAAAAAACACTGGCCATGACAATTTCATATCTCTCAAGAAATATACTAACAACATTGGCTATTTTATTTACAGTCAGTCGCGTGTTATCCATCACTATGAGGTGAACACGATCAATGGGTTTCTCGCTGATGGCGGTTGCAGGGCGTCCAGGCTTGGATCATGTTCAAGAATCTCCCTTCTAATCTTAAATTCAATTACTAACTTTTGCACTGTTGCTAAAGCTGGAGCATCACTTCCTAATGTAACAGCTATGTCAGTATGAATGTTCTTGAGGATTAAAACATTTACTTACGGATACTTCATAGCACCACGGTGCCAATCTTTGTCTATTTTCAAGAAAAGTCGATACTTGACGTTTGTTTGAACACGGTAAGTAATGGATAGTGGTTCAGATTGGTGAACCAGAGAGTCGAGTTTGATTCGAATTCCAGTCAAAGTCATTACATTCATTTACGTTGTAATACCCTTGGAAAAGGTAGGGCTACCCCCAGTTACGTGTAAGTATCAGGATAGACTGTTTTCTATACCCTTGGTTGCGAAAAATTATTTTAAGAGAAAGATTTTATAAATTTCAACGGAAAATAGCTCTGTCCATTTGATTAATGAATGCTGAATATTTCCTTATGAGGAAACGGCTAATATTTGTATTGATATTACTATTATCAGGAGGATTTGTATAATTCTTAGGCTATGAAATTCTTCCGGATTGTTCCAAGAGTCCGCATACTGTTGGCAACGATCTTTTGTGCCATAATCTATCTCTGTCAGTTTCCCCACAAGACTGCAATATTTGCCCATCGTTTTAGTTTGTACTCAAACTTAACCTGTCTTCTGTTGAAATATTCATGTCCACTAATAGAAAATGTCTTTTTATCTTTTTTTGCTTAATAGGATCAAAATTTCTGACCTGGATATCATTAGTACTTGAGTTATTATTATTATCATCATTTTTCATCATAATTCGATTTCTGCTATGGTCGCACTACCGACAATGCCTGCGGAAAGACCAAAGGCAGGTCATGGTGTGTTGTTATGGCTCCATTTCATGTGTTTCTATCTCCCATAACATTCCTAGCGTTACATAGACAAAGTTCTCCTTAGTGCGTGGGCTGTACTTAACAAGACAATTTTCTGTATATCTCTTAAGCTGCCAGGATTTGTCATTGGGGGCGACCATTTAAACAACATATGACACGTATATGATACTGTGCAGTGCTGATAGCAGACAAGGAAATAGAATTACAAGATCTCCTACAGAAGGTAGCTGAAGAGAGAGAAAAGAATGGGCAACAAATAAACTGCAAGAAACCCAAATAGATAGTCATCAGTAAAAATAGCAAGCCAAAATGCCAAATACAGGTGGGGGTTACTAAACTCAAGCAGGTACAAAAATTTAATAACCTGGGAAGTGTTCTAAAAGAAGACGGAAAGTGCTACACAGAAATCCGAAGGCGAATTGGTATGGCAAAGGACGCATTCCAGAAGCTGAGTAGAGTATTAAGAGACAGGAACATTTAGCTAGAAACAAAGAAAAGAGTACTGGATTGTTATGTAATATCAGTTCTTCAATATGGCAGTGAATGCTGGACAATATTTTCGAGGATGAAGAAAAAACTTGAAGCAGCAGAAATGTGGTTCTACAGGAGGATGCTGCGGATATCATAGATCGAACATGTGAGCAATGATGAGGTTTTGGAAAGGATGGAAACGAAAAGGAAATTAATACTGAGCATCAGGCAAAACAGCTAAAGTTCCTGTAATATGCAATGAGGAAGAACGGCTTGGAGAAACTGATACTCACAGGCCAAATAGAGAAAAGGAGAGACAGGGGAAACCAGCGTGTAATATACTTGACAGACCCGACCAGGTCGATGGCAGAACATGTGTTGCATGGTGTAACATGAGAAACCTTGTTAAGAGCCACCAGGTATATAGAGACGTGGAATGCCATGACTGCCTACGTCCTGAACGGACAAGGCACACAGAGGACGAAAAAGTATTCCATGTCCATCGACGACTCCTAGTCTAATTCCTCTTTTTACATCTTTATGAAAAAATCTAGATTTACTGAGTGTGGGAATGTGATTCTCTTTTCTTGAATGTTACTTTTGCACATTTATCTAATATGAAATCCATATCGGTATCATTACTGTAAAATTTTACAGTATTAAGGAGAATCTTCAAATCATTTTCGTCCATGGCAAACACATTTGTTTTTACATTGTATTCATATTTATTACTTTAGTTCATGCGAATGTCGGGTTAAGAGCTGAATAAACGACTGGGAATCTCATGAAAGGATTCAGCGTCGGATATTCAAACAATTGAAACTTGCCATAACCATTGTGTGATTTAAGCGGTTTAAATATGATGTGATTTTTCAGTTCCATCCTATATTTAAGGACATTTCCTATCAGCAAAGAGATATTGTACATTTTTAAAGCCTTAAAGATCTAAGTGTGTGACACACTATGAAAGATTTTACCGTATTCAATCCAAGCTCTGATATTTACCTTTTTTCTGCAACATTTAAGGACCAGTTTATTTACTGGCAGTTAATCTTTGCAAGAGGTTTAAATTACCTCTTCAACATAATTTCTGTACCAATGGGAAAATAATATTTTCATCGAGAAAAGAGTACATACACTCTGTCAAGACATACGAGATCAATTTATATGTGATATACAAACATGTTATTGGCCTATAGTTTTTGGGATCGTCTGGTTCACCTGTTTTTGGTGGGAGATATATGCTATACCTTCAGTGATCCATTCGGGAATTTCATTGAAGTCATCGATTAGCATTGATATAATTTACGCAAGACTTTTATGGATTGATCAGAGATGATAAATGTTGGGGCACCTTCCTGTTTACACTAATATGGACTCTTCCTAAGACTATATATAGCAGTAGTCATTAGCATAACAGAGTGCAGTAGTAATAAAAAGCTACCTTTTTCACTGTCAGCTCTCTACCTTCGGGTAGAGGACGCTTTCTGCTTCCGAGCAGAGAGCAATAACCCAGTCGTGGTTCCGCCGAAGGGTAGAAGCACGACTGGGCAAAAATAGACAGACATTTTTTGGCCGGGCCATATAGCCCGGAAATCCCAGTCATAAACTGACCACGTGTCACATGTTGCCCTTACTGGGAGGGACAGCTAAATAATGTAGTAGCACTATGGTGAAACAGCAGTGTATCCTAGCGATCTAATCCTGAGGGTAACATTGCCAAGTCTCACGTCTCATATTATCTCGCATTTTCTCGTTTTCGATTAACCGTTTTGTACGACGTTTCTACTAACCTTCTCTGTACATATTTCTCTTCAATATATTGCGTTTTCTACCGTTTTACTCTGCGTTGTGTATTTGTTGGATCTAACTCCAGTTCCACAACAATAGGAAAAAATGTTTGGTACTTCGTCATTTTTTGACGATTTCCATTTTGATAATTTTGTTAGAGTTTGTCTAACGTTATTCTTGGTTATATTTTTCCATTTCAGCACATATTTATTCGTCATTCTTGTTCTCTGTGCCTTTAATTGCAGTTTCTGTTTAAATATTTCCTTTATTGGTTGAGTTTCATTTACTGCTTTGATTTTATATTTCCGCTTAGTCTTGCTTTTCCGTTTTAAAAACATTTGAATTTCTTGAAATTTCATCCAAAATCATTAACTGACGTCTGATTTCTCCAATTTCTTTTCTAATTTTGGCCTTCCAAATAATCTCTCTCTCTCTCTCTCTCTCTCTCTCTATCTATCTATCTCACTCTCCTTTTTTTTAATGTTTTATTTATCCGACACTAAGATTTTCAGTAGTTGCCAAATCTGTTGCATATATGCCATTATTTCTTTTTGTGATGTTTTCCTATGGTCTGTCAGTCAACAATATTTGCAGTGGTGGTCTGTCAGTCAACAATATTTGCAGTGGTGGTCTGTCAGTCAACAATATTTGCAGTGGTGGTCTGTCAGTCAACAATATTTGCAGTGGTGGTCTGTCAGTTAACAATATTTGCAGTGGTGGTCTGTCAGTCAACAATATTTGCAGTGGTGGTTTGTCAGTTAACAATATTTGCAGTGGTGGTCTGTCAGTTAACAATATTTGCAGTGGTGGTCTGTCAGTCAACAATATTTGCAGTGGTGGTCTGTCAGTCAACAATATTTGCAGTGGTGGTCTGTCAGTTAACAATATTTGCAGTGGTGGTCTGTCAGTCAACAATATTTGCAGTGGTGGTCTGTCAGTTAACAATATTTGCAGTGGTGGTCTGTCAGTCAACAATATTTGCAGTTGTGGTCTGTCAGTTAACAATATTTGCAGTGGTGGTCTGTCAGTTAACAATATTTGCAGTGGTGGTCTGTCAGTCAACAATATTTGCAGTGGTGGTCTGTCAGTTAACAATATTTGCAGTGGTGATCTGTCAGTTAACAATATTTGCAGTGGTGGTCTGTCAGTCAACAATATTTGCAGTGGTGGTCTGTCAGTTAACAATATTTGCAGTGGTGGTCTGTCAGTTAACAATATTTGCAGTGGTGGTCTGTCAGTCAACAATATTTGCAGTGGTGGTCTGTCAGTCAACAATATTTGCAGTGGTGGTCTGTCAGTTAACAATATTTGCAGTGGTGGTCTGTCAGTCAACAATATTTGCAGTGGTGGTCTGTCAGTTAACAATATTTGCAGTGTAGCATTATATGTGTGTAAAATATGTTTATTGAACTTTGCCATGTTCATTTTCGAGAATCGGTCTCTTTCTGTCATTTGTGTTCTAGAGATTTCTGCTCTATTGTTTTCAGGGAATTCTGCTCTCATGCCTTTTGATTCACCTTTATTCGTGACAGAATCTGAATCAGAACATTTTTATTTCACAGCTAGATACTTCCGTTTTATTTCCTAAGAGATGATGATGTTGGTGGTGGTGATGGATGTTTTGGTGGTGGTTATTCTTAGTAGGAGTAGTAGTAGTAGTAGTAGTATCATCCTTACCGTATTATTATTAATTTTGTTGAATTTGTTATGTTTACAGTAAATGACTCCACCAAATTGATTCTATATATGCGACAATCAGGTTAATTTATTCACTGCTTATTAATTTTTATTATTAATGGAACTTTCCAAGGAAATAAAAAATAAATATAAATGTTAAAATTTTTAATTAGTAGAGGAAAATGTAGCCAATGACCTTGAATAAAAAAATTAAAAAAAAAAAAAACAGAACGTAAGAAAAATTAACAAGAAAGAGTAGGAGAGATTTGCCCATTTAATAATGCCCAATCTCCCTTGGGCCTCACCCCAACCAACGTTGGAGTTGGAACAGGAACGAAAAGGTAGGAAAACTTCGGAGGCCAAAGAACAAAAAGAATATAATCCGGAGATAATAATAATAATAAGAAGAATCTACAGAAAAAAGAAAAAACAGAAAAAGAAGCATAAAATGAAAAAAAAAAAAGAAAGAGAAGACTCTGCATTGAGATGAAAAAAAAAGGAAGGAAAAAGAAGAAACAGAAAAAAGAAGAAATAATGTTTCATGTTTTACTTTATTTTGAGGAAAAATGAATGAATGAATAAATGAATGAATGAATGAATGAATGAATGAACGAAAAATCTTCTGAATAGACTGTTTATTTTTTTCGGGTGCTTTAAATGACTATTGATTAAAAGCATATAAAACTAATATAGCGTAGAAAACGTCAGTACAACGCATGTAACCCACGAATGTATTTCTATGCGGATAAAAAGAAAAAAAATTTTCCCATCGTAGAAAAATGAAAACAAACAAAAACTTATAGTATATAAGGCACATCAAAATTGACATTCTATCACCAAGTATTTCTCGGAAAACGTATTATAAACTAAAAATAAATGGGTCACATTTAAAAGGATGACATCGTAAGTACCATTAATCATGCGAACCCACGAACGTATTTTTCCCTTTTTCGTTTTCTCTGAGGTCTTTAACATGATTTTATTGACAGTATATCATTTTTACCTTCCTATTCCGAGAAGAAATCTTTGACTTATTCCATGGAACTTTTATATCGTTAACTCTATCTTTGCTGTTTTTAAAATAAATCTTTCGGTATTATTGTAAACTGCACTGTGATGTCAGACAAGGTCTTTACAGTTTTAATATCTGACTCGCTTCAGAAAATACTAAAATAGACTTTGCACTCAGTGACCTTCCATACTGGCGGGTTGATCTGAGAGATATCCTTTTAGTCATCAAGAACATATCGGTGCTTCACGGCTTGCGACATGTAAAACAAGTGGTCGACTCAAATGCGCATGGCATATGCAGACGTGGGACAAACTGCATGATATTTAGATCCATAAATAACAATCCGAGGTGGAAAAAAGTGAGCCTTTGGTGTCCTGGAGAGATGTAAAATTCACGTTCAGTGAGAACCCTATGCCGCACACAATCTGGCCGATAGCAATTAACGAGGTCTGGAGATAAATCAAAAATAATCTTATGTAGGAAGGATTTGTGTCAGGTGGCTTTACGCATTATTCGGTAGACCTTTCGTAAAGATGAGATTTTTTGCTTTTGATATAATTACTTAATTTAATAATTAAATTATTTTCATTATATATACTTTTATATTTTTATTTTTGTGTTTATTCACACACACACACACACACACACACACACACATATATATATATATATATATATATATATATATAATATAATGTTCAAACAGATCATTTCATATATATATATATATATATATATATATGAAATGATTTGTTTGAACATTATACTCTGTTTTTAGTTAAACAGTATTACATATGTATTTCTACCGGCCTGATTATTTACGATAAATGTTTTTTTAGAAAATGTTTTTTTTTTTTTACGAAAATGTTTTTTTTTTTACGAATACATATTGGATTAAAATTAATGAATATTGCCTCGAGGATGTGTAATTTGATTTTGTTGTTTACTTGTTGTAGGAAAACACAACTATCCTATCAAGACAAATGAAAAATCTATTTTTCCCAACGCGTTTGGTCCTCTGACGGGTTTTATGAAGGCAGACATAATAATTTTTTCGACACACGTATTTATCAACCAAAGTAAAAATCATCATCAGCTTTTCAAAATTTTTAATTGCAAGAAATCTCAAAACGAGCGAACAGTGCAATTTAAGGATATTTATGGAGGAGGTTAAGGGATGTAAATTGATGGCTAATAAATATAAGTAAACATTGTTACTGTTGCTACGCCCTTTCGTTCATTAGGGGCTTACGGCCATATCACGCTGAATACACCGGTTCTCGCTCGATCAACGAAGTTAAGCAACATTGAGCTTGGTCAGTACTTAGATGGGTGACCGCTTGAGAATACCAGGTGCCTAAGCGTTTAGTGACAGATGTGCATGCTTACGGCCTATCACGTTGAATACACCGGTTCTCACTCGATCACCGAAGTTAAGCAACGTTGAGCCTGGTCAGTATTTAGTTGACCGCTTGGGAATACCAGGTGATGTAAGCGTATTGTGACGGATGTGCGTTGTGGTGCAGTATATATCGGCTCGGAAAGAGAAATCGGTGAGCCGGGTTCGAATTCCGCATTCACTTAAGCACTAGTAGCCTTGGGAAAGTCTTAGTCTTGCTTTTCCGTTTTCCCTCCAGTTATGGGTTAAATAACAAGGGTAGAACATTGAGACCCTGCCCTTAAAAATAAATCCCAATGAATCTTGATACTCAAAAAGAAAAATATACTAATAGACGAACATTTTATATAAAAACAACAATAAATTCGTGAAAGAAAAAGGTATTACTAGCAATAAATAAATAAAGTTTAGTTGGCAATAAATGACCCACCGAGGTTGGTTTGCCATAAAAACAAGACAACCAAACAACCAATCGTTTATTAGGCATTAAATTAAACTCCCCAGTTTTCTTTAATTTTCACAGTTAACCTGAAGTATATTTATAAGCGTTCGTAAAGTTGATCAGATGACGAAACGCATCGGTAAACAATAGTTTTACTTTTGTGTTTATTCATAATGTCTTCCTTTTTTTACAGGTACGTTTTTATTTATGACTGAATTTACACACGCGCACACATATACACACATATATATGTGTGTGAATTCAGTTTTATATATATATATATATATATATATATATATATATATATATATATAGTCACTATATATATATATATATATATATATATATATATTTGTGTATTTAGGTAGGAAAACTTTTTTTTAGACATGTCAGAATAAATAAATTGCAAACATTGTGTCTGCTTATTTTTAGTAAAATCCGTTCGTTCTAACGGATAATCTTTCGCGTATTATAATTGAAAGATGTCAGAAATGAGTTATAACTTTGAGAGATGTGATTATTATTCATTACTCGATGTTTCCAAACACTTTCAGTCTCCTTCTGAGATCATCTTCAGGAATGTAGTTGTGCTAACAAAAAAAAAAAAAAAAAACACTAAACTGTGTTGCTAAAAATTACTGTAAATTTTCTTCTTGCTTCAGGTATAACGGTTGACAAATTGTGAAAATTATCCAAAATAACTTTTTTTTATATCTTGTAATGTCATAGACATGCACTTGTTAAAGTATGTTTTTACAAACATTTTAGAACATTACTACATTATTCATAGCCGATTCTAGTAATTGACGGCTTAAGTTTTTTAATGACTATTGCCTCGAGAATCTGTAGTTTGCTTTTGTTGTTTACTTGCTGTAGGATAATTGTGTTATCGATCATTATTTTTTTGTACTGAGAATGTAGACAGGAATGTTGTTGTAGATGCTTAAAAATTGACGAATGGTCAGTCACGTGTAATGTAAGACGTTTAGTTATTGTAGTTGGTGTAAATCTAACATATATATATTTTGTTTTTTGTTTTTTTGTCGGAGATACATTCTTTCTGTATATATATTTATAACGGATAATATTTTGCGTATTATAATTGAAATATATATATATAAACACTTCATTATTTTACTGAAATCTTTTTGGTTTGGTTTTATTACGTACGTTGTCAGGTTTAGTTTAGACATTTTCTTTTCTAAAAACAAATTTAGTTGTTTTTAAAATGTATCTACTGGATAAAAACCTGTTTACAGAACAAAAAATATGATGAGAGTTGTGCAATAATCTACGTAAGAAATGAAAACTATTCATTTGAGAAGATCAAATGTTTTAAGAATATTGCGGAGGTGAGAACAAAAGCTAAGAAATAGAGAAAATAATGAAAATTCTTCGTTTTAGGTTTGCAAGCATAACTATGAGATAAAAAGTGCATATCGGCCTAAGGACTGTGTTTAAAAAATGACGATTAAGTTAAATCTACGAACTCCGAAACAATGACAATGTTACATTACAGAAGTTCATAAAGCATAATCAGTTCTGAATAGTATTTCTTGTAGTGATTATAAATCCCTCGAACATCGCATCGATAGAATTGTCAGAATCTTCAATTTTCACTCCTAGATTCCATTAAAATTTGCTTCCCTCGCTAGAAATCAGAACAAAAATCTCGTGCTAATTTTCCCTATAAAATGAGTTTGCACTGCCAATCACCGTTTCAAGTCTTGGCTTTCAAGTTGATTTTAACAGAGTACACTCAAAATATTATTTACAATCAGAAAAAGGCATAGATGCACTTCACTCTCAGTAATGGTTAAGAAAATCATATGATTAAATATTCGTAATGTGTTCAATATTCACTGGGTTTCCATACATAAACAAAGCAATGACAAAGCAAGGGTTGAAACAGCAATCTGACCATTGCGGAAAGTAAAAAAAAAACCATAAGACGGAAAGACTTCATAAGGTATTTATCCACATGCCCAGTCGATTGGAAGGTATCACAAGAGGTTTAAAGCGGTTTACGTTGGAAATGCAAACAGGACCAGAGAGAACTATTACATGGTGTAGCGCCCCTATCACTGAGATAGGGCTTAATTTTAATGTGGGCCTTTCATGTTAAAAGACCAAGAAGTAACTGTAAATGGTTTATGTTTTAAAAACAAAATTCTTAAGTATTGCAGAATTAAATCGAGAGGGTAAATATTGTGGGGTGAAATCGAGAAAGGAAATATTGTAGAACGAAAGTGAGGCAAAAAAATGGGATGAAAGCGAGGCGAGAAATATTGAAGAATGAAAGCAAGGCTAGACATACTGTAGGATGAAAGCGAGACAAGAAATTTTGTAGAATAAAAGCGAGGCATGAAATATAGTGGGATGAAATCGAGGCAAGAAATGTTGGAGAATGAAAGCGAGGCGAAAAGTATTGATAAATTAATTCCAGACAATAAATATTGTAGAATGAAAGCGAGGCAGGTGACAATGAGGAAAGATGAATCAGTTTTGATATATATTCTATTATTCATTGAATAAATCTATTGTCTGCAAACGCTCGAAATATAAACATATTTTTGCACAGCATATTAATTTATGGATTTCTTCATTGCAGGTGATCAATCTACAGCGCACATATAAATGGAATGTCTTGGAAATTTTTATGTATTTCTCTACGACGTCCAGTTTATATGTGTGCAGTAGATTGTTCGCCTGCAATAAAGAAATACATAAAATAATCAGTAGGCTTATATTTAGAGCGTTTTCAAACAATAAATTTATTCAATAGATGTCATGAGACTGATTCATCTATCCTAATTGTCACCTGCCTCGCTTTTATGCATCGTACATATATTAAATGTGCGTTGTGTTGCAACGGACATCGGCTCGGAATGAGGAGAACCGAGTTCGAAGTCCTATTGAATTTTTTGCATTCACTTACACGCAAATACTTTTGAGAAAAGTATGAATCCACCTCCTCTCCTACCAGCTATGAGTTAAATAGAGGGACAGATTGGGTTCTGTAGCCTTGGTTTTCAACAGAAAGAAATGGATAGCACGCTTATGTTTTAGATCTCTTCTATACTTTGATCCCCGACTCATGTTATGCTATACGGCTCTGCCCTCTTGGCAATTCTGATTATGAACAAGCAAAAATATGCTAAATGAAAGATTAGAAGTAATGTCCAGATGTAATCACACTTATAGATACATGTTAGGATCGTACAAACAGTTATATATAAGTGTACTCTACTATTTAACCAACGGATAATAGAAGAACGATCGAATTCAAAACTTTCCCAGTATATTTGCACGGAAATGAATGTTACGAAGTCGATTGTAATTTGAATTCTTATGTAAACATCTCTTTCTGAACCCACTCCATCTAAGAACGTCTTATCAACAGAATATTTCTGTTATCAACGTATATATTAGGATTGTTCCGTGATTTTCTTCGTGACATCACTTGGAACAAAGTTTTTAGTCTGACCGTACAAGACTATGCTTCTGAGGTCTCCTTCTGGGAGAAAATGCTTTCATTCCAGCTAAAAAATTTCAAGTTAACTCTCGTTGATCTCCTTGGTTCTCATCTGCATGCTTGGCTGCTGTTGACCACAGGAAACCTTTTCACTCCGGCTGTACTGGCGCGAAAAGTTTGATTACAATAGTTACACTGCTTCCTGATAGAATGAAAAACACATAGCATCTCGCAAACTTGGTTCTAGAAATTACCAGCAGCTCTTTATGAGTGTGCTGAAAAAAATTGAATGCTTTGCTTTTCCAGTTCCACACCCGATTTTCTACCTAAAACGGAGGTTCAACTGAGTGATATATGCATAACTCTTTCTCTGGTTTCAGATATCATTTCTAAATTAGACTCCTATAAAACAAGCGGAAATGATGGAATCCAGCAATCGTCCTAACAAAAATATGTGCCCTTGAACCGGCTCTGATTCTCTCCAAACTCTACTGCCTTTCTACTTTCTGCTTTCCTGCCTGTTTAGCGTCCTCATCCGTTCCTGTTTTCAAGAATTCTGCCCGACCCTTCTCTCACTCTAGTAGCTTCTTAACGATTTTCAGCAAAGTTTTCGACGCTCTAATCAATGTTGAATAATTAAACATCATACCTCTCATGATCTACTCTCTGACAAACAATATGGCTCCCGCTTCACGAGGTATACCGCTAATGTGCTACCCACCATCACTGAATATCTATACCAGGCTCTTGATAATAATGACGAAGCTCAAGCTGTTGCTCTATATATCTCAAAAACGTTTGAGATATATAGAGCAACATGTTGGCCTTCTGTGCAAATTGCAGGGCTATGATATTTTTGAACAATTGTTTGATTTACTCCAATTGTTCATATCAAATCCTGAAATGTAGGTCATTTTGAATAAACAAGATTCCCGAAAGGCTCCATCTAAGGTCTGTCACTGGTTTTAGTCTTCATCAATGATCTTCCTGATGCCATTACTTGTCAAGTAGGTATCTATGTACATGAAACCATCATTTATTCTGTCAAGGCTGACAAAGTAAATCTGAATGCTGCTCTTGAAACGAATTAATTGTTAACTGATGCAAGAACCGGCTTATAAATTTTAATCTCCCCTAAAGTGAAACTGTTCTTCTCTAACCACCATAGAGAAACTTTCGCGCCAGCCATCAGCATTGCTGATGCTAATCTCCTAGGGAGCAACAAACTGCGCCTCCATAGCCTCACTTTTTCAACCGACCTTCAAATCTTTACCTGCATCTGCTTCTAAGTAGTTTGGGTCTCTTTGTCGGACTAGAAAATTTTTCTCGTCAGACTCCATCTTGCACATATATAAATCTACCATTCGTCCGTGCATTGAATACTGTTGTCATATCTTGTCAGCTGCTCCTCTCGAGGTTCTCGATAAAATCTAAAATGTATCTGCAATTTAATCTATCCTGACTTGCCATCTAAACTTCAGTCACTTTCTCACCGACATGGCGTGGCTTCCCTATGTCCAGATTGGCATCTCGGTTCCACCATTTTACCGTTGAAATAGTTAAACGCCACTGTTACTTTTACTAAAACAGTTTTTTTCTCACATTTCCCGCCTGTGAAACTCCTTTCCATTTTCTTGCTTCCCTAATAGCTAAAATCTCCAAAAATTTAACGTCAATCACCATTTTCCATCTTCTGGATTCCGGTTCATTTTTTATTCTTTTTACAACAATCCCTGTACCCAGTTTTTTTTCTCTCACTGTAACCGCCTGCGCACTATATATTTCATTTGGAAATGAGTAATTTTCGCAACCTAAGTTTCAACATTTCGGTATCTTCAGACGATTTATAATAACTGAATTCCCAACGTTTTTCAAACGTACAACAGGGATATTTATAAACGCGCAACTGAAATTTTTTAAACAGCCGAAAATTTTCAAAATTAAGAAGGAGATACTTAGTCAGGTGCCATATGTGATACACGCTTTGGGTGATCATGTCTCGAAAGAGACATGACATGACTGACTAAGCAGATGATTATCTCGCAGTAGCTTAATCAGGACATTAAAATAAGAAAACTTAAATTTTCAAAGGTTAAAACTAGATTCATTAATTACTGTATGAGAATTTTTATAAATTATATATATTTTTCTTAACTGTTTTATCGTAGTCGGAAATTAAAATCAGCACATCGATTCAATTAAGTGCTGATAACCACTTGGACATCGATAGATCTGCTAAAGGTTTTAGAAATGAATATGTTTACATACAAGCGTATAATGAGAGTGTTTCCGGTTTATACGGTGTCATATAAAAAGTAGGGTTTTTTTTTTGCAATTTACCCGGAAACAATAAACTGATCTCTGTTGAGCTCGGATGTCAGCCTCATCTATTCTATGTTTGCCCTCGAGTCACGTTACACATATAGACTAATTTGCAGTCCCCTTGGGTCTAGTTGTTTGTCAGACTAGAAGAGACACAGAAGTTAATAATCGTGTGTGTGTGTGTGTGTGTGTGTGTGTGTGTGTGTGTGTGTGTGTGTGTGTGTGTGTGCAAATAAGCAACAGACCAAGAGCAGAGGAAAAGAGGTAATAACGAGAGTCGGGAGTTTCCTACGATTACTAAAACTTTCTACATATTTTGCTGGAAAGACTGCCTCGCCAACATTGGCCTCGTGAGTCGAAGAAAATTCCTAACTTAATCAATTAAGTGTCATACGTGATACACGCTTAGGCGATCATGTCTCTCGAGGGACACAACTGACGGGGCAGAAGATTATCCTGCAGGAGTTTGTCATTGCTTTCTGTCGTAGACTGGTTGCCAGCCAAGACTAGAGAACCCAATCTGTCCTATTATTTAACCCAAAACTGGAGGGAAGAGACGTATTAATACCTTTCCCAAGGATATTTGTGTGTAAGTGAATTCAAGGAATCCAACTGAAATTTGAACTCGGCACCCCGATTTCGCATTCTAAGCCGTAGACTGGTTGCCAGCCAAGACTAGAGAACCCAATCTGTCCTATTATTTAACCCAAAACTGGAGGGAAGAGACGTATTAATACCTTTCCCAAGGATATTTGTGTGTAAGTGAATTCAAGGAATCCAACTGAAATTTGAACTCGGCACCCCGATTTCGCGTTCTAAGCCGACATCCAGTGCACCACAATGCACATCGTAATATAGTAAACACCCCAAAAGTTGCATTAGTGAAAGTTTTATAATGTTACATGTTAGAGGTGGTTAGTAATAATAGTGGAAGATAAAATATAACTATTCCGTTGATTGGCTATCCAAATTTATATAAATCGGCCAATAACTATCTGTCATTACATCAGAATTTCCAAAAGAGGATTCAGTAAGTCAAAAAACGCCTTAAAAGCAATGAATGTTCAAAAGGAAATGATCTGGTTATTAGGAGTTTGCATATATACGTAATTCATACACCCTCATTCACATGATTATTGTTTGCAAAAAAGTTATTTTGAATCAAGCGCTTTTTAATTAGATTCCATTACTAGATTATTTAGTTCTTAGAAATTTGCTAATTTTTTGCATCGAGACCTTTTGATGAATCTAATCATTGATTAGATAAGGACAGAAAGTTTTATTAAATTTTAGTAATTAATTGCATTTCACTAGAAATTTATATTACGAGTCAGGCAGGCATTCGAATGATCTTTTTATTGCTGCATTATATTTAAAGTTTTAATCACATGAAAAATCCAATTACAAATATCAACTTGATCTCCATTCTGTAGGAGTACTTCTATATCAAAATACTTTATGATACTCCCTTTATCGACTTGTATAAATGATATGAAAAGGAAATTCACTTTCATTCGTCGATTTTAAATTCATTTTGGTCATGACCGCCTCTCACGCAAATGGCAATGCGATTATCAGAATATAACATCAGATATTTTACATACAAATCTGAACCTTTTTATAAATGGAACTTTGTGTGTGTGTGTGTGTGTGTATGTGTGTGTGTGTGTGTGTGTGTGTGTGTGTGTGTGTGTGTGCGTGTGTGTGCGTGTGCGTTACCTATAGACTCCGAGACGGCTGAACTGATTTTCTTGAAAATTTACAGTTGTACTATAAGCGTCTGCGTGTGTTCTTATATATATATATATATATATATATATATATATATATATATATATATATATTCAAAAAGGATGAGTAAATAGGTACATCCCAAAATCATATCCTATTAATATAAATTTTATTAATATTAAAATTGATCAAGGTGGATAGTTCGATGTAAATATTATTATCTATTTACAGAGGCATATATATATATATATATATATATATATATATAAGTAAACAAAATACCGAAATTTAATTTTGTTGAATGGCCATTTCAACGAGAAATTTCTCGCTTCATCGGCAACCATCAAAAACAAAAATGTATTAATTCAAATATGTTACAAAATTTCTATACCGGAAGAAGCCCACAGGAATTTAAACAAAGTGGGGATTAAGAAGAAAAAAATTATTTACTGAAACTTCCGGCGATGTACTTCCTGCAATAAAAGTAATGCGCTATTGTATTTCTACGATTATTACTTTTATTACAGGAAGTACATCGCCGGAAGTTTCAGTAAAGGAAGAAAATTCACAAAAGATCAACCGAAATTTGTTGTCCTACGCAGTACGTCATTCTGCAATTATTACATTTCTTCGTTAGAGTTACGGAAGAAAAACAGTGCAAGATAATGTTCGTTTTTTTATGGACCGTCAAATCAAAAAAGGTAGGTTTCTTCAATAACTAATTGTTGATTTGAATTAAGCATATACATTTGCACAGAAATAATGCTATTTTGGATAAATTTGAGTGGGGAAAAGCCATCGGCACCTAAAACGAAAATTTACCAATTATTTTATGTAAATTTGTCAGAACAACATCAGAAAGGGAAAAAGCAGACACAGAGATTCATGACTCTATATTAGAAAACTTTACTCAATATATATATATATATATATATATATATATATATATATACCATATGAAACAAAAGCAACAGATAAAAAATAAAATAAATAATAACACATACATTTGTACTTTTATAACAATACGATGGCACAAGGCAATGTAACTTACTTACAAGGGGTTTTATAATTGTGCTCTAACTTGTAAGTAAATTATCCGAAGTTCATATGTCGTTATTGTCTTTTTTTTATATAATGATATTCATTTAATGTGGGTTGTTTATTGTGTACAATAATACTTTCTTTGTCTTTACTTTTATTGAGTGCTCTATCTGTCTTACGTCGATAATTATATTTGGGTGTTCATGATGTGCTGGTCAATGTGTGCACGGATTGCACTCTGTTTCGAAAAGTGGTCGGTGAATCTGCCTGAATGTGTCGTGTATGTGTGCTCCATGTAAGTATTTCTGAAGCGTTACTGCTTTTTGATTTTTAAAACCACATATTATTTTTTAATTTTAAGCTTGATTTTTAAAAAGTGGTTGTATTTTATTTTACGCTTTTTTTTTATTATAAACAGTATTTTCTGTTTTGTCTACCAGCTTGTACATTCAAGAAAGTCTATTAAAGAAAATTCGTCCTCCTCACTATCTCTTGAACTACAAGCATCCACTAAAAATACCGTTTAAAGTAATTTGACATTGCATTATTAAACTTAGAAAGGTATACATTCGTTTCTTTCTCTTTACCCACCTATGGGTTAAATAGTAAATAGTCTTAGATGTCAGCCACTGTGAGAGAAGAATACTTTTTTAAGTGAAGAAAGTAACGAGTCATTTTTTGTTATCTCTTCCCGAAAGCCATAGTCATTCACTAATAATAAACACAAGGAATCTAGAGAGCCATAATCGCCTACGTCTTGTTGGGTCATGGTATTATAAAATTGATATTTTTCTAAAATAAACATTGTCAAAGATTGTTAGTTTTTTAATTAGCATTCTTTTCATTTAAATTTCAGTTTATTTTAATCGCAACTGAGAATAAGGAATGCTGTTTTTAGACTTATTGCATACAATAAACATGGCGTCTTAGTGGATTGCTAAATTTAACTGAATTTAAGTTCAATAGTCGTAGTTCTTACATAAAAATATTTATTTCATGGTCACCAGCCATTAAACGTGCTTCAAATGGTTCGAGTAAGCTATTTGCACGTGTACTGAGTTCCATCCTCACTTAAGGCTCACTATGAAAGTATAAAACTTGACCTTTATAGAAAAATTTATATTAAGCCATAATACATTTTTCAAGGATAAAAAGATTATTGCCATAATACATTTTTGAATGAAAAGATTATTACTATAACACATTTTTGAAAGAAAAAAGCCATTACCGTAACACATTTTCGAAGGAAAAATAGATGATTGCCATAATACATTTTTGAAACAAAATTATTACCATAACACACTTTTGAAAAAGAATATTACCATAACACATTTTTTAAGAAAAAAAGTTTATTGCCATAACGCATTTTTGAAAAGAAAATTATTACCATAACACATTTTTGAAAGAAAAACTATTACCGGCAATAGATCTTTGAATACAAAACTAGAAGACATCTTCAGCTTTCTAAAATGAAAAAAAAAAAATTGTTGTCAAAATCTGACTAAATCAGCCTTGTCACTATAACCGAACATTAAAAGAATACCTTAAAAAATCCCACCGTTATGGTATTAAATAACCCACAGAGGTGTTGATATGTCTTTAAACAAAACTCAAACTAAAATTCAAACTTACTTAAGGCTGTGATATTTGCAGCCTTCTACACAATCAAACTAATAGAGGAAAACCAACCGTAGAGAAATGTTATGTTGTCTAGTTTAGTAGACAATTGCAAATGAGATTAATTAAGAATCGTTAATGGTAAGTGAATGGGTTATGGTTAGGGTTAAATGCTTTTATCATTTCTCTTGGCAAGACTGAGCTAAGTATAGTCAATATCATTTAAAAACATTCTATTAATAATTTGAGTGGATCAATAAGTACGTAGACTGATATAGCTGGATATTGAAGTGAACTTTTTGCAATAGAAAAAAGTTATAGATGAAGTGATATTTAAAAAATAAATATTTGCCGTTGTAAATAAATGTTTTTGTTCATCCTTAGGCTCAGAAATTTACTGATGTAAGCATACGAAAGTATCATTCAGTCAGTTAAATTACATACGTGATACACGCTTGGACGATCATGTCACATGAGAGACATGACTGACTGAACAGAAGATTTTCCTGCAGTAGGTTGCCATTAGTTTTTGTGTTAGACCTTTCTTGTTAATTAGACCTATCTGGAGAGAAGAGACGGGTTAATTATTACCTTTCCCAAGGATATTTGCATGTAAATGTATGCAACGGATTCAACTGGAATTCGAACTCGGCTATCCGATTTGGGTTTTGAGACGGTATCCACTGCATTACAATGCACATCATAATATACGATATTATACGAAATCCGTATACTAAGTTTTCATTCGAATGGATGGGCAAAATTGAACGATTGCAGTATGTATAATTATATCTAAATATCTCATCTGCTGCGCGTGAATTGTTTGTGTATATCCCCACATAGACAGAATCGATGAATAAGCAAGTCAGGAAACCTTGATGAGTCAAGATAGTTCAGCGGTCGCATCATGCTCAATCACCTCAATCGAGGTCCTAGAATTTTCATGGCATATTTCCCAGACTCTTTCAATGTATGCTGATTACAGCCGTGATCTGCCAGTCATCAGACTGCAATCCAGACGGAATAAGTGATTCTTTCTCTCGATCAACCTCCAGCCAAGCTGTAATCAGCCCGGAAATCGAATGAAGAGCTTATGGCACCTTCTGAAATCATTGCCTTCAAAACTTCGAGATTTTTTTTTTTTCTGGGAGTGAAAACATACCAATTTACTACTTACTGAGTAAAGGTAATAAATTGACTAGTTAGTGTATATTTCGAGAATGTACACTTCACCGCTGGGGTGAACTTGAACTGGCTTCTTCATCAACTTATCACCTCAGGTTCAATCAGGAGTTTAACAACAATCTTTATTATCAGAATGCCTTTAAGCGAACCCAACAAAATAATTCCCAGTCACGTGTTAGGATGGATTTCTTACGTTCACATTTCTTTCTCCGATTCTCACTTTACGCAATCATTCATTTAACCAATATCTTTCAATCACCAGTTCACATCACTCCCTAACTCTCTCTCTCTCTCTCTCTCCCTTTCTCTCTCGTCCTCACTCTATTTCTCTTTCCCTCCATCTCCCTCCTTCTTGTTAGTTTTCTTCTCTTTTCTTATTTCTCATATATGTTATTCAACATTTATTAAGCTTGTGTACCAGATGTGTGTTGTGGTGCAGTGAATATTAGCTCGGAACGAGAAATAGTGGAGCCGAGGTCGAATTCCAGTTACGCGTAATTACCTTTGGGAAATATATTAATAAGTCTCTTCCCTCCATTTATGGGTTAAATAACAGGTCAGATTAGGTTCTATATCCTTGGCTGGCAACCAGTCTACCGCAGAAAGTAATGTCAAGCGACTGCGGAATAATCTTCTGCCCAGTCAGTCATGTCTCTTTTGAGACATGATCGCTCAAGCGTGTATCTCGTATGGCATTTAACTGACTGACCGAAAATGTGCCAGGTTCTGGAGAGGATGAAAACGAAAAAGAAACTTGTATTTAACATCAGGAAAAGACAGCTCGAATTTTTGGGACACTGGTTGAGGAAGGAGAGCTTGGAGAATCTAATACTCACGGGATGGATAGAGGGAAGGGGAGATAGGGAAAATAGATATACTTGATGGGCTTGAGCAAGTGAATGGCGGTGCAGGGTTTGGGGAAAATACTAAGAGGAAAAGTGTTAATTCCGACAAGTAAGTGGAGGTCCATCACCGCTTATGTCCTGAAAGGACACGGCACATAAAAAAGAAGAATTCATCCGGCAAAAAAACTTACAGTGGAAAAAGAACAGAAAAAGATTGTTTCTCTAATATTTTGAGTTTCATCTCGTTTTCTCTCTCTCTCTCTCTCTCTCTCTCTCTCTCTCTCTCTCTCTCTCTCTCTCTGCAACTCTCAGTCTATTCCTTCTCTTAATATCTAATCTATCTAAACTTATTCATAATTGGAACTTTGTCTCTGTGTGTGTATGTGTCTGTGTGTCTATAGACTCCGAAAATTTACACAGTTGTACTATAAGCGTTTGCGAGTGTTTTTAGCTAGGTTTTGTGTCGAGGTATCCCCGATAAATATCGAAAATCGATAATCGAAAAAATCGGGTTATAGGATGAGTGGTCCTATTTTAATCAAATTTGATACAGTCATAGAAAAAGACATAAGAAACGATATTCAGAAGTTTCAAGGTTTCAGTTCTTACAATAGTGCAGAAAATCGATAATATATATATATAAGGCAAGATGCTTGTGTGTGTGTCTGTTTATCTGTCAGCATGTCCTTTATACAAATCCACAATTTTTATCCGATTCTCACCAAACTTCACACAAATATTCTTTAGGCTGAGTCTGAGCTCCAGGACCATGGATTAGTTTTAAAGCTTTAATTACACCCGAGCAACGCCGGGCTATACTGCTAGTATCTCTATAAGAGAAAGAAGAAGCCTCAAACTGTGGTCACTACTTTTAAGAAAAGTGCTCAGTAAAACTACATCCTTTAGTTCCACCAGTTCTAATCTTCATGGGTCGGACCCGCTATGATGTGCACATTGTAGTGAACTACCCTCATACCCTCCGTATTCTATTGCCGAAGAATAAGTTTCTTTCAAGCAGCCTCTTCCCGTGACCAACTGCTCTTGTAGAAATGGCACCCAAAAGAATGTTTTCCCGATCACTACAATCCTAACCTGTTCAACTCTGGGATAAGCATTATATTCTCTACCTATCTGCATAAACTCTCTCTCTTAATCTGTAATTGTCTACCTCGAGATGATCCCAAACATTGTACAGGGTGAACCTAACTTGAATATATATATATATATATATACATGCAGATAGATACATAATATATTATATAGTTATTGAAAATAGCCTAAAGACACCACTCACGGTAAAAACCTAGGTCGCGTAATAACTCGTTTACAAATGAAAAATATTCAAAACTTCTACAATGTAATTGTATTGAACACTTTTGAATACAAATGTACAAATGGGCGTCGTCTATGAGAAAAAGGAGGACCATGATGCAATTCACTCCACTAGAAATTTGGAAACGGTGTCCTATACTGATTGTCATCCACGTCGGAATCTCTAATGTAAACATTTCAGACTTTTTGGATGTCAATCTGAAGACATTGCAGAGGATTAGGAAAGAGTTCGATGAGTTTAATGGTGATTACGCAGATGTTTATCACTAGTGATAACGACCTTATGCTTCTATTCATTTTCCCATAGGGCCACAGACTCAACACTGAGACCTACAGCAAGTGCCTTAAAGGGATAAGGTTTATCTGGTGTCAACAGGGTAGCTGCTGGAGACTCCTATGTCTGGCATCAAGACATTGAACCATATCCACACAATTAAGAGAATCCAACCATGGCTATCAGATAATTTCTATGAGCATATTACCCTTTACATCTGGGCACCCCAGACTGTAACCCTCTTGATTATTATGCTTGGGGCTTAGTTAAGCGAGAATTCAACAAAACTCCTTGTAACGCCAAAGATAAACTGAAGACAAAGATTTTGCCAGCATTTACCAACTTAAACAAGGAGACCGTCGGAAAAAGTTGCAGGAGATTCTGAAGTCATCTGGAGGTCGTGGTTGAAACCAGTGATGACTTTATTAAACAAGTTTACTTTTTAGCATTTCATATTTTGTGTAATTTTGGTAAAATATATCTAATATATCTGCTAAAATGGTTTGTCAGAGTTCTTTTGCGTAATTTAGATGACAATGTATCCATCACATCCTTTGCGAATATATATATATATATATATATATATATATATATATATATATATTTTAATTCAGATACTTCAATCCAAGGGAAAAAAGCAGGAAGGTAAATTCCAAAAAACCCGATCCTAATTAATATTAAAAATTTATTTTAATATTAAAAAATGATACAGGAAGAGAGCTCCATGTAATAAAATATTACAGAGCAAATATATATATTATTAATCCTTTTTTAATATATATATATATATATATATATTTGAAAACAAGAAATTTAAAGATGGTGGTAGTCTCCTTTAGGTCCACCAAAATTTGAACCCAAATCGGCGTCTTTCTTGTCTGCTCTTCAATGAAGAATCTGAGACCAACAATAGTAGACTGGGCTTCATAGCTGTATACGCAGCCAGTGCAAGGAATGACACTTTATAAACAGGTCGGAGTGCGTCTTAGACTGAAATTAGAAATCAATATGGAATGTTCCTCGCCATAAAACAACATGCCACGTACCCGTGACCAAGGCGAGCCTTTAAGATGGAAAACATTAGTTGAAGTTTGACTTGGAGATGAATGGGTTTAAACAAATTTTTAAACAGCTCAGTTATATAGAGGAAACCAGCCAGATGATCACATGCGCAGCGATCCGACATTAAAACGCGGTCCTAGAATCAATGTATTGAATAATTGTGAAATTTTGGGAAAATCAACTGATATATTCGATGTAAATCTTGTTTTAAGTCAAAATTTATAGGTTCAAAATCTATGGATTATTGAAATGTCTATTTCGGAAAAATAGAATAATGTTGAAGAATATATGTCCTAAAATGTGGTTTTATAAACAGCAAAAGGTGAGACAATAGTCTGAGAAACTGTGTGGAATATACTTGGTATCTATTACAACTATATAAGCAACAAAACGAGGGAACGTGTATAATTTGCCATATCTTGTAAATCTGAATTTACTTTGGATTTTTCCCTTTGATTCTGAATCCTGTGACGATGAAAGAATACCGAGACATAGAAGGCCAATAACGTCAGCTAATAACATATATTGAAGGCAACAAAAATATAATCATATATATTTGATTATTGGAAGTTTTGTAAAAAAAAAAAACGACTCAGACGAATCCAAAGACCAAATGGAATAATTATTAATGTCACATTGAACAGCGATGGTATTATAGAAAAGAACATTGTATATAGTTGTTACTTTACTTATTCTTTGTAATTTCGTCGCACCGATGCTAACAAGACTTCGCTTCCTTTTTAGTTTAAGACGGCACGACTTTTGCGACTGCAACGAACTAATTGGAAAAAAAATATGGATAAAGTTTTCTGGGAATAATCTATCGATAAAAAAAGTGAGTTTCATGTTGGTGTTTTCTGTCATCTGAATGATTTTATAATTTTTTCTGCAAACCGACACACAGGTATGTATACAACTTTGTGGGTAGAGAAGTGTATATATATATATATATATATATATATATATATATATATATATAATAGATATTTCACTGTCGGAGAGAACATGACTAAATAAGCTAACCTACTCTATGTTTTTGCAAGTGAGGACGTTTATTAGCAACTCAATAGGATGAAAATTAATACCTGCTAAAGCGTGAAAAAAACTCTCGATAAATCAACGACCAATTAACTAGAAGCTGTGTCTCAAAAAATCACTGTGAAGAAAACAACGACAACCTACTCGACTATTAATCCCAAGAAACGCACTGTTTGCTGATGACCATACATTCGGTTTTCTTGTAGTTTATTTGTAGTCCTTTCTTTCGACTTTCTTTATATAACTTTTTGAGCATGTCTTGCAGTTTTCCTTCCGTGTCGGCTATCAGCAATATATAGTCTGGGTATCTTATGTTGTTCAGATTGTGACCACTGATGATGAATCCTGGCATATCTTCCTCAGAATAGTTTCGCTGTACAAGTTGAATAGATCCGGTAAAATGCACATCCTTGTATTACACCAACTTTCTATCATTGTAGATCTTTTTCCTGTCCGTATGCAGGCGATTTGCTGCCAGTAGAGGTTCTTGATTACTTTAATGTCTTTCCCAAATACGTTGGCGTCGTTGAGTACTTCTATCAATTCTTAGTGGCGAACGCCTTGGGAGAGTCTACAAAACACAGGTAAACATTCTTTTACATTTGTGTCGACCTTTCTGATAGCTTCCTAAGCATAAATATTGCATTCCTTGTTCCAGTATTCTTGACGAAAACGCACTGTTCTTGTTGTATTTCAGGCCTGATTCTGCTTTACACTTTATTCTTCAGAAGTCGAACAATGAGTTTCGTTATGTGGCTCATCAAAAGGATTGTTCCATGGAGTTTGCATTCGATTGCGCCTGGCTTCTTAGGACGATCTATGAAAATTGATCTGCTTAGGTATTTAAACTACTGTTGTAGATTTCATTTATTATTTCCGTAATTTTCTAAGGTTGCCAGTGGGTCTATTATAATGCCTTCTGGTATAGCTGCTTCGTTCCTATTCAATTTGGCCATTGCAGCTTTCACTTCGAATTTTAGTATTTCCACTCCTCAGCATCTTTGTTTACTATCAGTTGCTCTCTCTCTTGTCGTGGAAGCGATCTTTTGTATATTCTTCCCATCGTTGGAATATTTTCTCTTCTTTAATATGATTGTTCCGTCCTTGGATTTTATACATCCTGTTGAGGCGCATGTTTTTTGTCCTGTCAGTTCCATTATTTTCTTGTTCATTTCTCCTTTATTAGTTTTGCTGAATCTCTCTACTTTGGCACGTTTGTTGTTGAGCCATTCCTTTTTAGCCTGTTTAACCTTAGTTTATATTTCCTTTTGTAGTTTCTTGTATTCCGTTCCATGTCTTGGCATCGTTTTCTGTCTCCTTTGCATCATGTCAAGAATCTCTTTAGTCATCCACTCATTTTTTCTTCGGCGTCTGATTTCTCCAGGGACAATGTTGTTTGTTAGCGCTTCTTTAAGTGCCTCCCATTCCGAATTTTCATTTCCCATTTTTATTTTTCGTATTTGTTTCGGATATTTCAGTGTATTTTTACTGCGGGTTGTGGTTATTCAGGAGCGTGTTGTGTTGCAGTTTAGGTGTTACCATAGGTTTCCTTAGTCTACGAAGTTTTATCCTTAGTTTGCAGATAACTGGAAGGTGGTCGCTTCCACAGTCGCACTTGGATAGACTTTGCATTGAACTGTTATATCTCTGAATCTTTTGTTCATGGTTACATAATAGTTTTTCGTGTCGACTCCTGGGTTTCTACCTTTCCATAAGATAGTTAAAGCTTGTCTTCTTTACATAAGTCTAGAAAACCAGAAACTGAAGCTAAGTCAATAGTTATGTTAATATAGCTCTGTTCTTCCTGGTCAGGGCACTATGGATATATTTCTGCTCACCAGTTGCAAGGGAAGTGAACAGATCATCATGTTCCCCTGTATGAAGTGTTTATTGATTAAACAGGAGCCTTGATGTCCATAATAGAGATGCCCTGTAGATGGATTTAGACATACTGCGATGTTTAATAGAGTCTGCTAAAATATATTGAAAAAATGCACGGCAATATGTAGGGATATTAAATATACTATTAATCAGTCAGATCCTTTTCCAATATATGATGGTTTAATTTACGAGCAAATACCCTTGGGAAAGGTATTAATCTGTCACTTCCTTCCAGTTATAGGTTAATAATATAAATAGTTGGAAACATGATTAAGGCTTTTACTGGGCATAAAGTGGGGGATCAATTTTATATTATTATGAAGTAATAAACTGATCCCCCATTAATTACTACTTAAAAATATAATACATATCTTCATGCTCCAGCTATGAGTCAAATAACAGGACAGATTGGGTTCTTTAGCCTTGGATGGCAACCAGTCTACTGCAGAAAGCAATGGCAATTTAGTGCGGGATAATAAACAGTCAGTTATGTCTCTTTCGAAACATGATCGCCCTCAAGGGCAGATCACCTATGGCACTTAACTGACTGAATGGTTTAAAACAAGGTGATATACCAGCAATTGGTATTTATTGTACATTGCCACCGACATCACAGAAAAATTGCGGAAGCGCCAGCAAGAGGACAAACAACCCAGAAACCACGTTCTAAACAGAGGACAACATATATATATATATATATATATATATATATATATATATTAGTTATCCACATACAAGCTTGATTCACTGTATCACAGCTCATCAGTGTGGCTAGACACATCCACTTGCTTTTGGCCGGGATCGAAACTCGACCGATTTGGTGTCATTCGGAGTCGCTTCTCCCTAAGCCATAGGCGCATGGCATCAGAGAAAATAAATTTTAAAGTGTTTTTATATAAACAATGTATACACACGCCACTCACCGAAAGCACACAATAAATTTCTGAACAGTTATGCATATATCGCAGAAGTGGAAACTGTTTTTATTTTTATTTTTGTTTTAAATAATATATAATTGTAACTCCAAAATAATATTTTCTTTACTGTTTTAAACATTGCCATTTTCCCCCTAAACAACTACATAAAGGTTCTTGGCTTAATTAAACCTTCTTCAGCGTTTAATTTTCTTACGAGCTGAAGCTAAAATCTTCCGCATCTTTTTAATTTTGGGGTTGGCTTGGTTGTCTTTGTTTAACAGCATATCAACCCCTATGGGTTATTTAATGACAAAATCTAAATATTTTGTATTTTTCAGATAGAAATGATTTAGTGATACAAGTCTTACTAATTAACCCATAGCTGGGTAAAAAGTAATGGATTCAAACCTTTATCCATATCTGCGCGTAAATGAATATAACGGACTCAACGGAAATGGGAACTCGGCTCTCCAAATAACAATTTCAATCTTTTATTCATTACACCACCCGCACATCAAAGCTTACAGCATTTGATACTGCGAAGAGGTTACCCTTCTAGATAATGAGAAGGACCGACGGTGCTTAACTTCAGTAATCGTACGTGAAGCGGTGTTACAACGTGAGGTGGCTATATATTTTGAATGGCTCTAAATGTAGATACGAATCTCTTAATCAGTCAGTTAAGTGCCATACGTGATACACGCTTGGAAGATCATGTCTCGAAAGAGACATGACTGACTGGGCAGAAGATTATCCCACAGTAGGTTGCCATTGCTTTCTGCGGTAGACTGGTTGCCAACCAAGGCTATAGAACCCAATCTACCCTGCTATTTAACCCAAAACTGGAAGGAAGAGACGGATTAATACCTTTCCCAAGGGTATTTGAGCGTAAGTGAATACAATGGATTCCACTGGTATTCGAACCCGGCTCCCCGGTTTCTCGTTTCGAGCCGATATCCACTGTACCACAACGCACATCCTCAGTCAGTTAAGTGCCATACGTGATACACGCTTGGGCGATCATGTCTCCAAAGAGACATGACTGACTGGGCAGAAGATTATCCCACAGTAGGTTGCCATTGCTATCTGCGGTAGACTGGTTGCCAACCAAAGCTATAGAACCCAATCTGCCCTGCTATTTAACCCATAACTGGAAGGAAGAGACGGATTAATACCTTTCCCAAGGGTATTTGCGCGTAAGTGAATACAATGGATTCCACTGGAATTCGAACCCGGCTCCCCGGTTTCTCGTTTCAAGCCTATATCCACTGTACCACAACGCACATGAACTTTTAATCACATTTTTCAATTGTATCTACATTTTTGTCGTAGAATTGTTCGTCTATAATGGACTCCTTTTAGCATTGACTAAACGACAAGATTAGTCTTCAATTTAATGAAGATTTTGTTGAACAATTGCAAACGTCAACATTTATTGTGTCTCTTATTCTTTTTCTATACCATATTGGAAGCAATTGAAGAGCGTCTTTGATTTCTTCTGCTTTTCATTCACCAAAACAATTTTGTTTTCGTTTTGTACTGAATGAACAAAGCCTCTAAATTTGATAAAACATTGTCTCTCAATTGTGTAAAGCTATTTATTATAGAATTGGAATTTCAGGGCGCCTGTCGTAAGGCAATTCGTAGCGAAATTGCTTCGTACGTCGCTTGCTGCTGTAATCAACTATTTTGGCTCTCTTCCAATCGACTGAACGTCTTTCAGTGAGTGATAGCCATCAAACTTTTTTTTCTACAGAACATTGCAAATGTTTAACCATCACTGAGGGTTCCTTTATTGTGACCTTATATTAGGTTTTGTTAAGTAAATATGTTCATTGTGTGTCTACGGTAAAGTAGTAGCTGGAGGTTATTAATCCACATGAGGATTTTGAGAAAATAAATGGTTGAAAAAAAATTAAAAATAGATAAGGGTGTAGTAAAGGTGAGAGAAAGGCAGGAGGCTATAGAAAGCTATGATAGATTATATGTAAATGAATGTTACATAGATATATATATATATATATATATATATATATATATATATATATATAGAGAGAGAGAGAGAGAATGCCCAAATTAACGATAAAACAAAGCAAGATTATTAAAACCATATAAAACTAAGTACAAAAATCTATAATCTTAAGAACAATTGCATTAAAGCAAAATAATCGACTAGATAGATAAATAGATAGAAAAATAAATAGATAATGAAAAAATCTTAGATAATGAAAAATATTAGATAGATAGATAGACAGATAGATACATAGATAGATAATGAACTGAAGCAAATAGATAGATAGATAGATAGATAGATAGATAGATAGATAATGAAAAATATTTGATAGATAGATAGATAAATAGATAGATACTGCATCTAGTGCGGCTGGAAACAAGAATTGTCTTGACGGATGACGAAGAAAAACACACACACGCAAATATATATATATATATATATATATAGTCATTTGCATACAGATCTGTTTCGCTGTATCACAGCTCATCAGTACGGTTAGAGTCCGATTGCTTTTAACCCAGGATTGAAACCCGAACGAAGTGGCGTCAGTCGGCGGTTCTACCTCTGGGCCATGGGCGCACAGTAGAAGAAGGCAGACATTTTAGCCCGTATATTGTCATTATACACGCCCAATAGCCAGAGTCCTCTAATTCATTAGTGAATGAGCGATGTGTACATGCCAGAGTAACTACTGTTTTTTTCTTCGCTGGTGACGGTTGTGTGGAATGGTAGTCTGACTGAATCATGCACACACGAGGGAGTTGACTAGCGGGAATTGACTTCTTTTCTGTCTTCTGTGTGTTCTATCTGCATTATTTCGTGTTTCTGTCTTAGACCGAAAAAAACGATCTTATGTATTCTGAACTTTCCATGTATTCTCGAATTCTGCTTAACAGTGTCATCGATGGCTAGACACATCTATCAATCATTTTCGTTAATTATTCCCTTTTAAGTTGACTAACTTTGACGTCATCATATTTTTTTTGTCACTGTTTATATTTTCTGCCCTTGAGAACGGCTACCTTTGACGTAATCACACTTTTGTCGGACACTGCCTCTGACATCAGTCGTATTTCTGGGGGTCACAGAAATATATTACATTTCTCTCATACTCATTTTTCAAAATGCTCATCTATGAACATTTTAAGTGCACTACTCCTCTACTTCATCTCTCCCACAAAACCGAGGTAACTGCACAAAACTTTTACATATAACAACATGCTAAAACAATTTCTTTCTTTTATTGTTTATAAAATTTTAAAACATATATTCATCACATCTCCCTCTTTCTGGCTATTACACCGCATGACTATATAAAATTAATCAATGATGCAGAACAATACCTATAAACAAAAGTAATAAAATATTATCAAAAGGTGACACTCTCCTCTTTATTTCCAGAAATTGTGCTCAGGTTTCTTGTTAACTCTATGCAAAAGACACTTTCCTCAATGTAAAATTTAAGTTGGTCTCTTGTGTTGGGTATAATATTGAATCAGGCCAGAACGCAATTTTTTTATTTTCTTTTGTCTTCCTTTCTCCTTTTTAACTTCCACTGAGTATGTCGTCCGTCTACACATTCTGAGACACGTTGGGCAACACGACGTGGTGTAATGGTTAGCGCTAGAACAATTACGACTGTGTAGGGATCTAGGGTTCTTCACTAGGTGCTCCATGATTTCGGCCACATGTGAGCCACATTCAGAAAATCACTCTTCCGAGACGCGTGATTACATAACTTATAACCATAAGAGAATTCTTCCTGCGCGTATTCTTGTCAACTTCCAAAGTTTTCTGCTCGTCTCAGACTCCAATCACATCCATAATTGACTTTTAATATTTTTTGTCGCGGCGATATCATCCGTCTTTTCAGTTGGACATTAACTCTGCTTTTTATCGTCCTCGTTTGTTTCTTTAGTCTTTCACTTTTCATTTATTTATTCATTCATTCCAGCGATAACTCAATCCTCATACTAGCCAAATAAAGGATTGATTTGCTTTAGGTACCCTTCGCTTCTTTAGCGAGTTTTTTATCGACTTTGCGGAATCGACCAACTCTTTTGTGATGCCGTGAAGAAAATCTTTAAACAAAAAAAGTAATGCACAATGCACTGGAAGAGAAAAGTAAGAGAACACCTACCCTTTTCTGTTATTATTATTATTATTATTATTATTTATTTATTTATTTATTTATTTGTTTGTTTTTTAAGAACACGCACATCAGAAGAAAAGTTCTATAATGTTTCAAAAGTTCACTTTTTCTTTTTTTAAATACACCCGTTAAAAGAAAGTTCAGTTCCGTAATGTTTTGATTTCGTTTTTTCTCCTCGTTGTATCATACCAGTAGACATCTCGATGCACAACCATACAATAATAGCCGGTAACCGCGCCCAATTTAAAAATGGACATCGGGTACCTGACCTTCACATATACCATGTGTGCCTCTGCTCGAGTCCAACGTAATTCACGTAATTTCCTTAATTTCGGTCATACCATGTTTTAACATAGATATCTGCTATTAGCTGCAATACATGGCATTCAAAGTCTGATCCAGAAATAACAATAAAACAAAACAAAACAAAAAATAAAGAAAAACTACTTAAATGTCTGGTTTTATCTGTTCATCATGGACATGTAGCTTGCTTGGAGGATTAGTCGTCTCATTTATAGTTCCAACTAAGTCTAACAATAAACTCGTCACACTCTAAATACTATTTAACTGAATGTTTTTCACATGGACTGCAATTTCCGCATGCATTTTTACAAAAAAGCTAATCTAACCGTCTATCCCAAACGCATTTTTTCTCTAACATTTTATTGTACTTAACTAACTTCCCTTTCTTACGTTGGTTATCGCACTCCAAATCGACATCAAACTCTACATCCTTAGTCTTACTACGAAACTTATCCATCGTGAAATTTCTCAATTTTTTATTTTATTTCTAACAAAGCGGTCATAGTAGGAGGTCATGCCAATGAAGATCTTTACTTGCCTATCATTGGTTGTAGTCAAAATTGATCTTATTATTTGGAAGAGAGCGAAGTATCTCTTCGCTTTGCACTGACTTCATCTCCTTCGTTTGCTCTATTTCTTCCATCGATTTCATTTTTTTCGCCAACACTATTTCATTCATCGACCTCATTTCCTTCTTTAACTCGATTCCTCCGCCAACTTCATTTCCTTCGTCAAATTTATTTTCCTCACCAAACCTTTTACCTCGGCTAACCCCTCAATGATAGGCAACCTCGACATTTTCGGCAAAGATATAAGAATAATCAAGAATCTCTACTGGCAGCAAACGGCCTGCATACGGACAGGTAACGACCTCAGTAGATACACAAAGATAGAAAAAGGCGTAAGACAAGGATGTGTCTTTTCACCGGATTTGTTCAACCTATACAGCGAGAATATTTTGAGGACCCTAGATGACACACCAGGATTTATTATTGGAGGACACAACCTGAACAACATAAGATACGCGGACGATACAGTACTGATTGCGGACACGGAAAGGAAACTACAAGATCTCATACAGAAAGTAGCAGTGGAGAGTGACAAGAAGGGACTACAAATAAACTTTAAGAAAACTGAGTGCATGGTCATCAGCAAAAGATACAACCCAAAATGCCAAATACAGGTGGGGGATAACAGAATCAAACAAGTCCAAGAATTTAAGTACCTAGGAAGTGTTCTAACAGGAGATGGAAAGTGCGACACGGAGATCCGAAGGCGAATTGGCATGGCAAAGGACGCGTTCCAGAAGATGAGCAAAATACTAACACACAGGAAGATCTCAATAGAAACGAAGAAAAGAGTGCTAGACTGCTACGTGATGTCAGTTCTTCAGTACGGCTGTGAATGCTGGACAATATCATCGAAAATGAGGAAAAAACTGGAAGCGGCCGAAATGTGGTTCTACAAAAGGATGCTACGGATATCGTGAACTGAGCATACAAGCAACGACGAAGTGTTAGAAAGAATGGCAACAAAAAGGAAATTGATGCTGAGCATCAGGAAGAGACAACTGAAGTTCCTGGGACATGCAATGAGGAAGGAGAGCCTGGAGAACCTGATACTGACTGGTCAGATTGAAGGAAGGAGAGACAGAGGAAGGCAGCGGATAACATATCTGCAGAGTCTGATCAGGTGGATGACGGAACGGGGGTCTACTTTACCTAATAGGTTCAAATAAACCATATTTCCTAACTGTACGATCAGACTCGCACGAAATTGGAAAACGTATGATGTTCCATGTTATTACTTAATCAACTAGCAACTTTTTTTTATAATAAACACTAGAACAAAGTACGCACTATGTAAAACAAACATGGTAAACAGGTTCGTTATCAATTTACGTTCTTTTTTTTTTTTTTTTTTTAAACACAGAAAATCACTGCGAACCAAATTGATATTTGCCTCTGCTGGAAACAACAATCGTCTGGACGGATAACGACAAATATATATATTTTTTTTTTTTAATCATTTCAGCCCGAGCAAGGCGGAAACGCCACTGATGTGCAGGGGGTTACATAAATGTAAAAAGATTAATTAGAAAAGAGTGAGGAGTACAAACTAGTTAGAAAGGAACAATAGAAAGCAGGTGCGATGACAGATACATAGGTGGAGAGAAAGGGAAGGTTATACAGGGATGGGGAGAGAGCTAGAGTTTAGTGGTTAGTAGATGAGTATTGACTTTGCATTTAAATTTCTGGATATTGTAGCCGTCAGGAACGCAAGAATACGGGAGCGAGTTCCACTGGCGGGAAGTGCGAGAGAAGAAGCTGAAGGAGTAGAACTGTCGTCTGCATTCTTCGTCGGTGACGGTTCTGTGGAGTGGTAGGTCAGAGGAAATCACGCACATAGAAGGAGTTGATTACTGGGTGTTGTCATCTTTTCTTCCCTCTTGTCTGCGTTCTCTCTGCGTCTTCTTGGTGTTCTGGCTTTGCCTGAAAAAACTCGACCTTATAAAAGCTGAACTTTCCACTTATTTTGCCTTATCGATTTCTGCCTAAGTGCGTCATCTATGACTAGGCACATCTATCAATCATTTTTGCAGTCGTTGAAGACGGCTGCTTTGACGTAATAACACTTTTGTCGATCACAGCCTCTGACATCAATCATATTTCTATGGCTCACAGAAATATATTACAGGTAAGGGAAATGGAAAAAAGAAAGCGTCGCTATGAAAATAAAGAGATAGGTAGATAGATTGCTGGCAGACATTTACATTTTATTTTCAAAGCGCTACTTAGATGTGGCAGAAGATCAACAGTAAGGGTACACAGTGAGGATCTTACTCACTACTCATTTGTAATAGGTTCTAATGAGATAAACTTGCTTACCATTACATCACGTCAGGTTGCCCCTGAGAAAACTTAAGAGACTGATATATGTACATATATATATACATACATATATATATATATATATATATATATATATATATATATATACTGAGATAGATATGCTGAGATAGATACATACTTAGATACATAGATAGATAGAAACAGACAACTGATAGATATTAAGATATATATATATATATATATATATTGAGAGAGAGATTGGAAAAGATTGCCTTATACATATATGAAACTAAGATAAACAGATATGAGCCGAGTTTGATATATACGAGATTGATTAACATAATTCCATTTTCTTACACTAATAACTCGTTTCTCTCAGTGAAGATTGCAATAATTCATGACAAGCGAAATCCGTTTTCATACTAATTTTCAATTTACAAAGTTTCATCAGGATATATATAAGTATTAAATCATCAATTTGTTGAATAATTAATTTCATATTCGCTGTTTCTTCACACGCGAACTATACTCCAGAAACTTTGACATCTGTTTACTTCATACGTATGCTTTTACACTTTGTCGCGGCGTTATCCTTTACCATTATATATATATATATATATATATATATATATATATATATATATATATATAATATGTTTGTGTGTGTGTGCGTCTGTGTGTGTGTGTGTGTGTATGTGTGTGTGTGTATTAATTTTTATATATGAGAGTGTATATGTGTGTAGTAACATAAATGTTTTTACAGAGAGAGAATGGAATTTTACAAGGCATAAGAATGAACCGCTGACTTCTATCTAAAATAATGTCCATTTTTAAGAGAACACGGAGTTTTGTTTCCTGTTATTTCTCAAATCCCTGCTGACACGTCTCATCAAATATTTGAAGAATTCTCTATCGGAACACACCAATGAGTAAACACATACATATTTAACCAGTTATTTATATTTAATTTCATATATACACGTACTTTTTGTCTTAAAAGCTAGCTCGCTAGCTTAGATAGATAGATAGATAGATAGATAGATAGATAGATAGATAGATAGATAGATAGATTATTAAGGAACTGAAGCGAAAAGATAGATAGATAGATAGATAGATAGATAGATAGATAGATAGATAGATAGATTATTAAGGAACTGAAGCGAAAAGATAGATAGATAGATAGATAGATAGATAGATAGATAAGAATAATGAATTGAAGCGAATAGATAGATAGATAGATAGATAGATAGATAGATAGATAGATAGATAGATAGAATTGAATAGATAGATAAGAATAGATAGATAGATAGATAGATAGATAGATAGATAGATAGATAGATAGATAGATAGATAGATCGGAGAATTTTATGAACAAAATGAGATCTAAAGTTAACTATAATATTTACCATTCAAAGCATAAATAAGATGACTATAGATTAATATTTACTTTTTATATTGTCTCTAACGTGGCAACATAATGGTTAAAAATGCTGGAGAGGAACACAGCGCTTCTATCTAAGAATATACTATTTCTTTTTATAGTATCAGGATTCAAATTTATCGATTTTTCCGGAAATGGTTCACCAAAATTTCACCTAGGTCAAAAAGGCAACTACTTCATTCACCAAATAACTCACAGATTTAAATAGATTTGCGCTATAAACATATATATATACCGAATGAGATAGATAGATAGATAGATAGATAGATAGATAGATAGATAGATAATGATCAGTAAAGTTCTTTCTTTATGGCATTGTTGCGCTAGTCTATCAGTGTTGTCTGAAAGTTAGTCGTTGCTAAGACCTAAACACTTCACTTGCTGGAAGCCATTTTCAATCATCGATCTAAGGAATCTGACAGTTTAGATATTTCTGAATTAATTAATGTTTTAAAATACAAATCTTACTTAAATTTACAAGTATATAATGTTGTGGAAAACCATGTTGTGGAAAACCATGTCCTAAAAGGACATGACGCATAGAAGGAGATGAAGACTACTAATCAGATAGAAGGAGAAAGAGGAGCGATATAAAGAGTTAGAAATAAACATAGATAGATAGATAGATAGATAGATAGATAGATAGATAGATAGAAAAACACGGTATGGTTGTTAGCTAATAAGGTCAGTCAGTTAAGTGCCATACGTAATACACGCTTTGGACGATCATGTCTCGGAAGAGATATGACTGACTGGGCAGAAGATTATCTCGCTGTAGATTGCCATTGTTTCCTGTGGTAGACTAGTTGCCAGCCAAGGCTATTGATTCCAATCTCTTCTATTATTTAACCCATAACTCGAGGGAAGAGACGGATTAATACCTTTCCCAGTGGTATTTGCGTGTAAATGGATACAAGGAATTCAACTGGAATTCGAACTCGGCTCCCCGATTTATCGTTTCAAGACGATATCCACTGCACCACAAAGCACATCCTAATAAGGTAGACAGACAAAAACTGATGTAGATAGATGAAAAGACAGAGATAGATAGATAGATAGATAGATAGATAGATAATAACACGTTAAGGTTGTTAGCTAACAAGGTAGATAGATAAAAAACTGATGTAGAGAGATACAGAAAAAACATAGATAGATAGATAGATAGATAGATAGATAGATAGAAAGAAAGAAAGAAAGATCACGTTAGTGTTGTTAACTAAGAAGGGAGACGGAAAAAAAACTGATGTAGATAGATAAAAAAGACATAGATAGATAGATAGATAGATAGATAGATAGATAGATAGAAAGAAAGAAAGAAAGAAAGAAAGAAAGAACACGTTAGTGTTGTTAACTAAGAAGGGAGACGGATGAAAAACTGATGTAGATAGATAAAAAAAGACATAGATAGATAGATAGATAGATAGATAGATAGATAGATAGATAGATAGATAGATAGATTATATATTTGGAGTAAATGGTAATGTCAGGATTAATTTGAATGCTATTCGTAATTAAAACTAATACAACGTTACCCTCCGAAATTTGCAATCAGTTAAAAAGGGGTGTATTTCCGTGAAATAAGGAATTCTGTTATGACTAGTTGGAGAGAGACGGTCTTCGGTGTAACGAACTGGAGTCCGAGTTTGTTCCGGAGGGAATCTGTCCACTTTGCTAATAGCAGTCATCGAATGAGTCCAACACGACCCAACACATTTCTGGCGCGATTCTTTTATATATAAAACTGCTCGGGTGTGAACCATGACTCACTCCATTTTAGAACATTCCCTTTGCAAATAAAGCAATCAAATAGATAAAATTATTTTCTCACCTACCAATACAGACAGCCAAAGGGCTTTTATGATGACGAAACAGAAGGTGAACTTTCTAACAGATGACGATGGATGAGACGAAACAAATTCCTGTCATAATTTATTTTAAATATATTAAACCAATGGAATTTTAAAAGTACTAAAACCTCCGACCCTCTCCCAGGAATTTGTTAGTTTATTCATTTACTTATTTTTATTTTATTTATTTATTTATTTATTTATTTATTTATTTGTTTGTTTGTTTTTGGGTTTAGTTGTGCAGAATTTGTTTAAATAAAGAATGATTTCCGTCTCAAAATACCGGAAAGAGATCAGAAACAAATTTCTTCTTCTTCTTCTTCTTCTTCCTCTATGTGCCCTGTCCCTTCAGGACGTAGGTGATCATGGTTCTCCACGTCTCCCTATCCCTTGTGGCTCTTCGTATGTTTGCTCCTGTTACTCCTGGCAACCCTCATTCCGTCAACCACCTGATCAGGCCCTGTAAATATCTTATCCGCTGCTTTCCTCTGTCTCTCTTTCCTTCTATCTGGCCAGTCAGTATCAGGTTCTCCAAGCTCTCCTTCCTTATTGCATGTCCCAGAAACTTCAGTGTCTCTTCCTGATGCTCAGTATTAATTTCCTTTTTGTTGCCATTCTTTCCAACACCTCATCGTTGCTTGCGTGCTCAGTGCACGATATCCGCAGAATCCTTCTGTAGAACCACATTTCCGCTGCTTCCAGTTTTGTCCTCATTTACAGAATTAAATTAAGAAACGTAGTTCAATTGTCTGATATTCTATTAAGTCATTTCATTCCAAGCAAGATAATAAAGCCACTAAGACGAAAGAGTGTTACAGAGTGTTAGATAACAAGATTAAAATACTCAAGAGATGGGATAATAAAACAACGAGATTAAGACAGAAAATAACCACTGACATTGCACTTACGTTTTTAAGGTAAAAGTTGACTTGGAAGCATGAAGCCGGAAGAGAATTCCGCAAGCAATAAATACGATGAAAAAAAAAACAGTTAGCATAGAATTTACAATTATATCTCGCCATTTAAACTGCAAAATGATGAGATCTTGCCGCCAATTCCTCTACTTCGTTTAAATTCATAAAGTTTAGTTATTATAGCGGAAAGTTCATTCGAACAATTACCATGAAATTGTTTATAGAAAAGACACAGAGAAGATACGCTACAACAGTAGAAAAGAGACTGAAGACGATATGCCAGATCAGGACCATTATTGTTACATATTCTTCTTTGTATTTTTTTCAAGAATCTATGTATATTTTGTAGGCGCACCAGACCATATGTAGGAACAATATTCAAAGCAAGGACGAATGGCAGATTTGAATCATGACTTGGTTCAAGACACTAGAACAAGCAATGTTTCGTGGAATAGGTAAAGACCTTTCCTTAGGTCCGACACAGATTAATTTGGACTGCTGTCAGTTACGAAAGTTTTTTTTTTTTTTGCATATGTGCTCGTTAAAATTGGCTTATAATTTTATTTAATTGCAATAATTACGTCGTCGAGTAGGGAAGTTTATCTATATATATCCTCTCTTTTATAATAAAAACCGTTGTTTATATATATATATATATATATATATATATATATATCAGCATACAGTGTGGGTATAGAAGAACCCAAGGGAGTATCCTGTACATACAGTGGTAGGATAACTCTCTAAGACTAAGAGAGCTCTAAACATATATGCATATAAATATATAGAGAGCAAATATGAGAAAATTTAAGGCAGACACCTTATTTCATCATCATCAGCTTCCGTCTTTATTTTACAAAGGATTTTACACGAATATATATATATATATGTATATGTATATGTGTGTGTGTGTGTGTTGTGTAGTAGTAGTAGTTTTCGCACTGAAGGTTATAATCGTGCTGTCAGTTGCTAATCGATTTAACGTACCCAAAATATTAGGAACTTGGTAATCTCCCACTGAAAGCTGACTTCTTAGTATTTGGCTAACTGCCGACCAATATCAACTGCCTAGTAGTTCTACTGAACTCCAGTAGAAATCTGAAAACTCCTGTGAACTTCTCAAGAACTTCTCAAGAACTTCTCAAGAACTTCTCCCGTTAACTTCCTGTTAACTCTTATTAATATAGGAGGGAGAGTCCATTATCTGAGGAATAGGTGTGTTTCCCCATAATATATATATATATATATATATATATATATATATATATATATATAATGTTTCTCTTCTGTCATGCTCAAGGGTTTGGGTTATTATTATATTTTTTATGTCTTAATTTAAGATACTCAGTAGCGGGTACATCGATATATATGTTTCTGTCATTCTAGACAACATGTCGATATCAATATTTTGCCGTCATTTTTCACAGCACGGGTCCACTCGTTATATTAGAATAATCTACAATATATGCAAGGAGCTTACCGCCGGCAAAGCGATAGAAAATGAATAGAGTACATCAATACAGAAAGTAACTATGATGTTTCTCAAAATTACAACACCTTTTCTTCTCTTTTTTTTAGTAAAACAAAAGGTAAAATATCTCAAAGTCCTCTTCTTGTTCATTCGAATGTAAGGTTACTGTTATGGTGCCCTATTTTATAGGAATGAACTCTTCCTCCGTCAATAAATACTAACCTACGTGACTTCCGGGGACGTCGTGAGGCACCCTAGTGGCAGTTGAGACGCAGCGTAACTACACAGTTTGGATGTACAGTTCTGTTTTGCTGTCTAGTAACCCTTTTACTTGTATATATGTTCTGTTATTCTAATGCACTCTTTGAACCTACTTTCATGTTTCCTTGTCTTTCTTTCTGGGCCTAACAGGCCACAATAACATATCGACAAAGATTCGCCACAACATTTACCAAACTGGATTCTCAGCCAGAAGAGCCATTCAGTCATTTCTTAATTGCGTGTGGCATTGTCTTTACTGAAAAAAAAAAAGATTAAATGAAAATGACGACTTTTTATTATTTATTTTAGATATATGACTAAATTTCTTTTCACCATTTGCATTGTTTCGACTGTTTTACTTGTCTTTATTGCTAGATTCACGATATTTTGGCCGTTGTACGCTTCGACGTTCTTGGATTTCGACGTTCATAGGATTTCGAATCAAAAAACTATCGCCCGGTTCACACTCCACCCACGTCTATTGTACAGGTATAGAGTCTCATCACTTGTTTCCTGTTTAGGATGTGGTTTCCGGCTTTCTCTTTTCCAATCTTTTCACTTATCTTTTCCTTTTTTTTTTTCTTAATTGGAGTAGATAGACTAAACTATCGCCCGGTTCACACTCCACCACGTCTATTGTACAGGTGTAGAGGCTCATCCCTTGTTTGCTGTTTAGGATGTGGTTTCCGGTTTTCTCTTTTCCAATCTTTTCACTTATCTTTTCCTTTTTTTTTTTCTGATTTGGAGTAGATAGACTAAACTATCGCCCGGTTTACAATCCACCCACGTCTATTGTACAGGTGTAGAGGCTCATCCCTTGTTTGCTGTTTAGGATGTGGTTTCCGGTTTTCTCTTTTCCAATCTTTTCACATCTTTTCCTTTTTTTTTTCTTATTTGGAGTAGTATAGACTAAACTATCGCCCGGTTCACAATCCACCCACGTCTATTGTACAGGTGAAGAGGCTCATCCCTTGTTTCCTGTTCAGGATGTGGTTTCCGGCTTTCTCTTTTCCAATCTTTTCACTCTTACGTAGCCCCCTGCACACCAGTGGCGTTACCGCCTTGCTCGAGGTGATATGATTAAAAAAAAAATCCTCCACCTGAAAAAGACCGAGGTGCACAACAGCCAAATCTTCAGGAATATGGCTCTCAGGATTAGGACAGCAATCTGAACAATGTAAATTATATAAATAGTTACAATACTGAGAAATAATCTTCAGATAATGTCAATATTTATTAATGTTTTTCATCTACTTTATTCATTATAATACCATCCTTTTTATTTATTCATATGTTTTAGAGATGTGCGAGGTATAGTGTCGGCTCGTCAAGTTCAATACAGAACTAGTAATCGCGTGCAAAAATGCCCTTGGGAATGACACGAATATGTCTCCTACCTAATCAGGTATTCGGTGAAGTACAACGTAGACAGAACTGTCTCCGAGAAGGAAAACTCTGACTTTCCAATCTATAGAGAAGGCAACAAGAAACCCCGTTACTATCTTTCACAAGTATGCATAACAATTCACGGGTAGTAACGAAACATACTCTGAAAGAGAATCATGATTGCCTACTAAAAAGAGATATCAGTAAAAAATATGTTTATCGCATTAATTATTCATTATACAATGTGGTATTATCTGTTTGCAAAATTTCGTACCCAAAACGAAACATAAATAAATTTATAATAAAAAAAAAATAATTATAATAATTATGATTATCATTAATTCACTATTTCAAATAAATGAGAATCGACCTCACAATTCTTCTCTACACACATAAAGACATGACATTATCACTATCGGAAAAGCAGTCAACACAGACAGAACTTCAACACGTGAGTCAACAAAAATTGCAGCTTCTTTTCCATTTTTATGCAATGATACTAACATTTATTTCTTAAAAATCAACAAAACTTCTTGTATTTTCTGATTGAATTGTCTGAAGATTCAATACGCACATCTATAAAAACAAAGACACTTACGTGAAAAATTGTATACACTTTAATTAATCTTTATTTTATAATTCTGCCGAATTCCGAACCATGTTGGATCTACATTTGAGCGCAAATTCACAACTTTACTCCGTATTGCGGTACCTTTTTTCTCGAACACCACGCAAAAAACAGATAATAAATAATACTCGTTTTGTTATTTCTACTTCTTGGTGTTTCTCATTTTTACGAGTATTTTTCATATATAAATTTTAGGGGGCTTATAATTATCTACTCAGATTTATAACTCCCCTAAAAAACAAATATAAATGTAAAACATGTCGCCTTTTAATAGGTTTAATGGTTAACATTACTACGAATATTCAACTGAAACGTTACTGATCGTACACAAATTCAACGCAAATATCATATTGTTAATAGGTATCACACGGACACAGCAGGAAATAGTACGCCGATTAAGGAGTTCTGGCAGAGATAATATCCAGGGCAATGTTGACTTTCTACTAACCCATAAACGTACGCGTATGGGTGTGAGTGTCCCCAACAGGTTTCCAGAGAGAAAATGATTGAAAGACCATCATGTAACTGTCGCTTAGCGGTAAAATCAAGAATTAATTTTTTTTTTTTTAATCATATCACCCCGAGCAAAGCGGGAACGCCACTGATGTGCAGGGAGGCTACATAAGAGTAAAAGGATTAGAGGAGAATGCGGAGAAGGACGAACCAGTTAGAAAGGAGCAAGAGAAGGATGGGAATACAGGTGTGATGACAGTTGCGAAGGTGAGAGAAAGGAAAGGATCTACAGGACGGTGTGGAAAGAAGTAGGGTCAAATAGTTAAGAGATGAGTATTGACCTTGTATTTAAATTCCTGGAGGTTGTAGCTATCAGGAAAGCAAGAATAAGGAAGCGAGTTCCACAGGCGGGAAATGTGGAAAAAAAGCTGCAGGGGTGGAATTGTCGTCTGCATTTGGTTGATCTAACTGTGAACGGGTGAGACCCAGTTGCCAGTCTGGTTGCACGAGTAAACACCTGTTTGCGGAGGCACCAGTGACTCAAGCTCGTTGGAACAGAAGCCATGAAAGTATTTATAGAACAGACAATAATAATAATATTATAATATAATAATATTATAATAATAATCGTAAGTAACGACTGGAAATTTCATAGATTCATAATATAAATATGAAGAGGTTGAGATAGAATGCGGCCAGTCGTGATTGTGAAACTCTGAAAGTGGGGGTTGCAATTAAGGGCCGAGATTTTTCTAAGGAGGAGGGGGCAAACTCAAGCAGCATCTTCATTTTTATACTACACCCCCCTATCGTATACACAACTTCGGAATGAGTTTGGATATAATATGTTACTTCACTAAATTAAACGGAATAACTTTTCATTCATAATAGTGGAGTTCTTTCAAACTAGTTAGTCAGTTAAGTGCCATACGTGATACACGCTTTGGGCGATCATGTCTCAAAAGAGGTATGACTAACTGGGCAGAAGATTATTGCGCAGTAGGTTGCAATTGCGTTCTTTGGTAGACTGGTTGGCGACCAAGGACATAGAAACCAATATATCCTATTATTTAACCCATAACTGGAGGGAAGAAACGGATTAATAACTTTCCCAATGGTATTTGTGAGTAAGTGAATGCACGAAAACTAGTATTTGTCCTTAAAATGGTATTTGTGTGCAAATGAATGCAAGAAACTAGGATTTGTTCTTAAAATGGTATTTGTGCGCAAGGGAGGCAGGTTCGAATCCTATCGCAGAACGCATTTTTCTTTACTAAGATTTCTCGAATATTCAGGGCAGCAAACGTAATAAAATAGTGTTTAAAATAACGTAACGTCTACTGAAATAGTATTTACTAAAATAACGTTTATAGTAATATATATATATATATATATAATAATAATAATAATATTTATTAATAAATTATAACATTGATAATATCACTACAAAAGTAGCTATTTTGTTTCGACACTTTTTGTGTCTTTTCAAGTGATGTTGTTATTTCAAATGAGTGGCTTTAAAAGGTTAAGGCTTATATATATATATATATATATATAGAGAGAGAGAGAGAGAGAGAACGAAAGAATAAGAAGCAGAGGTGACATAGTGAAGACCTAATATTATCCGGATTTCGTTATTAGAAAACGAAATATGAATGTATATATCTTAGTATTATTCATTGTGATAAACAAACGTCCTTTAGAGACTGATTGGTTAATCAACTTGCAATCGACATAGCTGTTATATATTTCGTTCAAAATACGAACGTGTTTATGAAGTACAAACATCTTTTTAGACACATGGGATTATTGTGTTCATTGTAAAGCAAATTGTCTATCAATAACGTCTTTCTGTTCTCTCCGTCGACTTTACCTAGAATTGTTATTTCAATTTGACATTTAGCCAGGCGGGTGTTATCTACGGATGTTGACCCCCTCACCTCTGGAATTCTCAAGACCATATTTGGCCATTTTTGTTTATCGACAATTTGTTTCTTCTCCGCTACGAAACAAAGCAAGAACATCATATTTTCTTTAATTTCTACATCGCTCACAGTGTGCTGCTATTTGTTTGCAGTTGTAGCGAAGGAAATTAGACCTGGCACTGCTTTGCTTTATTGAGAGACAGATGGAGTTTCTACGCCCATTTTCGTATCTACAGGTTTACAACTCTCGTTCTTAATACACTGACCGCACGAATTTAAGGGCACTCCTAGATGATTAGTTAGGTCGCATCGTTTAAATGTTGAAATAATGAGATGCAACCATACGTTTTATTCTCGCTTCAGGCCTGTGAGACTTTCTCCCGGTTTCTTCTTTCCCTGGCACCAACGATCTTTAAAAAATTTAGATACAACATCAATTACTATCTTCTATCTTCCTGAATCATGTTTCTTATTAACTTTTCTTCTCACTAAACTCTTCTCATTTGTTTTAACACTTCATAACCCCTGGCGTCTTAATAGCATTATCTCTTTGCCTGGGGTGAAATGATTAAGCAATGACTGAAAAGACAAACGTAATTTTTACTATTGTTTACCCAATGCATGGTGAATGAGTTACTAAAGACAGAGCATTACACAGTAAGATTGTTGCAAACGCGTATAAAGAGGTCGTAAGTTTTTTATAATACTATGAGTATATGTAGAATAAAGAACGATTAATCCCAGACTTAAAGAGGTTAAGATGGCAATGATTGAGAAAGCATTATTTCGGGAGTTTGAACCATAACGTAACAGTTCTCAGGAGCTATCAAAGTGAACTTTACTCCTTACTAATGGAATACGGCGGAAATGTGGATGAGTTAAGTTGGCAATTTGACTTGTTTAAACATTTGCCATGGCAATAACGACAAAGGAGTGAGAGGTTAGCAACATGTCATATCTCTGAGAAAGATACTATAATGTTGAACACAATCCCCCCCTCTTTCTCTCTCTCATTCTCTCACTCTCTCTCACTCTCTCTCTGACTCTCTCTCTCTCACTCTCTCACTATCTCTCTCACTCACTCTCTCTCTCTCTCTCTCTCTCTCTCTCTCTCTCTCAATGTCACGTAAACTGGAATGTAAACTTCATCGCTCCAGCCCAGATATAACAATTTAAAATTTTGGAGCATTACACAATAAGATTTTTGCAACGGCGTATAAAGAGAGTGTAAGTTTTGAATACTCTGAATATACGTAGGATAAAGAATGATTAATCCCAGACTTAAAGAGATTAAAATGGTTGCGTATAAGCCAGGTGAGAAAGTTTTTCAAGAATTTTAGGGCTAGAGAAATGTATTGGGAAGAAGGAATGATGACCAAAAAAAAAATTGGACAGGTTTTATATGACATAAAAGTGAAAGAATTTCGGGGCAAAAGACAGTGGAATCAATTGAGACCCAGACACACTACAGAGATCACGGAAAATACCAAAGACATTCTAATGGAAGTCCCGTATGACGCATTTCAAATTCCCGTTCCAGCAAATCAACATTCGCCCATGGAGATATTCCCGACCTCAAAGCCAGAAGTACCAGTGTTTCAAACGCCACCACGGCAGGACGGATTCAGGCGAAAAAAACTTAGGAAGAAAGTCAATCGATTATGCCCACACCCTAAAAAGAGAAAATATTGAAGCTAAATTTCACGGGAAAATTTAGCTCACAGGAAAGTGATGTAATAAATATGCATATACCTTGGATCCCCCTCACATTAATATGGTTGGTTTGTGTCAGCCATAAATACAGACTAAATCGGTGACGCCTAGGACTACGCCTATTGACTACGCCTATTGCATAAGCCTACGCCTAAGCATACTGCATACAATTACGACGAGTACCGGTTCCTTACGGTTACTTGCTAGATTATTCTACCCGGTTACATTGCTAAAAAACACTTAGCTACTTCGAATAATATATATATATATATATATATATATATATATATATAGGATAATTTTTGACTTTCCAGGGATTCTTCCAATGTGTTGTTTTGCTCTATTTTTATCATTCAAAGTGCTCCTATTATCATTGGCATGATTCTTGTTTTCAATTTCCACATTTTTTTGTATTTCAATTTACAGGTCTTTATATTTTGACAGTTTTTCTAATTCCTTGGTTGCTATGTTACAATCCGCTGAACAGACCACATCAATTAATAGGCAAGTTTTATCTCTCTGGTTTTTAACAATAATGTCCTGCCTGTTTGCTTCAATTTTTCTGTTTGTGTAGATGGTGTAATCCCATAGAATGGTGACATTTTCTATTTATGTAACCGGTGCTGTGTGATGTTCATACCAGTGTTTGTGTACATAATTCCCATATTGTTTGCACATTGTCCAATGTAAATATTTTCCCACTCTAGCGTGACGATATTTGTATTCATTTGGGGCAAGTACAGAACATCCTGAAATTAGATGGTCTATTGTTTCTTGTTATTTATCACAGAACCTGCATTTTGGATCCACATTATTATGTATAATATTTGCCTGAAAGTTCCTAGTGAAAAGACTTTGGTCTTGCGCTGCAAGAATAAAACCTTCAGTCTCAGACTTTAATCCAGATTCACGTAACCATCGATGAGTATTAACTTCATCAACATTAGATTTATTAGCACTTTCTGGATAGTCGCTATGCAGAGATTTGTCTTGCCAGCGTTGTTTCCTCTGTTTAAGAGCTTTATCCTTGGCTTTCTTTTTCATATTTTTTGCCGCAATAGTTGGTTCTTGACTTCCGCTTTGCTTTTCTACACATTCTACTAAATGTAAATCTTGTTTGTATTTTCTGTCTTTTTTCATTATTGAAAACTTTTTCTTTCTGTTTTCATGTTGTTTAACTAATTGTATCATCCATTCCTTTGTTGTTTCTATGTATGTCAGTAAGCCAATAGTTGTTGTCTTTTATGACAATTCTAGCTGAATAAGACCTCTTCCTCCTTCTTTACGGGGTATGTATAGACGGTCTACATCAGCATTTGGGTGATGCATTTTATGCTTAGAAAGAAGCTTTCTTGTTTTAGAACACATTCGTCTGGTGTCTTTTAGAGTCCAGTTCAAGATGTTGAAACTATATTAGACCACTGGGATGGCAAGGCTATTAATGGCTATAATTCTGTTCTGAGAATTCAATTCAGTTTTTAATATCATTCGTAGCCTTCTATAGTACTCTTTACTCACTATTGCTTTCATTTTTTATGGTGAATGTTTTCGCTCTCATTTACATCTAGGTATTTTTAATCTTCTTCTGGTTGTAAATATTTTATTCTTCCAGCAGGGTCTAAGCTAATTAAGGATGTTTGCTGTAGCGATCATCGTAAATCTGTACCTTTAACACATTATTCAAACTGAATTTCATTTCAGTGTCTTCGCTGAAGCATTTTACAGTTTGCAGAAGACCTTCCAGCTCATTATCATTCTTAGCATATCACTTTAAGTCATCCATGTAAAATAGATGGCTTATTTTCTTTTGGCCTATTTTATAACCACATTCTGTCTTATTAAGTTGACTGGTTAGTGCTATTAATGATATGCAGAATAGTAACGGAGACAAAGAATCACCTTGAAATATAGCTCTTTTGATGTTTATTTCATCAGACTTATAGGTTCCATTTATATGATTGAGATAAAGGGCTGTTTTCCATATAGACATTCACTGTTTGATGAAATTGATGATGACGGGTGATATCTTGTATATATTTAAAGTCTTTAAAATCCAGGAATGTGGCACACTATCGAATGCCTTACGATAATCTATCCAAGCAGTACTAAGATTTTTCTTTGTACTGTAGCAGTTTTCCAGAATCATTTTGTTAATAAGCAATTGGTCTTTACATCCATAACAGCCACTTTTGCACCGTTTTTGTTCAAGCGGTATCATGTCATTTCTTTCTAAGAATAAATATGTCTGTTTTGTTAAAATAGATGTTAATAGTTTATATTTTGTCGGAAGACATCTAATTGGTCTGTAGTTTTTCGGGTTGTTTGTGTCACCATTCTTGAGTAGAAGAAATGTAATTCCTTTGGTCAACCATGCAGGAATTTTAGTGGGATCGTCAACCATTTCTTGATGTACTTTGGCTAGTTTTTTATGTGCTGTATTTAAATAATATAGCCAAAAGTTAGGAATTTTATCTATACCTGGGAATTTCCAATTGTGTGCATTTTTAGTGCAAATTTAACATCCTCTTCTGTAATTCTAGCCCATGTCTGTTCTGGTTTATTTTTCATTCGTTCTATCTCTTGTGCAATCCAATCTACTTCCTTGCTATGTACTTTAGGGCAAGCCCATATCTTTTCACAGAACTGTGTAGCTTCTTCCATTCTGGTGGGGACTGTCACTTCATTTCTTTTTTTACCTATTTCGCTGTAAAATCTCTTTGCATCAGTTTGAAAAATCTTGTTTTGTCTGTAAAATCTTGATCTTTTCTCATAGCGTCTTATTCTTTGAGCCTTCAGTTGTAATTTTTGCTTTATTTTTTCCTTAGTTGATAGGACTTCATTTTCATTTCTAATGTTGTATTTTCATTCGACTCTTCTGATTTTCCTAGTTCTTGCATTTATTCCTCCACTCAGTTCATCCAGTACTGATAGTTCACTTCTAAGTTGTTCGATATCTTTTTCTATTTTTCTTTTCCAAGGTAGAAATTCATGTCTGCGAGACTGCCTTGTTTTTAATTTGATGTTCAATTTTTTTGTTGCTGCTATTGCTGATGCATATATTGCTTCATTGAGATTTGTATGAGTGTCTTCATCTAAGATTAATTTGAGTGCTGCATTGTAGAATTTAATAGTTCGAAGGTTATGCTTTGTTGGTTTTATTTTTCGGAGCTGTTCTCGTTCCTCCATTGCAATATTTTGTATTTGACTTGTATGGTTCTTGATTTCTTCCTTGGCTTCTTGTATACTGTTCTTATTTTCCGTCAAATAATTATGTTCGATGTGTTATGAACTCGTTTTATTTTCGTCTTTTAACTGACTCAGATCACACCTTTCCAGCACTTTTAAACTTACAACATTATCTTCACGGTGATTTGTGTGTATCACGGTTTCTACATTATGACCTGTGACTTGTTTGATGTTATTACTTTTTATTTCTGATTCTGATTCCGGTTCCTTTTCATATTTTGTTGATTCGTCTCTTCTGGTTACAATTCTTTTAATTTCATTAATTTCAGCCTCTGTCAATCGGTTATTACGAATAATGTACCTTCATACATTAAAACAAGCAAAACCCTTTTAATCAGGAAGGCACGAATGCCTCCCCGATTAAAGGGGTTTTGCTTTTGATAAGACACAAGAAGTGTCGAAGCAAAATAGCTACTTTTGTAATGATATTATAACATATTCATGTTATAATTTCTGAATATATATATATATATATATATATATATATATATTCCTCCATATCATTTCACATCTGCTACATTTACATTTACAAAATTTACTTTTTGATTCCTAGCATAACTTATTATCGGAGGTCCTCAAATGGATTGTCTGTTGCAGTTAGCATGATCTATATATTTCCTTAAACAAATGAATATCAATCATTTTCCGAAACACTGAACATTAATTAATAAAATGAATAATCAACGGGCAAGCGATCCATTAAAGATTCAAATATTGATAAACATTTGTCAGTTGCTGAAGGTTATTTGTTTGAATAATATTTTCACAATATAACAGAATGCTATCTGCAGGGTGGTACATCTAGTTATCGAATTGTTTCATGGAATTTGGATGACTGTGTCCACGAACAACCTCTCGTCACGAATAGAAGTGTGCAATTATGGTACTGATTCTGCTCTGCTACTGGTATTAAGTTATTTGCTTCTTCTAGAGAAGGGTTGGTTTTCTGTCGGTGTTTTCCTTCCCTTAGACGACCATGTGTTCCCACGCTAACAATTTCCATCTACACGGTTTTGATAATGGAGAGATCATTGCTTCTGCTACTATTTAATTTATAATTGGGGATAAAATAATTGAAGGAGCATTATATTTTTCTTTGCTTTTGATTCATTATTCGTTTTGGAAATGGCAGCAGTAACCTAACGTGAATTAAGCAGGTGGCTGTGGTAGTTATATCTGCGAATATCACCGTTTAAATTTCGCGTAATATATATTATATTAATTTAAATTTTCCGTAATATATATATATGATAGTAGTGGATTCAGATACAAATAATATATATCTGTGAAGGCAATATAAATAAATTATATGCTTTTTCTTTTTGGGGCATTTACGTTGATAAACTTTTCGGAGGACGAAACGTGTTGATAAAGAAATGTTTTCATATATATATATATATATATATATATAGGAAAGAAAAGAATATTAATAAAAAGTTTTGAATTTAAAAATGTACTTCATATATATATATATATAATAAGTGTTGGACTATATATTTATAAAACAAAATAAGGGGTGTGCGTGTATATATATATACATATTAATCATCCACATACAGGCTTGCTTTGCAGGTCTCAATGTGGCGATAACATCAACATGCTTCTGAGCGGGATCGAATATCGATCGATTTAGCTGTCAGTCGGAGACACTACCCTCTAAGCTATAGACGCACGAAATCTAAGCAGTGAAATATATCTATATATAAATACACCTCTTTTTTCTTTTTGTTTTATTCTGCTCGAGTGCTAGCTGGCCATTTATCCTTGCTTCTTGGGATTGACATGTGTTTCCCTAACTCCCTGCTTAATATATGGGAATGTTAGTTAAAATCGGGAAGAAAAGAATTTTTCCCAGAGGTATGATTTTACCACTTTTAATTCTTGTCTGAACTATTCTTTAGGGTTATTTTTTTTCTTTGAGGTCCTCCCAGAAAAGCACTCCCCTACGTAGTCTTTCTTCTAATATTTATTCTATTTTTGTTAATTTTATCTTTCTAACTGATGTTTTCCGTGATATTTGAGTGCTTAAGTTTTGTTAAAATCACTAATTTTTATATTATGTATTTTTCTTTGTTTTTCGTTTCTTTTTTATTATTCTGGTTCTGTACTATCACTTACGCGCAAATACCCTTGGGAAAGGTATTAATCCGTTTATTCCTTCCAGTTATGGGTTAAATAGCAGGACAGATTAGGTTCTATAGCCTTGGTCGGCAACCAGTCTACCGCAGAAAGCAATGGAAACCTACTGCGGGATAATCTTCTGCCCAGTCAGTCATGTCTCTTTTGAGAAATGATCGCCCAAGCGTGTATCACGTATGGCACTTGACTAACTGAATATAATAGTTGGAATCATGATTAAGGCTTCTACTGGTTATAAAGTGGGGGATAGTTTTTCTATTGTTATGAATGTTATATATCGACAAACAACAAACACGCATATATATAAAAATATAAAGTTATATTTTTATTAATGACGATGAATCGTGTAGCATAGGGAACAGAGAATTGAGAGAGCGCGCTTCTAATGGGTTGACGGGAGTGTAGTCTTATCTGTTGTGTCTCTCTTCACCGGCCGATCTCTGTTGCTCCTCTACTGGCGAATCCGTGTGCCGAGGTCTTTTTATAATCTTCCAGAACCGGGACTTTTTCTTCCGGTTTTGCCTCGCCCACGCACGCCCACGTAATTCTCAGAGACACCTGTTCTGTTTGCCTCTGTAGTTATTTCCGCTGCTGCCGGAAATAAGGTCAAACGACATCCGTTCCTTTCAACGACCGGAAACACCCTCGCTTGCATCAGCCTTCCTCGGGTGGGGCCAGATTGTTATATTACATGAAGTAATAAACTGATCCCCCATTAATTACTATATAATAATATAATACATTCCTTCTCCCTCTAGCTATGAGTCAAATAGTATGACAGATTATGTTCTATAGCCTTGGCTGGCAACCAGTCTACCGCAGAAAGCAATGGCAACCTACTGCAGGATAATCTTCTGCCCAGTCAGTCATGTCTCTTTCGAGACATGATCGCCCAAGCGTGAATCACGTATGGCACTGGTCATTCATGCATGCTTCTTGGGATTGACCTTTGTTCTATTCCCTTCCCGTTTAATATATTAGAATGTTAATTATTCTTCGCATCATCTAAAAGCTCTCTTGGTAGACGATTCAACTGCCCAAATAAGCTATTCAGTTTGATTGTGTAGAGTCCCAAAACAGGACCCAAGACCCAACTGTTGCAGCCAAAAATATGAAAAAGAAAGCCAGAAATGAAACTCTAAAACGATTGAAACAACGCTGACATGATGAAGCTTTTCATGGCATAAAGCCGATGTTGATAAATTAACTCTTGTCGATGGTTACGAATAATCTGGATTAAAGGCTGAAATGGAAGTTTTTATTCTTCCAGCAAAGACCAGAGTTTTTTCACTGATAACTTTCATACACTTATCATACATAATAATGTGAACCTAAAATGCGGGTTTTGCGACTAATATCCGGAAAACATAGACCAACTAATCTCAGAATGTTCTGTACTTGCACCAAATGAATATAAAAATAGTTAACTTAACTGTGGATGAAAGCAATTGTTTTTTTTTTTTTGTTTAAATTTTTTCATAGATATGACTTTTCATAGGTTTGATTTTTTCATAGGTATGACTTTTCATAGGTATGACTTTTCATGGGTATGATTTTTTCATAGGTATGACTTTTCATAGGTATGACTTTTCATGGGTATGATTTTTTTCATAGGTATGACTTTTCATAGGTATGACTTTTCATAGGTATGATTTTTTCATAGGTATAACTTTTCATAGGTATGACTTTTAATAGGTAAGATTTTTTCATAGGTATGACTTTTAGTTCTTTGTAGAATCTGTAATCGATATCTTGACTTTCTCTAAGTTAAAACTTAGTAACTTACTTTTTAATATTTTTTTTTGTTTTTTTTTAATCATTTCACCCCGAGCAAGGCGGAAACGCCACTGATGTGCAGGGGGCTACGTAAATGTAAAAACATTAATTAGAAAAGAGTGAGGAGTACAAACTAGTTAGAAAGGAACAATAGAAAGCTGAGACTGCAGGTGCGATGACAGATACATAGGTGGAGAGAAAGGAAGGTTATACAGGGGTGGGGAGAGAGCTAGAGTCCAGTGGTTAGTAGATGAGTATTGACTTAGCATTTAAATTTCTGGAGGATGTAGCCGTCAGGAAAGCAAGAATACGGGAGCGAGTTCCACAGGTGAAAAGTGCGAGAGAAGAAACTGCAGGAGTAGAATTGTCGTCTGCATTTGGCTAAACTGACTGTGAATGGGTGGGACCCAGATGCCAGTCTGTTTGCACGAGTAAACACCTGTTGAGGATGCATCAGTGACTTAAGTTCGTCTGAGCAGAAGCCATGAAAATATTTATAGAACAGACAAAGGGAGGCCACCTTTCGACGATGGGGAAGTGGCTGCAGTCGAGCCGCCAGATCAGTACCTATCACATTGCAGACTCTCCTTTGGAGCCTGTCAAGAACACTGAGGAGAACGGCAGGGGCACCTGACCATAAATGGCAGCAGTACTTCATGCACATTAGATATGTTCTCCTGTCGTTCGGTTATACTTTCCCTCTTTTTCTTGAATGGTAATGAATGCTCATCTCTTGATTTCTGTTCGAAGAAGGGGTCTCGTTTTCTTTCCTCTTCTCAGGTCTAATAGTGGTGCTGTTACGTGTTTCTTGTGATATGTTTGGAAGGTGGTAACGTCCTTCATACTGAGGATAATTAGTAGACAGTTCTCTGGTTTCTGCTTCTCGACTGGTATTTAGGAGCCCCAATCTCTTGTTGAGAGTTTAGAGAGGCCTTTTTAATAAACAGAAGAATATCATGGTTTTAGCAATGCCATATCGTTCATGAATGAGTATTCCTGAAAGCACCTCTGGTGGGCAACTTTGAAGCCAAACTATGTTACATTCTGCTCCAGTTTCTTCCTTCACATGTTACATTTGACCAACGACTGCTATTGCTACCTTATGCTTCTTCTGACTAAAATAACTCACCATGATTACAAGCAGGCGTTTCATCAGTAACCCTGAAGAACCCGCTTCTCTTCTAAACTGCGTCTAGAGATTATATGCAAGTTATGAATTGGCATAAAGAATTGCGTCTTTAATGATCTACGCTTGGTTAAAGACTGGTTATCAAGCTATTCAAAGAAATATTGCTCTAGAAAATCACAGTAACTTTGGAATTCATTTTAACCCTGTCTTTCAATTTAAATGAACCCACGAGCTCATTACCAATAATCCCAGACCATATCATGATCCCACTGCCGTCTTGTTGGCGTGTAAAACATTTTCTTGAGTCAGGTTTCTTGCAAACTCGTTCTCGAGCCCATCCATCGGGCCCATCGTGTGTGATCCTTGATTCGCCTGTAAAAGGCACTTTACTGAAAACAGTCTTCATATATTTTTTGCCCACTGCAATCTTTTTTCCTTATTTTTTTTGTTAAAATGGGTTTCTTTATTTGATTCTTTACATCAACAAACTTCTTTAATGCTTTACACCTTGTTTCTCTTGACACCATGAGAACTCCAGCGGCCTCAAATATGAACGCACTTGACGCATTTGGTTGTTTTTATTATTCTCTCGCTTTGTTAAATTCCTGAATTAAGCCTGAGACTTTTTCCATTGATTCAATTCCCATTTGACATATTTTCTTGATTGTTCGATGATCCTTTTTCAAATCCTTAGAGATTTGAAGCAAAGTCTTTCCTTTGCGAATTTCTTTGATTATATAGTTCTTTTCATTGATTGTTAGTTCTTTTTTACGAGCCATAATACTAAATTCTAGTTCTTGCAAATAATCTCTTGACACTGCAAATTACTATAATTACTGAAAAATAGTAAATATCAATCAGAAATTGAAGATTGGGACTTAATTGCTTTCGTGCTTACTCGCTATACATAATAGTACAAATTATTTCATTGGATAATATTTATCTATGAATTTTACATAAAATATATGACAATACCTGTTTTGCATATAATCGCTAGACACAGTTTAGATCACTTCTTTACTTCTATGTCTGACTAATGCCATCTATGCATCTCTACCGTCTTGGCAGCTCTGATCGCGGGATGGTGTCTTTGGACCCCTTTTTTCTCTCCCCTACCAGCAAAGAATCCTCTACCAACAGAATATCCCTGCTATGAACATATGGTCTGAGAGTTATTTCCATTCGTGAGGTATCTTGGAATGAAGTTTTTAGTCTCCTGTTCAAAACTGCGTCTTTGTAGTCTCTACCTTCGTGAGAGCCGGCATCTATGCTTTCATTCCAGCAAAGTCAAACCTCTATCATCTCGTTTATTCTCATCTGCATGCTGGGCCGCTGTTGTCCACAGGAATCACTTCTCCCAGCTGTACCGGAGCGATATGTCTGATTACTGTTTGTTTGTTTTTAATAAATCCAAGCGTTTCCTAAATAAAGCAAAGTTATTGTTTACGTATAGCATCTCGCATTTACGGTTTTAGAAAATATCGGCGGCTCTTTCTCTATGTTATGGTGCCCTGTTTACATTGGAATGAACTCTTCCTCCCTTCATAAATACAAACCTGCGAGACTTCTTAAAGGAGGGAGTTAAGACGCAGTGTAACTTGGCAGTTCGGACTAACATTTCTATTTACTGAGTAATAACACTCTTATTTTTTATATACAGTACTGTGTAAAAGTATTAGGAAAATAACTATTTTATCTTTTATGAGGCATCAAAATAAAGTGTAAAATCACTCCTGTCGTTACACTTTTTCATACTACCGGTAGTGTGCAAACGTATTAGAACAGAGGTGATTTTCCTAAAAACATCACTGAAATTCAAATACAGATCGAAAATAGAAGTAAATTGCTAAAAAATATTGATTATTTAAAACTAGGTGTAAAGGAAATATATTAAAAAGAAGTTATATTTATTTATTCATATTTTCTATTAAACAAGATATTTTGAAACTACTCATTATTCTATAATCCTTGGATGTGACTCTTTTTCTTATTCCCCTCTCCAATTGATAAATCCAATGTTACTTCGCAAGACACACTTTGGGAACAAATACAAGCTGCTTGGCAGGAGATACCATTAGATACATTGATAAAAGCTTGTGATATTAATACCTGACAGAATGAAGGCAGTGATCAGAGCAAAAGACTATTATACTAAATATTAAATTTATTTTGCAACAAGTATTTTTCTTGTTAAAGCATTTGTTGTGTAAAGCTAATAAAATTATTTATTTTCTGTCAATATGCCTCATAAAAGATAAAATAGTTCTTGTTCTAATACTTTTGCACATTACTATATATATATATATATATATATATATAACAGCATGCAATGTGTGTATAGAAGAATCCAAAGGAGTATTCTGTACATACAGTGGTAGGATAACTCTCTAAGAGAGTTCTAAACACATATGCATATAGAGTATATAATACATATAGAGCAAATATAAGAAAAATTAATAACAAAGGATTTTACAGGAATCTATCTATCTATCTATCTATCTATCTATCTATCTATATATATATATATATATATATAGTCATCCGCAGACTGATCTGTTTCGCTGTATCACTGGTCATCAGTACGGTTAGACTCCGATTGCTTTTAACCCAGGATTGTAACCCGACCGAATTTGCGTCAGTACATTTTTTAAAGTAATGAGTAACCACAGATCTTCATAGGAAAATGACAATCAACGCATCACTAAAAAATATAAAAATATATTTTTATTGCCAAATTATCAAAACTACATTTTATGATCTTCAAGATATATATCTTAAGAAAAACAAAATTTTACTCTGAAAGGACAAAATTATATATAAAATTAATGTAGATGAAAATATAAAAATTACGTGCCAAAATATATAGATTCCGGCATTAAATTACCTTTAGAGGTGAACAGGGCCGTAGCTGATGCTAAAAAAAAAACCGGGCACAGAGAAAATTGCCCGGATTTATTGGTTGACAATGTGATGACGTCATCAGTGCGATCCGTTTCCAGAAACTATGATTTTTTTGCGGATTTTTTTGGCTATTCCAATGGAATTTAGGCACAGAACGTGAACCAAAGCAGGAAATCGGGTTCACACCTTCTGAGTATAACCAGTCTTTTCTCCCAAAATTAATAGATAAACAAACAGATTTTTACTGCGTTCATTCGGATGTTTTCTTCGTTTTTCTTTCTTTCTTTCTTTCTTTCTTTCTTTCTTTCTTTCTTTCTTCGCGAATTGCTTAATTTGATTTCTGAAGAAGACATTTTTCCTTGCCCGGATTTTCACTATGATTGCACGGATCGGCCCGGACCCGTGCCCGGTGGGCCCGGTGGGCCCGGTAGTCAGATACGACCATGGAGGTGAATATGCTGCCAAAAAAATTAACTATAACACGCAAACCACATTAATTGCATGACACCATTAGCAGGGTTGATTCTGTGACCTGATTTTTACATTCCTCTCGGTGACGAGACATTTAATTGGTAAAAAAAACACTTAGAAGCCGATTAGTGAGAAGTGAATGCACCATTACCTCAGCCAATAATTGAACTCTTTTCCCAGATTCATATCTTCTGCACCGATGCCCTTACAGTTCGATTTATCGCAAAGGAAACCTCCAAAAAATGATTTTCCTCATATTGTTCAATTAACAAACGATATTCTCAGAGTTAAAAAGAAAATTCGGACGGTTCTTAGATTTCGTACATCTTATTTGAAGATGCGTAAAATAAAGAAACCGTTGTGGTTTTGTCATCTTCGCTGATTTTTAAAGCCTCGAAATCTAACATCTAGAAATGTCACTTCATTCTGCCGACGAATCCCTCACAATAGATATTAACAGGGCTTCTTAAATGATAGGCAGGACTGTTGTGGATTTCGTGATAAAAGACGCGTGTCTTGCTTCATCTTCTTTCTAAACTTTCCACTGATATTTTGACGCATGCGCAAAGAAGGAAATGAAAGAAAAAAGTCTTCATCAATAGAAAACCAAGAAGACGGCAGCTTGAAAACATATGATAAATACCCTTGCCCAAAGGATAAACTTGGAGAAGTCTATGAACTCTTCAACCTTTAACACACATTTGCCTTTCTCGTCTCTGCCTTTAATTTTTTTAACATAAAGCCTTGCGGCCTACAGCATTTAAAGAACGTCGATTCGTTTCCTTTAACATTCTTACTAGATTCGAACAAGCTTTACTTTTTTGTCTTCTATTAAAGAAGGCAACTTCTTTCTTTTCTCTTCTTACAAATGCTGTTGATTTCTCAAGATATCGTCGGCCATTTGCGAAATATCCGCCACTAGTTACTGAAAAGCAGTATAAAGGTCTTTCGAAAATGGATTCATTAATCAAACCTCATAGACCGCAAATCTTCGTCAGCTTTACGGCTTTATCGTATTTGTCAAGCAAAGAATAGTTTGGCACAAGGCTAGCTTTAGAAGAAATCTCAGTACACCAAATCCATCAAGAGAATATAACTTGCCTTTAACATTAACATTCAATTTTCTGGTTTACTTATTCTTAATCACCAAATATTGATTCTCCTATCTAAACAACAAAACGGACATCTTTATTTTAAAAGACAAAGTGAGCAACAGTAACGTTAAGCTATCTTTCGAATTTTAATCATTTAATTACAACGATATCATTCATTGTACCGTCGAGTGTTTGTCTTATATTTTCACACAGAAGTGCCTACGATATGTTAAATATTATTTTGCAGTTCAATGATTTTGCCAAAAAATTCTTGTTAACCAAATGATGTTGGTAAAGTTTTTTAAGATGTGCTTGATAAATAAATAGTGAATTTCAGCTTTTAATTCTTTTACGCTCTTTTTGCAATAGTTTATTTGATACTGTGAGCTCTTATCGTGTGTGTGTGTGTGTGTCAGTTGGGCATTGTCTGTGAAAAAAAGAGCAACATGGTACAAATCACCCCAGCGGGTTATTTAGTATCATAAGAACATCTATCTAAACTTATTTATAAATGGAATTTGTCTGTGTGTGTATGTATGTGTGTGTCCGTTACCTATAGACTCCGAAACGGCTGAACTGATTTTCTTGAAAATTTACACGGTTATACTATAAGCGTCTGCGAGTTTTTTAGCTAGGTTTTGTGTCTAAGTACCCTCGATAAATATCGAAAATCGATAATCGAAAAAATCGGGTTATATGAAGAGTGGTCCGATTTTAATCAAATTTGATACACTCATAGACAAAGACATAAGAAACTATATTCAGAAGTTTCAAGGTTGCAGTGCTTACAATAGCGCAAAAAATCGATAATATATATATATATATATATATATATATATATATATAAAAGACAAGATCTTCGTGTGTGTGTTTGTTTATCTGTCTGTATGTTCTTTATACAAATCCACAATATTTATCCGATTCTCAACAAACTTCACACAAATATTCTTTAGGCTGAGTCTGAGCTCCAGAACCATGAATTAGTTTTAAAGCTTTCATTACACCCGAGCAACGCCAGTCTATACTGCTAGTGTGTCATAACTCTGGAAATAACCAATGGGGATTGAGCGCACTATTTCTTAGATTCAGAACATATAAACAAAAAGTAAATTATATTTCAAGTTAACTCTACTGAAGAAAATGCCGTCGTATCTCGAAGGCCGAAGTACTGCCTGTTGCTGCTGTGAAAAAAAAGTATTTCTGCATTCGATGAGGTCAACGAAGAGATAAATGAGTTTCACTCGTAGCCAATCAGGGTGCAAGCGTCGCTGTGTGAACGGACTGATGTGGTGAGCATGCTAATGAATTTCATTGCCCCACGAATAGAAAGAAAAACGCGTAGAGCCCAATAGGCTGCTTTAAATCTCTCACATTGCACCAAAGACGTCAGGTCGGATGAATTTCGACGGCAGTGCGACATAGGTTGCGGAAAATGAACATTTTTTGCCGTGAGCTAATATGCACGCGTTTAGATACCCAAATTTAAACCGGCTTTGTATCACATCCTGACACTGTGAATGTAAGTGTGGTGGAGTAAATAATATTAGTACACCAACCACAGGTAGCTGCAAATGAATGACTTCTTGATGAATGCATTTCATTTTTTAACTGTAACACAATATTATATATATATATGTAAATTACTTATATTGATTATTATTTATTTTGCGAGTGTGCCTCTGCCGTGAAAAATGACAGCAAAAATTTTGAAAGGATCGTTAGCTCTTCCCTCATAGATTATCCACCATGAATGTTACAAGAGGGATTAAATATTAATATATATACACAGAAATACGATATATATATATATATAAATTCACAAATATATATATATATAGATTCACAAATATATATATATATATATATATATATATATATATATATATATATATATATATATATAAATTCACAAGTATATGTATATGTATAAATTCAAAATATATATATATAAATTCACAAATATATATATATATATAAATTCTCAAATATATACATATAAATTCACAAATATTTATATACATATATAAATTCAAAAATATATATATATATATATATATATATATATATATACACAAATAAATATATATATACACACAAAAGTATATATATACACAAATATATATATACACACAAATATATATATATATATAGTATGAGTAATTGTTACTAGTGGAAATATTCTCCACACTTAGATATTTACTTCATAAAGTGATCAATACAAAAGTATAGCATAAGTATATGGTACTTATTAGTATTACTATAATAAGTGCATACTGCAACTTGATAGCTATAAAGTTTCGATGCTAAAAGACCATCATCAGATAATAAAATGGGTTTAATTTATTTTGTAATATATATTTAAGAAAATCTTTTTAAAAAATAATGAATAAAATTGAAAAATTAAAAACAAGGTCATATAAGGAAAAAATTTTACGTGGACTAGAAAGTAATAAGCTTTCAACGAACGGTGTAAGATTCGCTTGCTAGACGGTAGTTTAGCGAATGTTTAAAAGGGGAATCCCAGACATGTCAAAGTTTAAACTGGAAAAAAGATGAAGCAGAAAAATTAAATAAAAAATAAAGAAAGAATAGAAAAGAAAAAGAAAAAACAAAAGAGAAGACGAATTCAAACATTTAAAAAAGAAAAAAGAAAAAAGAAAACAAAAAATCAAAACTAACAGAAGGATATGAATAATGAACTGATATATATATATATATAAATATATATAACTTGGTACTAACCATTTGGATAAATGGTGGTGTGTACCAAATTATTATCCTATTTCGATTATATTTGATATTATGATTGATTTGTTTATGATACCCTTGAAATTATATTATAGCCGCTGTTTTTAGGGTTCTATTATAGTCATGGCTTTGCTGATAGAAAATGCTTTCAGTGAAGCAATTATTTTGCTGATGGTGTTTTAGCTATCAAGTTGCAGTATGCAATTATTATTATTATTATTATTATTATTATTATTATTATTATTATTATTATTATTACGGGAAAATCCAGATATTAACAAAATAGTATTAACAACCAACGTATTAAATTTATTTGTTTCAAAATTATTTTTAATCGATACGCGTATTTGAGTAAATATTCTGTTTTTAATTAAACTCTATATTTACATATATATTTCTACCGGTCTTATTATTTACGAGAAATTTTGTGACTAAAATGTGTCATTAAGCAGGATTCGAACCTGAAACCCCAGACAACATATACGAATCAAATAGAGAGTAAAGAGAATAAACTTAGCTGACGCTGCTTTGCTATTGTTCCTCTAATGAACTGAGCTAACGCTGCCGCGCTGTTGCCTCGCTGCTGCCTCGCTGCTGCCTCTCTCTCTCTCCATGAGCGTGACAGGAGGATATATATATATATATATATATATATATATATATATATATATATTAACATTCTCCTTAGAGTTTGCCTCTATTGGAATTTGCCTTACCAAATTCCAAGGATTCTCCGTTATATATATATATAACGTAGAAATATTGATTAATTACTTAGTTTCTGATCATAATAAGGTTAGACCAGTTATTGCAAATCGCCTGAGGATACCACTCACGGTAGAAACCTAGGTCGCGTAATAACTCGTTTACAAATGAAATATATATATATATATATAGTCATCCGCAGACTGATCTGTTTCGCTGTATCACAGGTCATCAGTACGGTTAGACTCCGATTGCTTTTAACCCAGGATTGAAACCCGACCTTATTGGCGTCAGTCGGCGATTCTACCTACTTCGGGAGAAGAAGGCAGACATTTTAGCGTGTATATTGTCATTATAACTGCCCAATATCCAGAGTGCTCTAATCCATTACTGAATGAGCGATGCGTACATGCCAGAGTAGCTACTGTTTTTCAAAGTCTACCATTCTTCCAGAGTGCTCAATCAGGGTGTGAGTGCGTAAATAGTGTAATATATATATTAGTCATCCACATACAAACCCGTTTTGCTGTATCAGAGCTGATCAGTGTGATTCACTTGCTTTTGGCCGGGATCGAAATTCGACCGATTTGGTGTCAGTCGGAGTCTCTACTCCCTAAGCCATAGGCGCATGCAACCAGAGCCGGGAAATTTTAACGTGTTGTATATAAGCAGTGTATAAACACGCCAGTCACCGAAAGAACTCAATTCATTTCTGAAGAGTCACGCATATAGTAGAAGTGGAAACTGTTTTTAAAATTTTCTTCTCCAGAGAGCTTAACTGTAATGAGAGCATTATATATATATATATATATATATATATATATATATAAATATATATATATATATATATATAGTCATCCGCAGACAGATCTGTTTCGCTGTATCAGAGGTCATCAGTACGCTTAGACTCCGATTGCTTTTAACCCAGGATTGAAACCCGACAGAATTGGCGCCAGTCGACGATTCTACCTCTGGGCTATGAGTGTTCGGTTGAAGAAGGCAGACTTTTTAGCGTGTATATTGTCATTACAGTCTTTATTATAATAGGAGAATGTTTTATATATGAATATAGGCTTGCTGCCATTCTGCAGCATTCATCAATCTTTATAGAGTACTGTGCAAAAGTATTAGGGAAAGATCTATTTCATCTTTTATGAGGCATTCAAATAAAGTTTACCCTTGTCCTTACACTTTTGCACACTACCGGTAGTGTGCAAAAGTATTAGGACAGGGGGGTGATTTTCTTAAGAACCTCACTGGAATTCAAATACAGGTTGAAAAGCCAAGTAAATTTCTAATAAGTATTGATTATTTAAAACTAGGCGTAAAAGAAATGTAGTAATAAGATGTTATATTTAATTTTTTTCTAATTTTCTATTAAACAAGTTATTTTGAAACTACTCTATTGAACATCTATAGGATATTTTGGATTAAAAAAATTGATACATCTAATGTTACTTTGCAAGACACGCATTGGGAACAAATACAAACTGCTTGGCAGAAGATACCATTAGATACATTGAAGAAACTTGTGATGTCAATGCCTGACATAATGAAGGCTGTGATCAAAGCAAAAGGCTATTATACTAAATATTAAATTTATTTTGTAACAAGTATTTTTTCTTGTTAAAGCATTTGTTGAGTAAATAAAATAAAATTACTTTAATAAAATTGTTTTTTCTGCCAATATGCCTCATAAAAGATAAAACAGTTCTTGTCCTAATACTTTTGTACAGTACTGTATATATAACACACACACACACACACACACACACACACACACATGTATATATATATATATATATATATATATATATATATTTTATTGATTGTCTAATTACTTAGTTTCTAGTCATAATAAGGTTAGACTAGTGATTGCAAATCGCCTAAAGACACCACTCATGGTAGAAACCTAGGTCGCGTAATAACTCGTTTACAAAATAGAATATATATATATATATATATATATATATATATAATTTAATCGTATCACCCCGAGCAAGGCGATAACGCCACTGATGTGCAGGGGGCTACGTAATAGTGAAAAGATTGGAAAAGAGAAATCCGGAAACCACATCCTAAACAGGGAACAAGGGATGAACCTCTTAACCTGTTCAATAGACATGGGTGGAGTGTGAACCGGGCGATAGATAGATCTATCTACTCCAATTTATATATATATATATATATATATATATATATATATAACGGTATTTATTATGATAGGAGGATAATTTATATATGAATCTCGGCTTGTTGCCATTCTGTAGCATTCATCGATCTTTATATATTCATATTGTTAATTTTTCAACAGTTTCAATTTTTACATTGTTTTCAATTGCTTTTCTTTGAAATTTTTAGTTGAATATTGTTTAGTATATGAAAATATATCTCTTTTAATGATAAACCACCAGTTTTCTGTTTGATAGGTAGAGGCTAGGAGCCATTTCATTAATCAAGTGTCATTGAGACCTTTTTTTTTTCGTTTCAGTAAAGTCGATAGAATATTTATCTTTTAGTATCCGTATATTGTCTTCAGCAACATAAATTATTGTGTGTGCATTTTATCTCTTAAGAATTTGTCGTCCAAGAACTTATAACAATTGTATGATTTATCTAGACGCTAGCATGATATTAAACAGAACCAACAGATTTATTGTCCAAAATAAGACCCACACCATCCCAATTGACTCCACCTCCCCATTATATATTCAACATCATATTGGTTGATTATTTAGACGAAGAAGACAAAACGTCATTTAACCATCACATCCATCCAATATAGCTCTATATCTGCCGTAAAAATTTACGGTTGAGAATTTGGCTTTTATGTACTCCTTCACCTAATTCACACGTTCGTCTTTGTAATGTTTACTTCCAGTTTGTTGTGTAGTTTTTTCTTTTGCATCTTTAACTAATGTTGATTATGTTCTAAATATACTCTGTCTGTTTATATTCTGAACATCAGCCTCTATTTTTGGCGAGATCAATTGAAACTTCTTGCTAAGTACTTCTTGTCTTGTCATTTCTCTCGGATATCTATTTGGGACATTCTTAAAGGCATATTTCTCGTCTTGTCGATGTTTTTAGCTATATTTTTTGCTTGTTCAGTATTGTCTTGCTAAGTACAAAAATTGTATTCCAATCACGTTCACACTCAATATCTTGTTTATATTTTTGAGGGGCTTACTGCCTATCACGTTTAATACACCGGTTCTCGCTCGGTCACAGAAGTTAAGCAAAGTTGAGCCTGGTCGGCACTTAGATGGATGACCGCTTGGGAATACCAGGTGCTGTAAGCGTATAGTGACGGATGTGCATTGTGGTGCAGTGGATATCGGCTCGGAAAGAGAAATCGGTGAGCCGAGTTAGAATTCCAATTGAATACCCTGTATTCACTTAAGGCACTGGTACCCTTGGAAAAGGTATTAATCCGTCCCTTCCCTCCAGTTATGGGTTAAATAACAAGGGTAGGACTTGGGGACCCTGCCCTTAAAAACAAATCCCAATGAATCTTGATATTCGAAAAGAAATGTGACCTGGTGTAATGTTTAGCAAGCTTGTTTCACTAGATTTAATATATTTAGAAATATAGATTATGTAGGACTTTGTACACACTATTTACATTGTTTGAACTGTTGTCCTCATCTTTACTGCCATATTTTGACGTTTCGGCCGTTCGATCTTCTTCAGGTGATTGGAAATTCGAACTGGACTAGACACAAAAACTTATACAAAAAACAACAATAAATTGTTGAAAGAAAAATGTATTACCAGCAATAAATAAAGTTTAGTTGGCAATAAATGACCCAACCAACCAACCAACCAACCAACCAAAAATCATTTTTGAGATTATATTATTCTTAAAACACTTCGATGTATTTTAATGATTAGCAATCTTCTTTCTATCGATTAATTACAACTGAATACTGAGTTTGAGTTTCAATTGGTACGCCACAGTTTCGAATTTGTGTCACATGTAAGCTACGCTAAGAAACCGTTAAACACTTCGAAGTGTTTAACGGTTATCAAACTTGTCTCATTAGATCATATTCGACCGAACAGTGAGTTCGATCCTCACTGTGTTCCTCTTACTTTTTATCTTTGTGCACACATTTAAGCTATGCCTAGTAAATTGATACATCAGGTGGCAGTAGGGCTCTTTGACGTAGTGTAAGGTTTTGCAACCTTGTTTCACTAAATTTCATATATTTATAAATATAGATTATGTAGCACTTTGCTCCCACTATTTACATTTTTTAGACTGTCGTCCTTATATTTATTGCTATATTTACGACGTTTCGGTCGTTCGATCTTTTTCAGGTGATTGGAAATTCGAACTGAAACTTTTACTTCTTCCACTGAGGTAGATTATTCTAGTTGCGCGTGTCATGCATGTTTCAGATGTTTCAATATCAGTTATTTTTTTTTTTAATCATTTCACCCCGAGCAAGGCAGAAATGCCACTGATGAGCGGGGGGCTACATAACTGTAAAAAGATTAATTAGAAAAGAGTGAGGAGTACAAACTAGTTAGAAAGGAGCAATAAAAAGCTGAGAAAGCAGGTGCTATGACAGATACATAGGTGAAAAGAGAGGGAAGGATATACAGAGGTGGGGAGAGAGCTAGAGTCCAGTGGTTAATAGATGAGTATTAACATTGCATTTAAATTTCTGGAGGTTGTAGCCATCAGGAAAGCAAGAATATTGGAGAGAGTTCCTTAGACGGGAAGTGCGAGAGAAGAAGCTGAAGGAGTAGAATTGTCGTCTGCATTTGGCTAAACTGACTGTGAATGGGTGGGACCCAGTTGCCAGTCTGGTTGCACGAGTAAACACCTGTTGAGGAGGCACCAGTGACTTAAGTTCGTCCGAGCAGAAGCCATGAAAATATTTATAGAACAGACAAAGGGAAACCACATATCAACGGTGGGTAAGTGGCTGCAGTCTAGCCGCCAGATCAGTACCTATCACATTACAGACTCTCCTTTGGCGCCTGTCGAGAACACTGAGGAGAACGGCAGGGGCGCCTGACCATAAATGGTAGCAGTACTCCATGCACGGACGGATGGTTGACTTGTATATATGCAAGATGGATTCAGGTGGAAAAAACATCCTGGATCGTCATAGTGACCCAACCTTCTTAGCAGTAGATTTAGCTATGGATTCAATATAGTGGTTCCATTTGAGGTCTGAGGAGAGGGTAAGGCAGAGGAGGCGTAGTGTATTGCTAAGTTGTTTTTTTTTACCTCTGCTGTAAAAGAGTATTAAACTCTCAACTCTTTCTGACAATTCCTCTGGATCCTTCAAGTCTAGTGGATAAAATTACTGACTACATTTTATCTCTCAATTGTGTTTCTGTCTTCGGACAGAATACAAGAAATAAATAACACATGCTTGACCCTGAGCAACAATTCTACCATTGCAACAAAGAATGAAGATGGGTGGAATATCGACTCCATTGCGGCGTTGGTTGTGGCCATTGGGTAACTATTATCCATGTGCAGATGCTTGGGCTTCCCACTTGTGCCATATCCCGTCACCACTGTGGGATGTAAATGTTTTTTGTATCTTATTCTACTTTTTTCCATAGTTTTGGTCTCGTTCCGTTCACGGAAAAACACTTGAGATGCTAGGTCCCTCGTATTCCAACCCTGCCGCTGCACCACTCTCATTGCACTGAAGTAGAAGAATTGATGGAAAAACAACACCACCGTGGCAGTGGTTGCTTGAACTAGGCAATTTTTGTCTTTTGTTCGTATGTACACGTAAGGGAAGCCTACATTAAAACTATTGTGGTGCAATGGCTATCGGCTAAGAATAAGAAATCATAGAGCCGAGTTCGAATTCCGGTCGAGTTCGTTTGATTCCCTTATGCACAAATACTCTTGGAAAATATATTAATATTTCTGTTCTCCCTCCATCTATGGTTTGAATAGCAGGACAGATTAAGTTCTGTAGCCTTGTTTGGCAACCGGTCTACCGAAAAAATATTGGTAACCTACTGCGGAAAAATCTTCTGACAAGTTACAAGACATCGTAAGAGACATGATCACACAAGCGTGTATCACGTATGACAATCAACTGACGGATATTAAAAATGAACATGTGTTACATTCTATTCTCGTGTATCCTTGAGTGCAGTAGATATTGACATTGGTTAGTTCCAGTGACTTGACCCAAAGAGTTGTGACTTAAATACCAGGCTACAACAGTGCTGAACAAATAACATAGTGAGATAAGTTAAAGGGAGATAACTACATGGCTACCAGAAATAGCATCGCATATGGAATGAGAATAATATATCCCACTGATGGTAATAAAGGGTTCGATTCGAAATTCCTAGCACCTGAAGAAGGCCGGAACGTACAACGGTCATGACTACCAGAAGTGGCATAACACATGGAATGAGAATGATATACCCAATTGATCGTAATAAAGGTTTCGATTCAAAATTCCTAGCACCTGAAGAAGGCCGGAGCATACAACGGCCGAAACGTCGTAAACATGGCAGTGAAAGTGAGGACAATAGTCCAAACAAAGTAAATAGTTAATATGTTTTATATATATTGATTGTTATTATTGTTATTATAGTCACGCAAAGTGCATAAGACTTAACGAAAATCTCAGTTAACGCCAGCGTATATCGCGTATTTGAATTGTATCATTTAATTAAGAAAATGCAATCGTCGACATACAAATCAAAATGGTGCCGGCTGAAGAAAAAAAATGAAGAAAACGCTATTTTTGACGTTTCTTCTCGAAAGGGTGGAAAAAAAACTGACCGCCGATATTCTGACTGGGAATAAGAACACAGTTCATTTCTTGTATACATTTCCACTGTGATTATAATCATGGCCGTATCTAACTACCGGGCACGGGTCCGGGCCGATTCGTGCAATCATAGTGAAAATCCGGGCAAGGAAAAATGTCTTCGTCAGAAATCAAACTGAACAATTCACGAAGAAAGAAAAATGAAAGAAAGAAAGAAAAAAAGAAGAAAGAAAGAGAGAAAGAAAAAAAGACAAACGAAGAAAACATCCGAATGAACGCAGTAAAAATCTGTTTATTTTTTAATTTTGGGAGAAAATACTGGTTATACTCAGAAAGTCCGAACCCGATTTCCTGCTTTTGTTCACGTTCTGTGCCTAATTTCCATTGGAATAACCGAAAAAATCCGCAAAAATCATAGTTTCTGGAAATGGATGGTATTGATAACGTCATCACATTGTCAACTAATAAATCCGGGCAATTTTCTCTGTGTTCGGTGTTTTTCTAGCATCAGCTAGGGCCCTGGATGTGACTATATAGCTGAGAATACTACAGACAGAACATGTGAGCAACGAGGAAGTTTTAAGGACAAAACGAAGTGCAAAGAACGTTTATACTTAAAATGAGAAAGAAAGAGTTGAAATTTCTGGGACACACAATTATAAAAGATATTACGGTGGCATATTTTTTTTTAATTTTTTTTTTAATAATGTCACCCCGAGCAAGGCGGTAACGTCACTGATGTGCAGGGGGCTACATAAGAGTAAAAGGATTAGAAGAGAGTGAAGAGAAGAACGAACCAGTTAGAAAGGAGCAAGAGAAGGATGGGAATACAGGTGTGGTGACAGTTGCAAAGGTGGAGAGAAAGAGAAGGATCTACAGGGCGGTGTGGAAAGAAGTAGGGTCAAGTAGCTAAGAGATGGTATTGATGACGTCATCACATTGTCAACTAATAAATCCGGGCAATTTTCTCTGTGTCCGTTTTTTCTTTTAGCATCAACCACGGCCCTGCATGTATATATACGTTCTATTTTGCTTTTTGAGTCTACTGATTGAGCAAAACTGCTTCTCACTGTGACCAACTCAGTTCTTATCTGCTTTATGTTTACATGTTTGCATTATAGGCTGTGCTCCATGTATACATGGCCGTATCTGACTACCGGGCACACCGAGCGCGGGTCCGGGCCGATCCGTGCAATCATAGTAAAAATCCGGGCAAGGAAAAATGTCTTCGTCAGAAGTCAAACCAAACAATTTACGAAGAAAGAAAGAAAGAAAGAAAGAAAGAAAGAAAGAAAAACGAAGAAAACATACGACTGAACGCAGTAAAAATCTGTTTATTCATTAACTTTGAGAGAAAAGACTGGTTATACACAGAAAATCCGAACCCGATTTCCTGCTTTCGTTCACGTTAAGTGCCTAATTTCCATTGGAATAGCCGAAAAAATCCGCAAAAATCATTTTCTGAAACGGATGACACTGATGACGTCATCATATTGTCAACTAATAAATCCGGGCAATTTTCTCTGTGCCCGGTGTTTTTTTAGCATCAGCTACGGCCCTGATTATAATGAATTGTCGGTGATTAGTGTTTGAGCACAGAAAAGTCGCTATATTTTTAATACTAATTTTGAAAATATTTAATCATTCTTAACTTAATAGATGTGATATTGTCACGATATCTTATGTCATTAGATATGTTACTGTAGGTCATTGGTTCTAGTACCAACTTTGCTGTTCGACTTGTAATCGCCGCGGTCGCTCCAAAAGAGTGTTTAGCGATAGCAGTCGTTGTTTACGAGTCGTGTGCGTCGCTACATTAGTTTTTACGGCTTTCTTGGCATCAATATTCGACCGCTTACTGAAAATCAAATTAGATGTCTTTACCCCTTGAGATTTTTTTCCCATGAAATGAAACAGCACAACGAATATAATCCGAAATAGTTGATTTCATTGCCTTTAGTAGAACACTACTACCTGCTGATCGAGTAGGGAGAGAAAGAAAGTGTGTGTCAGAGAGAGAGAGAGAGAGAGAGAGAGAGGAAATGCGTGAAAGAGAGTTTCGAGTACTTTTTGCGTATTTTGTAGCATTTTCAGGCCACCTTTTTGCTTAGTAGCAAAAATTAAAGCATACAAGTTTTAGAAGAAAAAAATACTTTTTCACAATAGACCCTGAGTGCCTTCTAGCTTACTGATAATTCGTTAATTTACAGTTGAACGAAAAGATACTCAAATACATCACATGCTACATTCGTATTTTTCTTTGTGTGTGTGTTGCTAAATGGCATTGCTCGAATCAAAACGTATTATGACACCAAAGTTCGACCGTCAGTTGATCCCATATCATTTATTTTTTTATCATTTATCCGGTAAGGATTTTTGCACGTTATCGAATCTTCTGAACTCAAAGGTAATCAGATAGTTCTATATCGTATTTGAAAAATGCGACATATTTCTAACAATACATGGTGGGGCGTTTATTTGTTAAGGTCAGTCAGTTAAGTGCTTGGGCAATCATATCTCGAAAGTGACATGACTGACTGAGTAGAAGATTATCCCGCAGTGGATTGCCATTACTTTCTGCGGCAGACTGGTTGCCAGCCAAGGCTATAGAACCCAATCTGTCCTGTTATGTAACCCATAACTGAAGGGAAGAGACGGATTAATGCCTTTCCTAAGGGTAATTGTGCGCAAAATGAATGCAAGGAATTCAACTGGATTTCGAACTCGGCTCCCCGATTTGTCGTTCCGATCCGATATCCACTGCGCAACGACGCACATTTGTTAAGGTACTTTTTTCGTAATTCTTAAAAACAATTTGTTCTCCTTTACTTCTTACTCATAGTGAAACATCGTCTCGTGTGACACAGATTTTGAGTTCTGAATCTACACCCCCCTCACACACACACACACACACACACATATATATATATATATATATATATATATATATATATATATATATATATATATATATAAAAACACACATTACCGGCCATAATTATTAGGCCACCCTAGTTTTTTTTTTTAAATGATATATTTCATACTGTTTTTAGTGGATAATTCTAAAAGAAAATTGAATAGTTCTTTTATTATTACTTTGCAAAATTCTATAAGGCGAGGAAGCAAAGATGAATTAGTCCGAATGACCCTAGTTTTTTTTCTTTCATTGATGAAACTGAAATATAGGTAATTATTAAACATTTATAAATTCATGTGATGCACATGTTGTAGTGCAGAATTAACAAAAGAACCGTTCCATTTTCGTTTACAATTATTCAATTGGCAATAAATACTAAAAAATAGTATGAATACATCATTTTTTAAAAACACTGGGGTGGCTTAATAATTATGGCTGGTAGTGGATATATATATATATATATATATATATATATATATATATATATTTTAATTCAGATACTTCAATCCAAGGGAAAAAAGCAGGAAGGTAAATTCCAAAAACCCGATCCTAATTAATATTAAAAATTTTATTTTAATATTAAAAAATGATACAGGAAGAGAGCTCCATGTAATAAAATATTACAGAGCAAATATCGAAATGGCCATTCAACATCATTGAATTAATCCTTTTTTAATCTAAAATATATATATATATATATATATATATATATACGTGTGTGTGTGTGTGGTTTAAACTAATGAATATATAAAAGCATATTGCAACTCACAAGCTCTGAACAGCATATTGCAACTCACAGTCTCTGAAAATGATTTATTGAACACAGAAACTTAATAGCTTTTGAGTTACAGTATGCTATATATATATATATATCTTCTACTTTTATGTGCCCTGTCCTTTCAAGACGTAGGTGATCATAGCTTTCTACATCTCCCTATCCCTGATGACTCTGAGCGCGCCTTCTCCTGTTACACCATGCAACCCTCGTTCCATCATCCACCTGATCAGGTCCTTCAAATATGCTTTCCCTTGTCTCTTTTTCCCGTTATCTGGCCTGTTAGTATCAGATTCTCCAAGCCCTCCTTCCTCATTGCATGTCCCAGGAACTTTAGTTTTCTCTTCCTGATGCTCAGTATTAATTCATTTTTCGTTTCCACCCTTTCCAAAACCTCATCATTGCTTACAAGCCCGATCCTTGATATTCCCAGCATCCTTCTGTAGAACCACAGAAGTAATAGAAAACCGTATCAATGGTCCTTACAGTAAAAGTGAAGAAAATAAAAACCTAACAAAGAATGGAAAATATTCATACCACAAAATGTTTGACATCGAATTTTGAATATTTAAATAGATTTACTGTCATTGGTCCGAACCACAATCGGAAGCTACTTCTCTTTACACTTTCGTATACCTTGTAGATCTGAACAACGTTTATCTTTCTGCTGTCATATTCCCAGTTCTACCAATGATTTTCACAAGCTCGTCAGGTAATGGCCCTCTGCATCTCTCTATCCTTTTGCTTGCGATATGTCCTTTAAGTGTCAACCTCTTCAAACCCTCCTTCATCATTCAGTTAGTTAAGTGCCGTACGTGATGCACGCTTGAGCGATCATGTCTCGAAACAGACATGACTGACTGGGCAGAAGATTATCCCGCAATGCTTTCTGCGGTAGGCTGGTTGCCACTCAAGGCTATAGAACCCAATCTGTCCTATTATTTAACCCATAACTGGAGGGAAGAGACGGATTAATACCTTTTCTAAAAGTATTTATGCGTAAGTGAATGCAAGGAATTTAACTAGAATTCGAACTCGGCTTCCCGATTTCTCGTTCCGAATCGATATCCATTGCACCAAAACGCACATCATTACGCATCCAATAAGTTTCATCTCTCTCTTTCTGATTCTAGTTATAAGATCATTTTGTTGTTTCTATTTTCTTTGATACTTTTCCGTTTCTCATGCATTTCGTCCATGGTATTCTCGGCGTCTTATTGTGTATTTCTGTTGCCGTCAGTTTCCTCATCTGTCAGGAGATTGTCCAGCATTCACTGCCATAGAGAAGGATTTTATTACATAGAGTTTAAGTATTCTTTTCTTTGTTTTAGCGAAATTTACCTGTTTGCATAAATTTGGGGATTGTTCGAAACAACGCTATTTAAGTTCAAAAACATATACTTAAGAAAATTAAAATAACAAACAGAATAACAATTTTGTTAAATTTTAGACACATAAAAACACAAAAAGCAGTATGGTTAAGATCTACATATATGAAACAAAATGCATATTCAACACCATCTCTATGACGATGAGAAAACTAAACAGTTCATCGGTTAAGTTTGGTGATTGGACAGGTCATCACAAAGTCAAGAACACACACACCCACTCAGATACACACATATACGTAAACACATTTGTGCATACACATATACGTATATACATACACATTCACAGATTGGGGATAATAATATATCACAAATACAAGACGCACACGCTACGTGAAGTAGATACACTGTTAGTAACTGCTAGTCAGTTTAATTGCTCAACTGTATTTACCTGCCTCTCCACATAGGCAAAATGCGGCACAAGGCCATTTTAAAGTGAGGTCTCTGAGCCCTTCAGCCCAGCCAAAAATATCCCGTTGACCCCGCACAGGGCCAGAACTATCGGTTTTTCGCAGACAAGGCTCTACTCTTCGGTGGAGCTCCGTCCGAGTTCCTCCTATATGTTGGCAGTGAGGGAGACAAAGAGTTTGGTTTAATACAACGGAGAAAGAGAAATTAATATTAGTGGCATTATTAGGTGTGCTTTATTGTAATTCCCGATGTGATCTCATGTAAAAAAAATTTAATACTATCGTGTGCTTGTAAAATCCGAGGAATAGAAAATTTGGCTGACGATTGGAAAGGGAAGAGAAAAATCTAATTTTTCTTCTTTTTTCATGTTCGAAGCGGATTGTTTTGGGCAAGCTAAAATTTTGTAATATGTAAGTAGCCATAACAAAATGTCAGGATTTACTTGATGAGGTCAGGTAGGGTTAAATCTTCAACAGTTGTTCCTGGAAACAGAGATTGTGGGATCGGAAGACAGATGATGTAATCGAAAGAAAGAAGAAAGACATTACCTCATGTGCGCTGTTGATATTTTATTCGTCAAGCCATGGCCCCCAGCAAATATATAAAGACTTATTTATAAAGACTTTATTTGCAGTTCTCTGGGAGTCTTCGACCTTAGTCATTTATTTAATTTTTTGATGCCGTGTTTATTTTTAACCACATATGTACACAAATGTCCGGTCTGGATCTGGTTCGGCTACCGGATTTGCACAACGCGACTTTCTGAGATCAAATCACAACGTGGGCAGTGGTCCGTTGTTGTAATAGACGTCTTGAGGACCAGCTTCTGTGACGAGATCATCACGACCACAACAGAGGCCCGAAAACGTCTACATAACTGATACCATTTCGACATCATCGCAGCAGGATCCATTCCCGAACCAGCGAGCGACCGAACCAACCTGCCAGCCTGGTGGCAGTGTCACATAAATCGAGAACAAGGTTAAAAATGTCAAACAAATAGTACTCTTGTATGAAAATATTAATTGTATTAACGAACTAATAGTCACTGAAACTTACTTATTACTGTCGAACGAGGGACTGCAGATATTTACTAAAATTAGTTTAACTTAGTAAAGTCCTAAATAAAAATAACCTCAATGCTAAATGTTACCCAACACATGACTCGACTACTATTCAAAATAGTGGATTATATTCGAAGCATTTAGATGTGATCTGAATGGAAAACAAGGTGGTGAGAAAATATTGTAGACGAAAGAGGACAACTGACTTGAAATGGTCATGATCGAATTGTTCAGAGGAACAACCCCCACCCCACGTGTAGGTTCTACAAGGTGGCAATTCTTTGTGAAAAGCTTTTCGAGCTGAACCGTTTTTTTTATATTTGAAATATGGAGGCAATCTGGATGATTCGTGAACGTGGATGCGACAAAGTGGTCCAAGCTGTATACTAGTTAATTACTACAACTCTATACTAGCTGCATCTGTTTAGGTAGTTTAGGGTTAGTTCCATTTTCTTCCTTTATGTTCAATATCCATTCAGATCGTTGGCGATTATGACTGTCCACAACATCATGACCCAAGTTTCTCTATAAATAAATCTCCCACGTTCTATTACCCCATTTTGTCCCTGTGGCTCGTGTCGTTCCACCCATCCCTAATTATGCTCCTCGTCCTGTGAGTATTAAATTCTTCAAACTCTCTTTCCTCATTTCGTATCCCCATTATTTTGAGTGTTTCTTTCTGATTACTGCCTCAGTTTCTTTGCGATTCATAATCGCTTTCAATTCCTTTGTAGTTCATAATTCCTTGAAAACTTTTTCATTGCTCACACGTTCTGTCAATGATATTTTCAGCATTTGTCGGTAGAGCCACAACACTGCCATTCATAGTCTCTTCTACATCTCTCAGGAAATTGCCAAGCTTCTACTGCCACGTAGATACCTAAATATAGGATAAATTTCAAAACCCTAGTGAATGCCTGAAATCGAGAAATGTACCGAATTCAGTTCAAGATCAAGAAAAAGATAATTTTAGCCGTTTCTCTGTAAGTAAACATTCGTAATTCATTGAACGAGAAGACAATGTTACTCCCTGTTGAAATTGTCTTAAAATATAATTTTCCAGGAAAATAGGTTTGTAAAGTTTGCTAACTCTTATCGCTCGTTCAAGATTTGATAAGTTTTTTTTTCCAAAATATTTGTTCGAAATATAATAGAACGACAACATCATGATTATGCGATTATTTTCTTATCGAGTTACGTGTAGTTTTAGTAGATTCTCATTTTTAAAAGTCCTCGATTGATGTAGTGTCTTTTATTTCATACACTTCTTTACCTATAATTCAGTAGTAACAGTCAACAAAAGTCAAAGAAGTATAATACTCTGTAAAGCGTATAGGTGTCTGGAAGCCATTCTTAATCATTGATTTGATAAAGAGGCTGTGTATATAAGCGAGTGTTTTAACAAATTTGGCGCCATACACAGAGACAATTTAAAATGAACATTCAGGTTCTCAGATTAATGTCTTCGCTTTGTAGCAAGTTAAAGTTTTGGCCAAAACTATCTCTAGCACAACAATTTAAATTTAAATTTAAATGTCAAGTCAATAGTCATCTCCTGTCTCACTAACTTACATCCTCTCTCTCACTCATGTTTTTTCTTCGTCCACTCCACTCTCATCAGTATTCCTCTCCTACTCTCTTCCTGACACCCCCTGCAACCTCTCACTCCTCATAACATTCCTCATATGTAACCCCCTTCACAACAGTGGCAGTAAAATGCCTTGCTTGGAACGACACGACATGATTATTAAAAAAAATTCTATGTTCAATTTCCTTATCTCTAATACTAATTTTATTAAAACTGATATATTATCTAAACTTATTTATAAATGGAACTTTGTCTGTGTGTGTGTGTCTGTGTGTGTCCGTTACCTATATACTCCGAAGCGGCTGAACCGATTTTCTTGAAAATTTACACAGTTGTACTATAAGCGTCTTCATGTGTTCTTAGCTAGGTTTTGTGTCGAGGTACCGCCGATAAATATCGAAAATCGATAATCGAAAAAATTGGGTTATAGAAGGAGTGGTCCGATTTTAATCAAATTTGATACACTCGTAGACAAAGACATAAGAAACGATATTCAGAAGTTTCAAGGTTGCAGTTCTTACAACAGTGCAGAAAATCGATAGTAGATATATAAAAGCTTTCATTACACCCGAGCAACGCCGGGCTATACTGCTAGTTTACTTATATGTGCATAAAAAATTTTATCTGTGAAATAAACATAATAAAAGATTAACAGTAAAATCGAACAATTATAAATTCTTATTTAATGTGCGATATTTTTCAAGTCTCAGGTGATCATGGCTCTCCACTATGCCCTGTACTTTATTGTTGCGTGTAATCCTTATTCTTTCACATTCATTTTTGTCTTGTCAAATGGATTAATTTTTTCCATTACGTTTAGTTGTCTTCATTATGGTCTGTGAGTGTTAAATTCCTCAAGCCCCGCTTCCTTTATTATGTATCCTAATAAATTCATCTATCTCTGATTGTAAGTATTAATTTCCTCTCACTCCCAATACTCATTCAAAAATCCTGGTTAATCGCATGTTCTACCCTTGCTATTCTTAGCATTTACCGGTTTAAAAATATCTCTTCTTTATTTGACAGACATCAAAGGTAAAACGGAGTTAGTGGGCTACCCACCTGGCCAGCTTATGCGAATGGATGGCCGAGCACGGGTATTAAGAGATTTTTTTTTTTTTTTTTTTTTTAATCATTTCACCCCGAGCAAGGCAGAAACGCCACTGATGTGCAGGGGGTTACATAAATGTAGAAAGATTAATTAGAAAAGAGTGAGGAGTACAAGCTAGTTAGAAGGGAACAATAGAAAACTGAGAAAGCAGGTGCAATGACAGGTACATGGGCGGAGAGAAAGGGAAGGTTATACAGGGGAGGGGAGAGAGAGCTAGAGGCCAGTGGTTAGTAGGTGAGTATTAACTTTGCTTTTAAATTTCTGGAGGTCGTAGCCATCAGGAAAGCAAGAATACGGGAGTGAGTTCCACAGGCGGGAAGTGCGAGAGAGGAAGCTGCAGGAGTAGAATTGTCGTCTGCGTTTGGCTAACCTGACTGTGAATGGGTGGGACCCAGTTGCCAGTCTGGTTGAACGGGTAAACACCTGTTGAGGAGGCATCAGTGACTTAAGCTCATCCGAGCAGAAGCCATGAAAGTATTTATAGAAGAGACAGAGGGAGGCCACATTTCGACGATGGGAAAGTGGCTGCAGACGAGTCGCCAGATCAGTACCTATCACATTACAGACTCTCCTTTGGAGCTTGTCAAGAACACTGAGGAGAACGGCAGGGGCACCTGACCATAAATGGCAGCAGTACTCCATGCACGGACGATGAAGAAAATAAAACTTAACTCAGATCTCCAATGAATAAGAAAATGCAAGCCCTGATCATCCATCTACTTAAGGAACATGGCACTAAAAAAGAACAAAACTTCTGACAAAAAAAAAAATGTGAACACAAGGTAAACTGAATTATTTATTAAAAGAAATATAGCGGATAAAAGTGAAAGTAATTTTTACTAAAATTGTTTTAAAATATAATTAGTTGTCCTGTTCGTGAAATGCGTTCTGCGTTGCAGAATGTGAGCTCTTCCGCCATGTTAAACCGTTTTTTCCGTTTTAATGGCTTTCGATAGCTTGTACCAATCTTGTCAACTTCGAAAAGAAGAACGAAAAGGACTTATGAGTTGGATATTCATCAAGATTCAATTAAGTAATTGCATTAGTTTCATCTTTGAGTGATAATTTATTTTAATGCTATTATGTAAACCAATTTTCATTCATTACTTGAACAAAGTTTATTTGAAACTCAGGGAGTGAAAACAAAAAAGGAAACTCAAAACGAAAAGAAAGAGTCGTCTTTGAGAAAAGCTTGTGGCCCAGCAGCATGTACAATTACTCATTGCTCAGACCAAAACCATTTCTCAGTATTATTTTTGATTCTCTTTTTAGAAAAAGTAAAGTCAGACAATGCCAACTTTAGAAATAACTAGCATCATAGCCCGGCGTTGCCCGTGCAACTCAGAACATTTTAGTAGTAGGAGAAGATGCCAATGAGAGGAGTAGATGGAAATCATTTATTGAAAGTTTTTAATTTTATTTTCTGAATTATTAAATCTGAAAAAAAAGACTTAAATAATAAAATTAACCATTGGCACTTTTTTTTACATATTTTGTTTTTGCTTGAAAAAATACATTTTTTTTAAATTTTTCTTTTGTTTCAAAATTACGGGGAAAAATATTCACATTTTTTTATTGACCAAATGAATTTTTAAAACGTCGGAATAAAACTTAAATATAAAGGCCCATTTTTTTTTTAATAAAAAATATTTTAGTCGCGTTTGACATTTGAGATTTGATTTCTGTGACTTAATTTAGCAATCATCTTAGATCTTAGATGTTTTACGTAGCAAAAGCATGTGTCGACCTGGCTTCCCTGTAGATATGTGTCCCTCGAAAGTTTGAATGGCGGAGCTTAAAAAATGTAGGCATGCATAGGGAACAATCACACACAGACTCACAGATTGCCTTATATATATATATATATATATAGATAGATAGATAGATAGATAGATAGATAGATACATGGATTAAAAGAAACTATGTCATCGCTCTTGTGTCATAAAATAAATAGTCGTTTAGAACATTACTTTGATATTCAGAAAAAAACTTACAAAATTTCTGAAGGTGTACAGTAGGCACAACGAGGAGAAATAAACATTTTTAATTGTTCCGGAATAGGATAATTCTCTGATAACGAGAGAATTGTCTCTCTTCTTCTTCTTCTTCTTCTTCTTCTTCTTCTTCTTCTTTAATTGCTGTCTCTTCGGGATGTATGCGATCACGGCACTCTTCAACTTCTTCTTTCTTGTAGCTTTTAAATTTTGGCTTTCTGTTATTTCTCTCAAACTGCTTTATCCTCTGTGTGAGGTAGACTTGGTTGCCAGCCAAGGCTTTACAATCGAATCGGCACTGCTATTTAACGCATCGCTTAAAGGAGGAAGAGACGGATTAATACCTTTTCCCAAAAGTATTTGCGCGTAAATAGATTCAATGAATTCAACTGAAATTCGAACTCGACGCACCAACACACATCTACGTTAGAAATACCTTTTCCCATTTTAAAGATTGACAAAAAGACTAAAGTATTTGCTATTATTTAAATAAAAGGATACGGTTTTCATTCATTTAATTTTAAAAATGACATCCTCAAAATGGCACCCCTTATTCACTATATACTGAAATCGACGATAGTGTATAAATCATTATATATACTATTTTTCTTCTGATTTTTCCATCAAAAAATCCCAAAGTAGAAACATGTTTGCGGGTTGAACGTGTACAAGATTGCACAACAGTCTCTCTCACATTCCGGACATTTTCTGAAGTTCGATCGATTCGAATTCTTCCAGTTGAGTTTCTGATCCTGTGGCCCTGGCATTTTCAACTCATAACAATATCGATTTTCTATCCAGAAGACCCTGCTGCACTTTGTATATTTGAGAAATCTTATTAAAGAAAAATGCGCCCTTCGATATCCAAAATAAAATACAGTTTAAAATAAACTTGGCGTCTATTGAAATATGCGTATCTACTAAAGACAACGTTTAGTGATAAGAAATGTCGTATAAATAATAAAATGTCAATTACTTCATTAAAAATTGCTTTGTTTACGTTTCAGATACAAAAACAGTTTTGGGAAATTAAGAAAGATGTGCTTAAAATCAACATAAAATCTTACTTAACCACGAGGCTCATCGTAGACGAGTCAGTTAAAGTACGTCGAACCTAATGACGATTTCTTCTGCAATGGGTGATGTATCTTGCTGGAGGGCCCATTTTTATTTACTAATATTTTTCGAATATTAAGGCAGTTAGAATAAATACATTATTTCTTATATATATATATATATATATATATATATATATATATATACTATTTACGCTCTCACATCCTGATTGAGCACTCTTGAGGAATCGTAGACTTTGAAAAACAGTAACTACTCTGGCATGTACACATCGCTCATTCAATAATAAATTAGAGCACTCTGGCTATTGGGCGTGTATAATGATAATATACACGCTAAAAATCTGCCTTCTTCTACCGAGCACCCATAGCCCAGAGGTAGAATCGCCGACTGACGTAAAATCGGTCGAATATCAATCCTGGGTTAAAAGCAATCGGAGTCTAACCGTACTGATGAACTGTGATACAGCGAAACAGATCTGTCTGCGGATGACTATATATATATATATATATATATATATATATATATATATATATATCATATATATAAAACGCTATCATATCTAAACTAGCGAAGACTAATATAGTATATGAAGTTATATGCTCTGTACATGATTGTGTTTCTTGTCATAAATCAATTACGTATATTTGCCATATTAACACTACTTTGAGTAGACGTCTTACATGCCACCTATCTAGTAACAATAGTGCAATGGGAAAAAATTAATAATCCATGACTTACAAGAACCCTTATAAAAAAATTTGGCTGAGAATACAAAAACACAATTTAAATAAAATTATCAAAGGTATCTCGCTATAAGAAAGGTACTATATACCAATTTCCTTCTATCATCGACCTTACACTATTTAACAGCGGAAATAGAGTTTTGAAAATTTTTTTTAATAGACAGACGCTCACGCGCTGCCCAGCCGCTCACATCACGTGGTAGCTTTTAAGAACTCTCCTTTTTTTTCAAAAAAATACAAAAACACAAAAAATTACATTACAGTCAAACATGAGGACATAATAACAACATCGAAAAGAACGTACTTGAAAATAGCTTGTGAAGAGGCTGAAAGCGTTTGGAAAGTCGAAAATTATGGAGAATTTTTACATTCTTCATCTCCAACAAAAAAGAAACACACACACACACACACATATATATATATATATATATATATATATATATATATACATGATTTGCTATTTCTGCTCTCAGATTATTCCATGGTGATTGTGACTGTCAGGTGTTCTTTCATAAGTAGATTTGGTATTCACTGGGTCGGAATCAAGTAATGTTTTACTCTACCTGATATGCTTTCTTTTATCTCTATCTCCCACTCGCCTCCATTTTCGTCTCTCATTACTTCTGTCATATTTTCTATACTGGTTTCTTCCTTCTTCCATGTTGGTCTTTTTTTCTTACTTCTCACGGTTCTCGCTAGTATTGCTCTTTTTATTCATGTTTATACGATTTCTGATTTTGTTTTCAAGCGTTTTTATTACAGTCCGTGTTTCACGCCCATACATCATAGCAAGCATTATATATTCATTATACTGTTCGGATCTTAAGTGTATTGGTTCTTTTCAGTATATTTCTATTTTCATTAAATGCTTTCCAGATAATCGATATTCGTGGTTTTATTTCATTTTCATTGTCTTTCCTTAATGTTATCACCTTCCGTAAGTACATATATTTCGAGACATTTCTTTCTGTATTCTTAGGATCTCTTACACAACAATACAGTTGAACAATACATTTGTCGTATTTCTATTAAGCCTAGTCTCTGACTTTTGTTATTCAAGTCAGTTAGCATTTCTTGTCATTCTACGAACGATTAGCAGAAAAGTAAAATGTCAACAAATCGCAAATGATTTCAATATTCGATCGAATTGTACAATAATCTCTGCGCTCAGAAATGATAATTTGTTTTTCAAGTTTTTTTCTTCATATTAATGTACTGGTGCGATGGATAAATTACCGTCTAGATTAAGCAAAAAGGAAAATAAAACTGACATCTCATTTTAACAGGTATTTTTACCAAAATTACGCAAAAGTATCTTGAAATATTAAACAGTAAATTTATTCAATGAAATCAGCTTAAACTGCGTCAGGGAATTTTGAACTGAACACTGATGCTATGTCGTGAGTAAGAATAAATAACTCAACAACAGGAATAGGTTAATTGTTGTATTCCGTGAAAATAGTATTTACAAAGGTTATTAGTATCCAATACAAGAATAAATGTTAATCGTCACAACCGTCGTAAGACGTAGTATGAGCAAAGGTTACTTCCGGTTCGTCACCGGAAGTCTACGACTGACTTGTTGATCGGCTGCTCGGCACACTCTCTCCTACGTAGATGCCGCCATTACTTTACATAGTAATGGAATATTCTATTATAGCCGAATAGGCGCGGGCGTCCCAACAACTTAATCTACGGGAGTAGATTGTTTACGTTCCTTTCAAAGAAGAGAGTACTAGATTGCTATGTGACGTCAGATCTTCAATATGGTAGTGAATGCAGAACAATATCATCAAAGATGAAAATAATACTTGAAGCAACTGAAATGTGGTTCTACAGAAAGATGCTGCCGATATCATGGACCGAACATGTGAGCAGTGATGAGGTGTTGGAAAGAATGGAAACGAAAAGAAAATTAATATTGAGCACCAGGAAAAGGAATTTAATAACGAGCATTATGAAGAGACAGCTAAAGTTCCTAGCACATGCAATGAGGAAGGAGGGTTTAGAGAATATGATACTAACAGGCCAGAAAGGGGGAAAAAGAGACAGAGGAAAGTAGCGAGTAACATATTTGAAGGGCCTGAGCAGGTAGATGACGGGGGTTGCGAGATGTTACAGAAGAAAGTGTGCTAAGAACCACCAGGGATAGGGAGACGTGTATGGCCATGATCGCGTACGTCCTGACAGGACAAGGAACATAAAAAAAGAAGTGATCATATCTATGTACATCTCGTCTAGTTTTATTTAATACAACTTACAATTTATTGCTTGCCCTGTTTTCACGCAGCCTAGCAATTGAAACACTTCCGAAACACTTGCATCTCTTCCATTTAATTTGATTAATGCTGCCATAGTCCTCGCCTTTAGATCATCTTTGGTGTTGCAAGGAGTTTTATTGGTTTCTCGTTCAACTGCGCGCCACACATAAGAATCGCTTACGGCCTATCACCTTGAATGCACCGGTTCTCGCTCGATCACCGAAGTTAAGCAACGTTGAGCCTGGTCAGTACTTAGATGGGTGACCACTTGGGAATATCAGGGTCTGTAAGCGTTTAGTGACGGATGTGCGTCGTGGTGCAGTGGATATCGGCTCGAAAATAGAAATCGGTGAGCCGAGTTCGAATTACAGTTGAATACCCTGCATTCACTTTAGCACTTGTACCCTTGGGAAAGGTATTAATCCATCCCTTCCCTCCAGTTATGTGTTAAATAACAAGGGTAGGACTTGGGGACCCTGCCCTTAAAAAATCCCAATGAATCTTGATACTCGAAAAGAAAAAGTATTACTACATACAAAAACTTATATAAAAACAACAATAAATTGTTGAAAGAAAAAGGTATTACCAGCAATAAATAAATAAAATTTAGTTGGCAATAAATGACCCACTGAGGTTGATATGCCATAAAAACGAAACAAACAACCAACATAAGAATCAAGGGGGCTGTTGCTGTCTGGAGAATTAGCTGGCCATATATTGGGTGATATTGTGTCAGAAACTGTCTGACAGTCACGAGTCCTCCTTCTTGGTTTGCATAGTACTGAGTTTTGTTGCCATACATAGTTTTCCAGCAGCCACCCTCTTGGACCAGTACAGCTCTATCTTCGCAAGGCACTGGTTATAGGCGTTTGTGTCGAATCTGAGGACCTGCTGGAAGACGGAAGGAGGTATAAAATCACCATTACTAGGAATCATTCCAAACAATAGGATGCTGATTGGATATGTCATCCAATTACCGAATCTTCTGCACTGTCTTCAGATTGACACTCAAACACTACGAAATGTTTGTATTGGATCTTTTAGCACGAAAGCCAAACAGAGCAGCATTCTGTTTCAAATATTTTGACGCAGGGAATTGCGTCATAGTGCTCTTTTTCGTACAGACGGTGCCCAACTGACACTATTATAATATGTAGTGGACGTCTACGAAATCATAAACAAGCAATGCGCACGAGCAAAATTCAAAATATAAAATGGCGACAAATTATCCATCGTACCACACACACACACACACACACACACACATATATATATATATATATATATATATATATATATATATATATATGGGGTTGTCCCAACGAGAAAAATTGGTATTGAATAAAAAGTACGAGAAGCCGTGAACGTTTGGTTTAAAGTGTAGATTTTTGTTGTTAATATTTATTATTATTATTATTATTATTATTATTACTTTCTTTTTGTATGATACATTAAGTGTCCCTAATTGTATTTGTGACACTACACGTGTTTCGTGTCTAAATTTGACTCTTTCAAGCGAATAAACAGGTGACGTCACATATCGAGATCCGTTTGCTTTTCTGATGGCCAAGGTATCGTGTATAAATAGATAAATGGTGACCAAACAGGTCAGAGAATTAATGTGTGCGTGTTGGGGTTTTTTCATACTCGCACATTAAGTATATTTTGTCGCCTTCGTTGTCTGTAAAGATTTTTTTCATTGACTTGCAAAATTTGATTTCGTCTTTATACTTTAAAATTGTTGTCAGTAATTTTGATTCAATTCTATTTAACGGGTCATCTAGTTCTTATTATTGCTTTGAAGATACTATTTAAATTTAGTATGTGCGTGTATGGTCTTTTTTTCGCGTTCGAATTGTGTGTGTGTGTGTGTGTGTGTGTGTGTGTGTGTGTGTGTGTGTGTGTGTGTGTGTGTGTGTGTGTGTGTCCTAGGTTTTTCATGTTGTTTTGTTGAGGGAAGGGTTGTATTTTTTATAGATATTTCTTCCTGCATCATGAGTGTGTTATAATCTGCATTTTAATAGATAGGCATTACTCTGAATTTACCTCCACTACATTCATGTAAACGTTGGGAGATGTACAATTTCCTGTTATTGACTAGTTTAATGTTACTTCTGTGCAGGGCTACTCTTTTATTCAGGCCTTTTGTCACCCTCACGTATATTTTTTCGCATTCATCGCATTTTAGAGCATAAATTACGTTTTAAGAGTTGCAGCTCAGATACGTTTTTATTTCGAATGTAGATGTGTTTTCGAACTTGAAGTGTTTTCATTCTATTATTTTGTTGCATATCCCACATCTTTTTGTTGCATTTTGTTGCATTATATATATATATATATATATATATATATATATATATATATATATATATATATATATATATATAAATGAGGGTATACATATAAACATATATGTATACATATATATAAATGAGGGTATACATACATATATATATATGTGTGTGTGTGTGTGTGTGTGTGTGTGTGTGTGTGTGTGTGTGTGTGTGTGTGTGTACAGGGTGGTCCAAAAGTAGGTGGGCAGTCTAATTCATCATCGTTATTGTTTACTGTACACCTCTTTTTGGTCCAGTAAATGATAACAATAATCAAACTGTCTACCTACCTTTTGGGTCACCCTTTATATAGCGTTGCTAAAAGAAATTCAGATTTTGAAAATTTAATAAAATAAATACCAAGAGACAGAAACATATTCAGCACAATACAAACAAAACGAAGCATTTAAACAAGATTGAAACAAAATTTGATTTATTCTAATTTTTTTTTTTAACTTTGAATCTTTTCCTTTCTAATTATGTACTGAATGAGTTTGTTTCTTAGTATTTGTTTTCATTAAATTTTATAAATTTTTTAAATGTATTTTAATAAGATAGTATTTGTCTTTATTAATTTTTTAAATTTTAGTATAAAATTTGTCGTATAGCATTTGTTTTTATTAAAATCTTCTTTTAAAAGAGAATTGTCTTTATTAATTTTTTTTAAATTTTAGTATAGGATTTGCCGTTTAGTATTTGCTTTTATTAAATTTGATTAAATTTTTATTTTAAAAATATTTTAATACTATAGTATTTGTTTTTATTCAGTTTTATTAAATCTTAGTATAGTATTTGTCCAATCGTATTTGTTTTTATTGCATTTTATTAAATTTTTATTTTAAAAGTATTTTAATAGTATAGTATTTTTTTAAATTCACTGTAGTATTTGTCGTATAGTATTTGTTTTTATTAAATTTTATTAAATTTTCGGAATCTGATCTTTCTTTTTGAATAGTCCTGTACATTTTTAATCCATAAGTAATATCCGTTTTTTTTACTTATATGGTCTTTAAATGCACCTTAGCAGATCATGAAAAATGGTTTCTTTACAAAAAGGCAAAAGGCAATGTATCGAGAAAGTGAAATGTCTCTAAACTTTCTCAAAAGCTGACTTGCATCAAGGAACGTCAATGGTTGTTTGTTTAGATCTCTTTAAAGCGACGAAAAAATAAATGCACATTTATATGTCCAGTAGCAGAAATGTGTCCTTGGGTGTTTGGTTGAAAAGCCCCTGGGCTTGTCAATAGACAAATTAATTGGCAATAATTGTCCTCCATGAGAACGCAAAGCCGCATAGAACAAGTAGAACACAAGAAAAGAAATTAGAACTCGATTGGTTTATCCACCATATTCATATCACTTTGCACTAACTGACTATCACTTTTTGCTATTACAGGATAAAGATGTCTAATCAGTCAGTCAATTGCCGAATGTGATACACGCTTAGGCCATCATGTCTCGAAAGAAAGGCAAAAGTTTTTCGCACAGTTGGTTGCCAATACTTTCTGTGAAAGACTAGTTACCGACCAAGGCTACAGAACCCAATCTTTCTTACTATTCAACCCATAACTAATGGGTCAACTGGAGGGATTAATATCTTTCCTAAGGGTATTTGTGCGTGAATGAAACAAATTTAGCTGAAATTCGAACTTGTCTCTCCGGTTTTTCATTCAAGGCCGTTATCCATTACACCACAACGCACATCCTCTCTATAATAAAAAAAACAGATTCGAGATTGTTGACAATTTGAGGACTAATACTCAAAATTTATTGAAGGGAAGCCTGATAAATGGCAATCAATCATTCAAATAATGGTGAAACATAAAAAATAATGTTAAATTCGGTCTTAATCTTAGTAACATAATATTAATAAAACTATTAATATCATGAAAATAACATGATAAATAATATATTAATAAACATTAGCTGAACTCATGAAAAAATTCACGCAACGCAATATTATTTTCATGATTTCAAATAAAATTCAATGAATGTTGATTAATTAAATAATACTTTTTAGTTTGTACTAATATGACTAATAAAATGTACTCTCCTTCGCTTTATATTAAATAACATAAATATAATTAGTATATATGTATATATATATATATATATATATATATATATATATATATATATATATATATATATATATATTAACGAATTTTAACGAAACTTGGTTATAAGCAACCGACAATTTGTAATGAATTATTTTGAACATTATTTTTACCGATACTCGTATTTAGATACTGTTTAATTAAAAACAGAATATCTACTTAAATACGAGTATCGGTAAAAATAATGTTCAAAATAATATATATATATATATATATATATATATATATATATTTACTTTAAGTTAGTATGAAAAAAATAAAAATAAATTAAATATATCCATTACGGCATTTCTCTATATGATATCTTTCTAGTGAAGATGATTCCTCTTCGATGGCCATGATTAGATTCGTTTTTAGGAATGACTTGAATTCTCACAGAGTTTATCGTCCCTGCTCGTGAAAACGCAACGTAGTAAAATTGCCCATGAGTGAAGCATGTTTGGCCACGAGCTTTACTGACCCAGTACCCTGTTCGTCTGGCATATTCTATATATGCCAGACGAGGAGGGAACTGGGTCATTTGTTTTTTGGACTTTACTTTTTACTATTACATTTGTTTTTATCTATATATCTTTTCTTCATAAACAATAATTTAATTTTTCATTATAATACATCTTTACATTTACTATTTCTACACCTAGAACGCAAAAAAGTAAATTAAAAATTATATATTTTATAACCTAAAAAATATTTTATAAACCGCAGTTTGAAAAAAATAATTAAATTTAAGGCTTTATATCAAAAAGTAATTTCTTTGTTTTCTTATTATTATTTATATTCAGATTATCTTCTTTATAGTTGTACATACAAAATAAAATATAACAGTTGTTATTAATATGTAGTGTTACACACTGTATTATAAAATTGTTGCAGCAAAAGCGTGACACACGTAGGTATTACGGTATTAGCAAAACACTGCGCCTCCTCGGGTTAACTCTCTCAACAAACCTCAATGATTTTATAGAATACATAGCTGAATTCGCTGCTTAGAAGGTCGGTTTTCTGTGTAGGGCCAGGAAGTTTTTCCCGTCTGAAACCAGCCTGCACATATATGAAGCAACCATCCGCACGTGCATTGAATACTGCTGCCATATCTGGTTGGGTGCCCCTGTTATCCACCTAGGGGTCCTTAACAAAATCCAACGGAGAATTTTTAATATGATCGATCCCGACTTATCAGCTCAGACACAGTCATTTGCTTACCGTTGGAATATGGCTTCCCAGTGTCTTTTCTACAAATACTTTCACGGCTTCTGCTCCGACGAACTTATCTCTCTGGTGCCCCCTATATATGAATTTACTCGAGCAACAAGATTAGTAACTAGGTCCCACCCTTGTTGCTGTGAAACCAATAAAATGTAAGGGTAAATTCTACTCCCTCATCTTCTTTTCTCGCACTTCCCGACTGTGGAATTTTTTCCCGATTACTTGCTTTCTCAACAGCTACAATCTCCAAGAATTTAAATGTAAAATCAATAGTCACCTCTTATCTCAGTAACCTGCATTCTCTCTCTCTCTCTCTCTCGTGCTCTTTTCTCCGTCCCCTCCACTCTCATCAGTTTTCTCATCCTTCTCTTACCCACTTCCTGACACACCCTATAACCTGTCAATCCTTCTCATTCATTCTTTCCACCAATATAACCCCCTGCACAACAGTGGCAGTAAACTGCCTTGCTTTGAGCGATATATATATATATATATATATATATATATATATATATATATATATATATATATTCATTTCTAAACGAACTTAATAGACGGAAAATTATTCAAAAGTTCTACAATATAAATGAATAGAACACTTTTCAATACAAATGTGTACTGGTCTAACCTTATTAGGACCAAAAACTAAGTATTAAACAATCAATATATATATAATCTAAATCCCACAAAGACAAACTATAAGTACGATACACTTACATACATGAATCAAGCTTTACGGTTTTTCAGGTAAGCTTTGATGAAACTTCAAATAAACGCGTCTTTTTCCTTGAATTCGAAACGTCCTAAATCATGCTCACATTTGTTTTACATAGTGGAATGCACGTGAGTCATGCTTAACCAATGAAAACTGAACAACACAAAAGTAAAAAGATCAGAATTTACTGCATCTTTTTTTTTTTTTTTTGCCATACCTTATTCTCTGATAAAGCTTTAATAAAAATTGAAACCTGCTACATAGATTGCAAGAGACACCGTCGGTTCCAAAACAAGATCGATTCGACAAGAAAGTCATGTTGTGCGTTTGGTGAAGCTTTGAAGGAATCGTGCATTTTGAGTTGATTCCGAATGGTTGTGCCATCAGTGACGAACTTTACTGTCAGCAACTTGAGCGGGTCTACGAAAAGTTGAAGCAAAAGTACCCGGCTCTGATCAACCGAAAGCGCGCTTTGATGCAGCAGGACAATGCCAAGCCACACATCGCCAGGAAGACCAAAGAGAAGTTTGAAGAGCTGGACGGCGTTGAGGTTCTGCCACATCCAGCCTACAGTCCTGACTGTGCTTCATCAGATTACGGCCTTTTCTGCTTAATGCAACACTTTTTGAAGGGCCGCCGATTCGATTCGTTTGATGAAGTCGAGTAAGCGTGACAAGAATTCTTTGATTCGAAGCCGGCTGAATGGTACTTTGACCAGATCCGAAAGCTTGCAGATCGATGGCAGAAGTCTTAGAAAATGATGGTCTTTATTTTGAGCAATAATTTCTGTTGTTTTTGCGAGTAAAATTTCAATTTTTTGCAAGTGTTTTCTGGTAACCTTAGATTATTTGGCGAGTAAAATTTCAATTTTGTGCAAGTGTTTACGAACTTTTGGGACAATCTAATATATATATATATATATATATATATATATATATATATATATATATTCATTTTAAAATGTAGGTGCGTGGAATATTTTGGATGATTATAGTGTATGTACATGGTTGTATAGAAACGATTGTTTGTTTAGGTGTATATTAAACATTGATGTCTGTTAATATATTTGTACATGTGTCTGTGTGTGCGTATTAATATACGTGTCATGTGTATTGAAGCAATGAACATATTTTTAATATACAGTGAAACGCATAAGTATTGGATACATGTTATTTTCTGTTATTAATCTTGTTTATGTTCGCCATTTTGCCTGATATTTGGTAAGTAATATCTCGTAAGGTGAATGCAGAAGAAATATTTTAAAAAACTCATGATTGAACCCATTTTTTTAAAATCAAAGTTCAAAATTACCCTATGCAAATATATTGGATACATCAATTTAATATTTTGTTGCGTAGCGCCTGTTTTGTTTCACTGCTTCCAGTCGTTTTATTTAATTGGCCACAAGTTTTCCACACTGATTCACTGTTACGTTACCCCATTCTTCCTTGCATAATTCCTCTAATTGCAGCTAAAACAACCTTACGAGATATTACTTACCAAATATCAGGCAATAAATTTGACTAGCATCTGAGGTACTGAAGAATGTTTCATTTTATGCTGTGCGCCAGTAAAACAAGGCGATATTTCGGAACTTGTAAGCCTTCCTTTCTTTTATTGACGCCACGTTGCAGAATTTCAGTCTCTGTCTTTCTTTTACATCGCTGCCATTTCCTTTGACTTTAACGAAACGATGCCAAAATTCGTTCCGCCCTATTCCGTCTAGCAGTAGGCAATCTTCTGTCATATCTCATCGGCTTGAAAGTGCGCCAGCCCTGATAATCGGCTTTGACTGATAGACAAGACATTGCAACGAAAAAAATCAAAACTTACTTTGAAAAGTTAAAAAAAAAAAAAGAGAAGAAAAATATTTTTTCACCTTCCAGCATCCCAACCATTTTTACTTAGATATATAATTCGGTGACAGAAACGAAAAGATATAGCTACTTAGCTAGATCATTAGATTCTGCCAAATACAGGTTGTGGATACTAGAATCAAGCAGGTACAAACATTTAAATACCTGGGAAATGTTATAATAGAAGACGAAAAGTGCGACACGGAGATCCGAAGGCGAATTGGCATGGCGAAGGAAGCATTCCAGAAGTTGAGTAAGGTATTAAGAAACAGGACAATTTCGCTAGAAACTAGGAAGAGAGTACTGGATTGCTACGTGCTGTCCGTCCTTCAATATGGCAGTGAATGCTGGATAATATTATCAAAGATGAAGGAATACTTGAAGCAACTAAAATGTGGTTCTACAGAAGGATGCTGCGAATATCATGTGAGCAATGATGAAGTCTTAGAAACGATGGAAACAAAAAGGAAATTAATACTGAGCATCAAGAAGAGAGAGTTGACGTTCCTGGGACATGCAATGAGGATGCGGAGCTTGAAGAACCTGATACTAACAGGCCAGATAGAGGGGAAAAGAGACAGGGGAAAGCAACGGATAACATATTTGAAGGACCTAATCAGGTGGATGACGGAACGAGAGTTACATGGTGTAACAGGAGAAGGCATGCTCAGAGCCACTAGGGATAGGAAAACGTGGAAAGCCATGATCGCCTACGTCCAGAAGGGACAGGGCACATAGAACAAGAAGATATAGACTGCGTGTGGTCTTCCTCAAGGTTAAAATAGTTATTCTTCCCCACCGACGCTAGTCCATGATTGAATACTAATATAAAAGTCATATTTTTCATACTGATTTCTAAGGTTATTTTTTATACTATTGTTCACCCAATCAGTCAGTCAGTTAAGTGCCATACGTGATACACGCTTGGGCGATCATGTCTAGAAAGAGACATGACTGACTGGGCAGAAGATTATCCTGCAGTAGGTTGCCATTGCTTTCTGCGGTAGACTGGTTGCCGACCAAGGTTATAGAACCCAGTCTGTCCTGTTATTTAACCCATAACTGGAAGGAAGAGACGGATTAATACTTTTCCCAAGGGTATTTGCGCGTAAGTGAATACAATGGATTCAACTGGAATTCGAACCCGGCTCCCCGGTTTCTCGTTCCGAGCCGATATCCACTGTACCACAACGCACATCCAGTTCACCCAATAGATGACCTGAAAGCTACTAAAGGTATGGGTTACTAAATGATCTTGTTGCAGGAAAAGAGGATAAAAAGTTCAGATTATAAGCATATGTAGAATAAATAACAGTTGATTCTATATATTTTTATATAATCATATCTCCCCAAGTAAGGCATTTTACTGCTACTGTTGGGCTGGGTGTGATATAGAAGGAAAGCTGTGAGACAGAGTGACAGGTTATAGGGTGTGTCAGGAAGTGGGTAAGAGAAGGATGAGGATACAGATGAGAGTGGAGTGGACGGAGTAAAGAGCATGAGAGAGAGAGAGAGAGAGAGAATGCAGGTTAGTGAGATAGGAGATAACTATTGATTTTACATTTAAATTCTTTGAGATTATAGCTGTTGGGGAAGCACGTAAACGGAAAGGAATTTTACAGGCGGGAAGTGCGAGAAAAGAAGATAAAGGAGTAGAATTTGCCTTTACATTTTATTGGTTTCACAGTAAAAGAGTGGGACCTAGTTGCTAATCTTGTGGCTCGAATAAATTCATATAGAGAGGGCACCAGAGAGATAAGTTCGTTCGAGCAGAAGCCGTAGAAGAGACACAGGGAAGCCATATTACACCGGCGAATAAATGGCTGTATCCGAGCTGCTAAGTCGGGATAGATCACATGACAGATTTTCCGTTGGATTTTGTCAAGGACCCCTAGGTGCAGAGAAGGAGCACCCGACCCGATATGGCAGCAGTATTCACGGGAGTATGCTTCACAACCTAAGTGTACTTGAGAAAAACTTCCGCTTCATTATGATTAGTGGAAACGGAGATTGTACGAATATTTTTCACGAAAATGTTGCTAGAGCTTGAGCGAAAGGACAGGAAGTTCAAGGACATCGGATATGGTGAGGAATAGGCTCCACCACGTCTACTTACTCAGACACACTACGCGTGAATGAATTTCCCTAGGGCTTTCTACCCAAGTATGTGAAGTTAACTGGTCAGGTACTCAACTGTGCAGTGAATATCGACTAGGAACCACAAATCGAGGAGCCGAGTTCGAATTCCAGTTGAATTCATGGCATTCACTTACGCACAAATACCCTTCAGAAAGGTATTAATCTGTCTCTTTTCTCCAGTTATGGGTTAAATCATATGACAGATTGGGTTCTATAGCCTTGGCTGCCAACCAGTATACCGCAGAAAGCACTGCCAACCTATTACCGCGGAATAATATTCTGTCCAATCAGTCATGTCTTTCTCGAGACATGATCGCCCAAAGCGTGTATCACTTATGGTACTTAACTGACTCAACTGCGCAGCAACCCTAGAACCACATCCGGTCATGGGACATGATGATAATGACGACGATGAGAATGAAGATGAGATAAATAGATTTGAACAAAGAGACTGTTATGAATCTAAACTTATTTATAAATGGAACGTTGTCTGTGTATATATGTATATGTGTGTGTGTCTGTGTCTATGTCTGTGTGTGTGTCCGTTACCTATAGACTCCGAAACGGCTGAACCGATTTTCTTGAAAATTTAAACAGTTGTACTATAAGCGTCTACGATTGCTCTTAGATAGGTTTTGTGTCGAGGTACCCCCGATAAATATCGAAAATCGATAATCGAAAAAATCGGTTTATAGAAGGAGTGGTCCGATTTTAATCAAATTTGATACACTCATAGACAAAGACATCAGAAATGATATTCAGAAGTTTCAAGTTTGCAGTTCTTACAATAGTGCAGAAATTCGGTAATATATATATATATATATATATATATATATATATATAAAAGGCAAGGTGTTTGTGTGTCTGTTTATCTGCCTGTATGTCTGTAATTTTCAGCCCTTTTTATTTTAGTTTTTGCTTTGGGTTTGGCTCTAAGTAGGTATAATTGTAGTTCTTAGTGTCAGCCATGATACCATTTACTCAGAGGACTTATTTAGCCTTCAAAATTCAGTTTACAACGAAAAAAACTTATTTGATATCGAAACTAGGAAATCAAAATTTGACTTACATCCATTCATTTTTCTTTCAGTCTATGGTTTCGCTTTAACTGGAAACAACTATTGCTTTTTAGTCTTTCGTGCCAACGTCCAAAGAGTCTAAGCTCTTAGAGCATGAATTAGTTTTAAAGCTTTCATTACACCCCAGCAACGCTGGGCTATACTGCTAGTAAACTAAAAAAAAACAAAAAACGATAGTATACAAGCAGTTAAATAAATTATCTATGTATATTATAGGCGGATAGTTAGAACTTTCGCTTACCGACCATAAGTGTCTTCTTTTAATCTCACGATTAATTTGTAAGGAAAGTGATTTCTTGATATTATTGATATGATGGGGCGATCCCAGTTTTCGACACCATTGGAACAAGCCACGGGTTGACCTAAACTTTGTCAGTGAAATCGAGCAGACAGAATTGTTCTGATAGCTACCGATGGTTGGACGAACTCGTTGTGACTAATAGTTTGAGCTTACTGGCGTTATACAAACTGCTCACCATAACAGATTACGCGTTCTATTCACGAAACTGTAATCTACGTCGGCTCAGCAGAGATGCAATATAACTCACAGGTAGGTCTTGAAGGTGTTGACCAAATACAAATATACCACAGCTGGTGTCTGAGACAGGAACTGGCTAACCGTTTTAGCGTGAGTGTGTGCTCAGAAAACGAGAGCAGCCGGACATTGTTTAAATATGGATGGCAAACAGCACTGTCTTTTCTAAGTCTTTGTAGGGATTTGATTTCTCACCGATCAAAATGGAAGCAATTGATTAGCAGAAGTCACACTGAGCAATGATTTGATTTAAAATAAAATGATCTAAATTTACCTTTTGCCCATTATTCTTTCCTTACTTCTCTTTTCACACTTTCTCTTTTCTCTCTCTCTCTTTATCTCTCTCTCGCTCTCTGTATCTGTATATTTTTCTATCTGTCTATGCCTGTCTATCTATCTATTTATTTCACTCGCTGTCTTTCTTCTGTCTTTCTTCATCTCACCCCTCCAGTCTATCTACATTATTTTCACTCCCCCTCTATCTCTATCTCTCTCTCTTTCTTCTTCATCAACATTCTCTCTCAACTTTCTCAGTCTTTATCTTCCCAAATCCCTTTTGGGAATTTTACTTTTTCTTTACCCGCCACGAACTCGCTATCTATCTATCTATCTATCTATCTATCTATCTATCTATCTATCTATCTATCTATCTATCTATCTATCTATCTATCTCATTCTGTTTAATACCTATCTCATTCTTTTTGTTATCTATCTATCTATCTATCTATCTATCTATCTATCTATCTATCTATCTATCTATCTATCTATCTCATTCTGTTTAATACCTATCTCATTCTTTTTGTTATCTATCTATCTATCTATCTATCTATCTATCTATCTATCTATCTATCTATCTATCTATCTATCTCATTCTGTTTAATACCTATCTCATTCTTTTTGTTATCTATCTATCTATCTATCTATCTATCTATCTATCTGTTGCTCTTCTCTTTCGCCACAACTTTTCTTCCCCTCTATTCCTCTTCTTATACTCTCATTTTCTCTTCTCTCTCTTTCTCTCTCTCTCTCTCTCTCTCTCTAATTATTATTATTCTCTTTCTTCTTTTCTCTCTTTCATTTCTCATCTCACTCACTATATCTTTCGCTTTATTTTCTATCTAGTTGTCTACCTTCTCTCGTAATAATGCTTTTCCCTCTCTCCCTGTTTCTTCTTCTCCCCTATTCCGCTTCTTGTTTCTCATTCACTTTCTTTATGCTTTCTCTTTCTCTCTCTCTCTCTCTCTCTCTCTCTCTCTCTCTCTCTCTCTCTCTATCTATCTATCTATCTATCTATTTCTTTCTGTCTCATTAATAATGTTTCTTATGATTTCTGTTGTATATATATATTTCCTTCTGGGTCCTAGACTTACCTGGTTTTGGTGATGTCCATACCAGTTTCCTATTCGTAAAAGTTGCATAATTTCCAGTGTAGATATTGTATGTATGCCAAAATTTATATTCAATTGGTGCTAACACTGTGCAACCTGATACAAGATGCTCAGTTGTTTTTGGATATTCATCACAGAATTTGCATTTCGGTTTAACACAGTCTTTCAGTATGTGCACTGGTTAATTTTTAGTTAGCAAGCATTCATTCAGTGCAGCAAGATTAAAATCTTCGGTGACTGCTTTTTACCTCGCACTACATAATCACTCATGGATATGAGATTTGTCTGCATCAGCTTGTTTGGTATGGGCCGAATATTTACCATGAAGGGTCTTATCTCGATAGTTTTTTTGCATTTGGTACATTGCATTTGCTTATGTTTCGTTTTTTAGATTCTTTATGTGCGTTATGGTGCATTAGATATCGACTCGGAACCACAAATCGGTGTCCCAAGTTCGAATTCTAGTTGAATTCCTAGCATTCACTTACGCACAAATACCCTTGGAAAATGTATTAATCCGTCTATTCCCTCCAGTTATGGGTTAAATAACAGGACAAATTGGGTTCTATAGCCTTGGTTGGCAACCAGTCTACCGCAAATAGCAATGGCAATTTTGGATTCCAGGTTAGACAGCATACGTCGCTCTAGACAGATATATATAATTGGTACACTGCGGGTAATGAATTATTTTCCGCCCTACAACCCTGTTTCCCACATATGAAACAAAATTAACATCACCCCACTCAATCGCTATATCCAAAGAATATTTTCAAACGCCTTACATTCGAAAGTTCTATAAGTCCATAGCACAGACACAGGGTTGAATCAGCCTCGTTCTATTTGTATTGCACTGGTAAGGAAGAAGATTCATTCAGACTGCAATTCTCCAGAGTGGTTACGTTGCAGAACAAACTCCCGAGGGAATGCTATCTTGATCTTAACCTCTTCAAATCTAGGGTCGACTATTATCTATTCTACATGTTTTCATAATATACACGACTTACTCCCTCTTGGAGTGCAGTGGATATCGACTCGGAACCACACATTGGGGATCCGAGTTCGAATTCCAGTTGAATTGTTTGCATTCACTTACACACAAATACCCTTGGGAAGTGTATTAATCCGTCTATTCCCTCCAGTTATGGGTTAAATAACAGGACAGATTGGGTCTTATAGCTTAGATTGGCAACCAGTCTACCGTAGAATGCAATGGAAACCTAATCCGGGATAATTTTCTGCCCAGTCAGTCATATCTCTTTCGAGACATGATCGCCGAAAGCGAGCATTACGTATGGCACTTAACTGACTGACCATAGGCGTATTATGGATTAATAGCAAATCTTTACTAACTTCAAATTTTATTCTGAATGTTTTGGCTTCATTTATTACTGTTATGTAATTCATTTGAATTAACTCTTCCTATGGATATATATATATATATATATAAGTTACCTGCGTGACTTTTAGAGAGCAGTCAACAAGAGCCGTTAGTTACGAGAAGGAACAGAGCAGTTGCATACAGTCATGTACATCGGTTAGCGAGAGCAGTTAACGACAGCTACTAGTCACACTAGGATGTGCGTTGTGGTACAGTGGATATCGGCTCGGAACGAAAAACCGGGGAGCCGAGTTCAAATTCCAGTTGAATCCATTGTATTCACTTACGCGCAAATACCCTTAGGAAAGGTATTAATCCGTCTCTTCCTTCCAGTTATGGGTTAAATAGCAGGACAGACTGGGTTCTATAGCCTTGGTCGGCAACCAATCTACCGCAGACAGCAATGGCAACCTACTGCGGGATAATCTTCTGCCCAGTCAGTCATGTCTCTTTCGAGACATGATCGCCCAAAGCGTGTATCACGTATGGCACTTAACTGACTGACTAGTCACACAGCGTAATAATACCTTCAGACTTACTTATTTCTATATTACTTATTATTAACAATTCTTTTGAATATCTAAAGTTCTTGATATACTAATGCACAGTTTTGAACTAATTTTCTTGTTCCGTGTCTTACTTCCGGCACAAACCGGTCACTACAACTTTACGGCAAAGTTTCGCAAAAACTACAAAACAAATTGGCGACGAAGATCCACAACAATTACTGAATAAAGTTATCTTACTTCTTTCATGTTCTTTGAGACTGATCATCGTTGAGTTTCCTTTACTTTCCATGTTTCTTTCAAGATCGATTCTTGTAGTTTTGTATGAAAGTTCTAGTTGAAATATTCCTCTGCCTCCTTCGTATCTTGAAACACACACATACGATCACAGTCAGCGTTAGTATGATGGTATAGAGGCAGGTTAGAAGCTTTCTCGTTTGGACATTGATTCACTTACTACCAACTATGGTCCAGTAAATGATATTGAAACTGCATTGCACCAGAGAGACATACTGATATATCCCGGAAAGGAATACAGTATAAAATGATCAGTTGAAGAATGGAACTCCACACCAGGAATAAGAAATACAGATTTATTGTACTAAGGTACAATTAACAATAATACCCAAATAAGCAAGCCACACGTTGGAGCGGAATCGACTATCAAATAGTGAATGCTTTCGACTAAGACCTTTTCTGTTTTTACTAGCCTTCCCACGCAAGGCCAGATGTGACACATGGTCAATTTATAGTGGGTATTCCCGGCCACATAGCCGGGATAAACAATGTCTGTTTATTTTTCCCCAGTCGTGGTTCTACCCTTCGGCGGAACCACGACTGAGTTTGTGCTCTCTGCTCAGAAGCAGAGAGCGCCCTCTACCCGAAGAAAGAGAGCTGACATTGTCATAGAGGAGTCAGGCGAATGCCTAAGCCCTTTTTTTCTCGTCGTACCTTTCGTTACCGTCTTTTATAAAGTAGAGCATTCTATTCTCCAGCGATGACAGGATATTCCACTATAACACAACCAATGTTTTTTTCTGTTTTGCAAATTCAAGTCGGTATTTAACACCAGACGCACACGTCTGTAGTGTTCATTTCTTCTCTCTTTCATTTGAGTGGGTTGTAATCCATCTCCCTCGCTAATATCTATATATTTATTTTCTTCTTCTTGTTCCTGTGGGATTCTGTAATTCTCACTTTATTTTTCACATTTGCTTTATCCGAAACTCATACCCACGTCACCACGGAAACATTTTAGAGTATCGCGGATACATTTCAACTTATTGCCATTTTGGAAATAAATTTCATATCATCCACGTAGAACAGGTGATTAAGCACTTTCGTTTCCATTTTGTTCATGGTAAAAGGGATTCGTCTCTATTATTATTATTATTATTATTATTATTCATAATACGATTTCTGCTATGGTCGCACGACCTACCAAATCTGTGAAAAGACCTAAAGCAGGTCGTGGTGTGTTATTATGGCTCCATTTCATTTTTTTTTCTATCTCCCCTAACATCCCTACCGTTACATAGACAAAGTTCTCCTTAGCGTGTGGTCTGTACTAAACGAGACAATTTTTTGTATATCTCTTAAACTGGGGTTTCTCGGTATTCTCTCAATGTGTTGTTTTGCTCCGTTTTTTAACATCTGAAGTGCACCTATTGTTACTGGTACTATTCTTGTTTTCAATTCCTATATTTTTTCTATTTCAATTTCCAGTTCTTTATATTTTGATAGTTTTTCGAATTCCTTGGTTACTATGTTACAATCTGATGGACAAGCCATATCAATTAATATGAAATTTTTTCTTTTTGTTTTTTAAAATTAATATCCAACTTATTTGCTTCATTTATTCTGTCTGTGTAGATGTTGTAATCCCTTAGAATGTTGATATCTTCTGTTTCTGTAAACGGTGCTGGGTGCTCTTCATACCAGTGATTGTTATACCAACAGATTTTCCATAGTGTTTGCACATTGTACAGAGTAAATATGGCCCCACTCCATCGTGACGAATTTTATAGTCATTTGGGGCAAGTACAGAACATCCTGACATTAGATGGTCTATTGTTTCTTGGTATTTATCACAGGACATGCATTTTGGATCCACGTTATTATGTATGATATTTGCCTGAAAGATCCTCGTGAAAATACTTTGGTTTTGTGCTGAAAGAATAAAGCCTTTAGTTTCCGACTTTAATCTAGATTATTATTATTATTATTATTATATGCCTCCTTTTTTTTCTTTTTTACCTCTGTCTCTATACAGGTCTCTTTTCTCCTCTTTTAATCTGGCCTAATCTCTGGGTCTCTCTCTTTCTATCTATCTATTTCTCTTCTCTTTCATTGTTGCTTTTCTCTCTCTCTCTTTCTCTCTCTCTATCTCTCTCATTCTCTCTTCCTCTCTCTCTCTCTCTCTCTGGTTTTTTCCGTTTTCTGTTCCCATTCCTCTTCTTACTCACTATCTTCTTCTTCTTCTTCTTCTTCTTCTTCTTCTTCTTCTTCTTCTTCTTCTTCTTCTCTTCCCCACTTTCTTTCTCTCCTTCTAGCTGTATACTTGTCACTCTTCTTCTCTCTCGATCTATCTATCTATTTATCTATCCGCAAGCAGGCAGCTATCTATAGCCCCAGTCGACGTGTCGTCTCTCTGTTCATAGACACGTAAATACTGGTAATTAAATTTAAGGCATTTTACCAATCTCTGGGATAAGTATCCTCAGTTTTCTTGTATTTATAACAATATTTCAGATGTTGCACCTGCCAAACTTCATAAATCTTCACGGAATTTCTAAGATGACAATATGGTGGGAATTCTTTCGAACAAGCATCCTGTTCTTTTTTGTTTTTATTATAATAATTAGGTCGTTATGTTCTCCGGCATTCCCCCACGAGGTTTCCATCAATGATGCCTATTATCAAAAAAACATCTCATGAAAGGCAACAGTTACAACTTCCTAATCCTTAGGAGGTTATCTCTTGTTAACACAATAAATATTTCAGTCAGGCAGGGAAAAGTGATGACATATGAGCATCACAAAATACAGGGTGGGTCTATCGCTACGAAACGCCTTATCGACTGAGGCTTCAGAACACTACGACTTCATGTCTGCAGAGAGGTAATTCCCAATGTGGCGTCATGGGATTGACAGTAAACTGCAACCGGGTCTTGAGTATAACGATAAAGTGCGTCAAGCAACAAGGACTCTGATTGGGAGATTGATTTGAGCGTTGAGCCACCTCTTAACTGCTGCTTTCCCAGGTACACGTAAGCCGCGGTGTAGCACCTGTTAAGGTTCCAACTATGGGCAAATAGTTAACCTCCAAATTGGGGTCAAAACACAATGAAATTATGAAAATAAATTCGTATCGTAAAAATGCCAGCAATACATTTATTTAAAAACTAGCAGTATAGTCCGGCGTTGCTCGGGTGTAATGAAAGCTTTAAAACTAATCCATGGTTCTGCAGCTCAGACTCTTTGGACGTTGGCACGAAAGACTAAAAAGCAATACTTGTTCCCAGTTAAAGCGAAATCGTAGACTGAAAGTGAAATGAATGGATGTAAGTCAAATTTTGATTTCCTGGTATCAATATCAAATAAGTATTTTTCGTCGTAAACTAAATTTTGAAGGCTAAATAAGTCCTCTGAGCAAATGGTATCATGGCTGAGACTAAGACCTAAAATTACATCTACTTAGAGCCAAACCCGAAGCAAAAACAAAAATAAAAGGGCTGAAAAAATACAGGCATACAGACAGATAAACAGACACACACACAAACATCTTGTCTTATATATATATATATATATATGTGTGTGTGTGTGTGTGTGTGTGTGTGTGTGTTAATCTGCCACATGCAAGCCTGTTTCGCTGTATCACAGCTAATCAGTGTGGCTAGACGCATCCACTCGCCTCTGGCCGGGATCGAAACTCGACCGATTTGGTGTCAGTCGGAGTCTATATTACCGATTTTCTGCACTATTGTAAAAACTTCAACCATGAAACTTCTGAATATCGTTTCTTATGTCTTTGTCTATGAGTGTATCAAATTTGATTAATATCGGGCCACTCCTTCTATAACCCAATTTTTCGATTATCCATTTTCGGTATTTATCGGGGGTACCCCGACACAAAGAAAACTCGCAGACGCTTATAGTACCACTGTGTAAATTTTCAAGAAAATCGGTTCAGCCATTTCGGAGTCTATAGGTAACGGGCACGTGCACACACAGACACACACATACACACAGAGACAAAGTTCCATTTATAAATAAGTTTAGATATTATCAACAATATATTTTTGAAGAAAAAACAATTATCCGAAATGAATTGCTGAAGAAAAATCTTTTACCAACAATAGATTTTTAATGAAAAAATATTACCAGCAATACATTTGACTCTCGACAAAAATGCTTTTTACAAAATTACGTCAAAGAAACCTAATATACAAAATGTTTCTAACTAAAAATACATATTCTATTCATACAAACCTATGCTAAAACATTTTGTCGACACCACTGAGATTGATATACCGTAAAACAAAATAAACTTAATTAACCTAAATATGTACGAGAGGATTTCCACTCATTTATTTTCATTTAAAATGGTATAACATCATATGCAGTATTGATAAAAAAAATAACTGACACCATTTACAAGATTTACGTTTAAAAATGCGTAGCGTGTTCTTATTTTCATCACCCTCAGAAAAGATGTAAGGAAAATGCCACAACTTCACATACAATTATTTCAGTAATGATCAAAACAACGCGCGTATGAAAAGAAGTGTGTATGTGCGCTTATGAATATGGATTTAGTGAGTGTGTACTGTGAACCTATAATCATTTGTGGCTGCCTTTCATAACAGTCTTCAATGAAAAATCTTCCGAGGTCACCAGTTTGTCCTTCAGCCAATGGCCAAATCGACCACAGATGCATTAGAGAAAATAAGAAACACTTGTATTGGAACGAGTTCTGTTCTCTTCAATATCAATTGATTGCATTTGTTTGTTTTATGTCTTGCTAAAAAGAAGTAAAAAAACCGGATCAATTTATCAATAATTTCTTTTGATTGGGATCATTAACAGCAGAAACTTGTTTGCAAAACAAACAGTTCAATAACCTCTTTCTGAGAGACGCTGCTGTCTCCATTGTTGGTGGCTACAAGCATACAAAATACGTCCTGCACGTTGCATTTATATATATATATATATATATATATATATATATATATATAGGCACTTATATATATATATATATATATATATATATATATATAGGTAATATATATATATATATATATATATATATATATATATATATATATATTTGCGTTTATTTTTATTGTGAAATAATTTGTATACATTAGTAATGAGTTTGCTTGGTCCATTTTAAAAACATCCAAAATTCAATAATTCTTTCGTTCTATAGCTGACTGGTAGGTAATTAGATATTTCAAAAGGTCAATAGTCCGTGGCAAGTCATTAAACGATTTATCAAATCACAAAGAAGTACCTCGCTTGATATAACGGCAAAAGATTTTTTCAATTAAGTGCAAAGATTGTAAACAATTCCATTATATTAACTTTCATTTGTTTTCTGAAATCCTCTGTCATACCGCCATTGTTCAGTATTTGAGAAATACTTTCTTGCTTTGAATTGAATGGTTCGCCTGACATATTCTTTGATTTTTTCATGTTGTCTTAAGAACTGAATTTAACCATCTATATTATTTTAGCTTTGGTCGAATGATATATTCTTCAGCCTTTCTCAGAAAGACAAATAGCTGTTCTCTTGAAGCTGCTTAGATAACTATCTAAACTTATTTATAAATGGAACTTTTTTGTGTGTGTGTGTGTGTGTCCGTTACCTATAGACTCCGAAACGGCTGAACCGATTTTCTTGAAAATTTACACAGTTCTACTATAAGCGTCTGCGAGTGTTCTTAGTTAGGTTTTGTGTCGAGGTACCTCCGATAAATATCGAAAATTGATAATCGAAAAAATCGGGTTATAGAAAGAGTGGTCCGATTTTAATCAAATTTGATACGCTGATAGACAAAGACATAAGAAACGGTATTCAGAAGTTTCAAGGTTGCAGTTCTAGCAGTAGTGCAGAAAATCGACAATATATATATAAAAGGCAAGATGTTTGTGTGTGTCTGTTTATCTGCCTGTATGTCTGTAATTTTTTCAGCCCTGTTATTTTTTTGCTTCGGGTTTGGCTCAAAGTAGGTATAATTGTAGTTCTTATTCTCAGCCATGATACCTTTTACTGAGAGGACTTATTTAGCCTTCAAAGTTCAGTTTACGACGAAAAAAACTTATTTGATATCGATACCAGGAAATGAAAATTTGACTTACATCCATTCATTTTTCTTTCAGTCTACGGTCTCGCTTTAACTGGACACAACTATTGCTTTTTAGTCTTTCGTGCAAACCTTCAAAGAGTCTGAGCTCCAGGACCATGGATTAGTTTTAAAACTTTCATTACACCCGATCAACGCCGGGCTATACTGCTAGTAAAGACTATTAAAAAGAGATGTTTAATTCTTTCTCTCCAGTTCTGACAGCGTTTAAAAGCGTTGTTCTTTTAGATTGTATGAGCTGGTAAATGATTTCCTGAAGAAGTGTATTTTTATGAAACAGCCAAAAAATACGTAAACTGGCTAGCAAAAGAAAAACAGATATTGTTTTGATAAATATTTGATTGTTGACAAAGTTAAGAATGCGGGCAAAATTCTCCCTGTCAGGAAAATATTTTATTCTTTTGAAACCAGCGTAGGCAACGTCAGATAGAATGGGCGTTAGAATTATGTAAACAATGCGTCAAGATATTATGTAATTGCTTTATATAAGAGACAGAAATTAGTAGTAGTAGGCATCGGTCGAGAGTTGTGATCGAAACCAAGACCGTGAACGATACAGCGAGAGGTACGACCGCGGCCTCTGGCCCCACCCTCGATGCGTGTGTGTTGTCACCTTCGAACATATCTCCTACTCTACGACACGTCACCTGATGAGCGAATAAATATCTAGTCTATATTTATATGTCTAACGGTCGCCATTTTATTAAGTGAGAATATCGTCATTTTATCATCGTGGAAAAGGCAAGTGATTTTATTAAAGAGAACATAACAAGTTTTGGGACCCCGTCGTCGAATTAATAAACGTCGTTCCATCGAAACGTATACAACATATATATCGTTTTGGTTGCAGTTTAAATTTTGTCAGCCCTGGCTTCAGGTTGTAAACCACGTTGGTCATTTTTGTTTCCAGGTTATACAGCATACGTCGCTCTAGACAGATATGTAGAATTGATACACTGTGGGTAATTAATTATTTTCCGCCCTACAACCCTGTTTCCCACATATGAAACAAAATTAATCTCTCCCTACTCAATCGCTATATCCAAAGAATATTTTCAAACGCGCTACATTCGAAAGTTCTACAAATCCATAGCGCAGACACAGGGTTGAATCAGCCTCGTTCTATTTGTATTGCATTGGTAAGGAAGAAGATTCATTCAGACTGCAATTCTCCAAAGCGGTTACGTTGTAGAACAAACTCCTGAGGGAATGCTTCCTCGATCTTAACCTCTTCAAGTCTAGGATCGACTGTTATCTATTCTACATGGAATGTGCTTTGTGGTGCAGTAGATATCGACTCGGAACCTCAAATTGGGGATCCGAGTTCGAATTCCAGTTGAATTGTTTGCATTCACTTACGCACAAATACCTTAGGGAAATGTATTAATCCGTCTGTTCTCTACAGTTTTGGATTAAATAACAGGACGGATTGAGTTCTATAGCCTAGACTGGTGATAAGTCTACCGCATAAAGCAATGGCAACCTACTGCGGGAAAATCTTCTGCCCAGTCAGTCATGTCTCTTTCGAGTCATGATCGCCCAAAGCGTGTATCACGTATGGCACTTAACTGACTGACTGAATATAATAGTTGGAAACATGTTTAAGGCTTTTACTGGGCATAAAGTGGGGGATCAATTTTATATTATTATGAAGTAATAAACTGATCCCCCATTAATTACTACTTAAAAATATAATACATCTCTTCCTGCTCTAGCTATGAGTCTAATAACAGGACAGATTGGGTTCTATAGCCTTGGTCGGCAACCAGTCTACCGCAGAAAGCAATGGCAACCTACTGCGGGATAATCTTATGTCCAGTCAGTCATGTCTCTTTCGAGTCATGATCACCCAAAGCGTGTATCTAGGATGGCCCTTAACTGACTGACTCACTCTTTGCACCCCCTTACAAAAATATATTTAGTACCTCCTTCTTTGAGTGGCTTTTGTTCTTTGGATTGGGTGGACAATAATATAAAAAAAGACTAAATACAACAGACACCTGAAGAAGGTGTACAATGTACTGGTCGAAAGGTTATGTTAATAACAATAGAAATGGAAGCAATTCTGTTTTGTTTAGTTACAGAAATCTTTTTTCTATTTTTATTTGCTCGCATTAACGTATCAGGTTTGAATCATTTTTCGGTCCTCGTCATGTTTATGCTGGGGGGGGTCATTTCGAACTATCTAGTACTCTGTTGTATCCGACTGAGTCAAAATAAATTTGTCCGATGATTACCTTAATCAATAATTGTTCGTTGTAGGAAATTTAAGATTTTTTTTTTTTTGAGTACACATGACAGAAGGATCAGCTAAAACATTGTGTTAATAACAGAACATCTACAGAGAAACGATTTGAGCAGTTGAACAAGGTTGGATAATTAATGCTTCTTCTAAAAGCAATAGTCACCCTGTCAACGAGACGCAGATGGCGTTAAATGCATGACATTCATACTTACAAAAGGGTACACCTTCCGGTGCAGGCTCAAGGGTGGAACCAATCGATATCTACTTTGTGACTGAAGTATAACACATACCTGTCTATCTTTCTATTAATTCATTGTGATTTTTCTTCTACAAAACATATTCAATATTAAATAATTCAACAAGGTTTGATATATCATTAAGTTAAGCAACATAACATAACCTAAATATTATAAACAGTTGAAGTTACGGATTACTTTCACGATTTTTCAAGTTTTCCTAACATTTCAAGTTGATCTTTGTGTCGTATTTTAGCAAATTCAAGGATGCTTTTTTTCACCAGATCTATTCAACTTGTACAGTGAAACTATTCTGAGGACCCTAGAAGTTGTCCCAGGATTCGTCATCGGAGGCCACAATTTAAACAACATAAGGTACGCAGATGATACAGTGCTTATAGCAGACACGGAAAGGAAACTACGAGACCTCCTACAGAACATAACTGAAGAGAGTGACAAGAAAGGACTACAAATAAACTACAACAAAACCGAATGCATGGTCATCAGTAAAAAGGGCAACCGAAATGTCAAATACAGGTGGGGGATATTAAAATCAAGCAGGTAGAAAAATTTAAATACCTGGGAAGTGCTATAACAGAAGACGGAAAGTGCGACACAGAGATCCGAATACGAATTGGCATGGCGAAGGAAGCATTCCAGAAGTTGAGTAAGATATTAAGAAACAGGACAATTTTGCTAGAAACAAAAAAGAGAGTATTCGATTGCTATGTGATGTCATTTCTTCAATGTGTCAGTCAATGCTGGACAATATTATCGAAGATGATGGATAAACTTGAAGCAACTGAAATATCGTTCTTCAGAAGGATGCTGCGAATATCATGGATCGAGCATGTGAGCAATGATGAAGTTTTGGAAAGGGTGGAAACGAAAAGGAAATTAATTCTTATGCATCAGGAAGAGATAACTAAAGTTCCTGTGACTTTCAGTGAGGAAGAAGGGCTTGGAGAACTTGATACTAAGAGGCCAGATAGAAGGAAAATCGACAGGGGAAAGCAGCGGATAACATTTGAAGGACCTGATCAGGTGGATGACGGAACGAGAGTTGCGTGGTGTAACAGGAGAAAGCGTACTAAGAGCCACCAGGGATAGGAGAGGTGGAAAGCTATGATCGCCTACGTTCTGAAAGGACAGGGCACACAGAAGAAGAAGAAGAAGAAGAAGATTTTGTTTAATCTATGAAACATACTTATAGGTTGTTCCGAATTTGAATTGCTCGTCATAGTTTTCATTTCTTATTCCAGTGTTTTGTTAAAAACTAATTCGTTTTGGTGCTATTTCCGATTGAATTCAACTATGTGCTCTACTAATTAGAATACTAATAAGGTTAATTATGTGACTCATTATGTTGATTGTCCAATAGAATTAGTATTCATTTTCACCTAACTTATTTGTCATAGCTAGGTATATATATCTACAGCGGTCTTCTTGCATTTCATTGTTGTCATATATCTCACTGATCTTATCATGCCAAAACTGTCCAAGAGTAGCAGTGGCAGCGAATGCTTGACAATCTCATCAAAGATGAAGGAGAGAATCGAGGCAACAGAAATATGATTCTACAGGAAGATGCTGAGCATTCTATAGAGCGAACATTTGAGAAACGACGAAGTTTTGGAGAGGATACAAACGAAAAGGAAATTTATACTTGGCATCAGGAAGAGACAGCTGAGGTTTCTGGGATATGCGGAAGGAGAGCTTGGAGAATCTGATACACGGATAGAAGGAAAGAGGGACAGGGAGAAGGCTACGAAACATACTTGATGAGCTTTGGCATGTGGATGGTGGAGCGGAGTTTGGGTGAGATACCAAGAGGAAAGATGTTAAGGGATATGAGTGAGTAGAAATCCATGATTGCCTACGTCCTGGAAGGACACCGCACATAAAAAGAAAAAGAAGCAGCTTTGTGTTCGTTCATTTTGGCCAGTACGATTCTTAAGTAATGGTTTTTGTTGTAGGGTTCTCCCTTTTTCATAAAGATGGATTCGTCCAGAGTATATTTATACCACTGCTATAGACATACTAGTTGATAGTAGCTCTGTGCTCCACTCATCAAGAAGATTATTGCACAATACCCGTCAGCTTCCGACGCGGACATACTCAATATATTACGGCTTCACTTCCAGATACATATAGTTTTTTCTAACCCGTATTTCTGGACTATTCATTTTCATTCAAGTCTGTATCCTTACTTTAATACACTTATTTTTCAATCTCAATTTCTGGTCGTTGTTCATTTATTTGCGCGGACCCCATTCCCGGGATCCACAACAGTTTTTATATGGCAGGTATTTAGATTGTCTCCATGAATATACATTGACATTGGCATGGCCAAAGATGCATTTCGAAAGATAATCTAATTTGAAAACAAAGAAAAGAGTGCTGGATTTCTGTATGATATCTGTCTTTCCGTATAGAACTGAATATTGGACAATCTCATCAAGGATGACGGATAGGTTTCAGGCAGCAGAAATGTGGTTCTACAGAAGGATGATGAGGATACCATGGACTGAGAACGTGAACAACGATGAGCTGTTGGAGAAGATGCAAATGAGAAGAAAACTCATACTTAACATCAAGAAGATAAAAATGAAGTTCCTAGGATACGAAATGAGGAAGAAGGGTCTGGGGAATTTAATACTCACAGTACGATAAGAAGGAAATGGAGACAGTTCATCGTTATCATATATTTCACTGATCTTATCATGCCGAAACTGTCTAAGAGTAGCAGTGGCAGCGAATGCTTGACAATCTCATCAAAGATGAAGGAGAGAATCGAGGCAACAGAAATATGATTCTAGAGAAAGATGCTGAGTATTCTATAGAGCGAACATGTGAGAAACGACGAAGTTCTGGAAAGGATGCAAACGAAAAGGAAATTTATACTTGGCATCAGGAAGAGACAGCTGAGGTTTCTGGGATATGAGGAAGGAGAGCTTGGAGAATCTGATACACGGATAGAAGGAAAGAGGGACAGGGGGAAAGCAGTGAGAGACGTACTTGATAGTTTGAGTAATACGATGGCAGAGCGGTATTTGGGAGAGATACCAAGAGAAAAAATATTGAGTGCGACATGAGACAGGGGCCAAATGGCAGTCCATGACCGCCAACGTCCTGAAGGGGCAAGGCATATAAAGAAGATTTAGATGAACTCACGTATTGTAGTTGTCTCGGTTTTATCTTTATGGAAGAGGTCTTCTGTGTATTTTTTATATCTTTGAATTATGTTAACTCTCACAACAGTGGAATGACTATATAGAATCCATGGGGATATCCGCCGGTAAGAGGGGCGGTTTTCTGTGTAAGGCTAAGAAGAGCAAATCTACCATCCGCACGTGCATTGAATACTGCTACCATATCTGGTCGGGTACCCCTTCTATCCACCTAGGGGTACTTAATAAAATCCAACAGTGAATCTATAATGTGATCGATCCCGACTTGACAACTTAGATACAGTTACTTTCTCGCCACTTCCTGACACCCCCAATGTAACTTTCCGGTGTCTTTTCTACAAATACTTTCACAGCTTCCGCTTCGACGAGCTTAGCTTCCTGGTGAACCCTATATATCAATTTACTCGAGCCACAATATTAGAAATTATGTCCACCCTTTTTCTGTGAAACCAATAAAATATAAACGCATGTTCTACTCCATCAGCTTCTTTTCTCGCACTTCCCGCCTGTGGAATTCCCTTTCTTTTTACTTGCTTCCCCAACAGCTACAATCTCCAAGAATTTAAATGTAAAGTCAATAGTCATCTGCTATCTCACTAATTTGTATCCCCTCTCATGCTCTTTTCTCCGTCCCCTCCACTCTCATCAGTATTCTCATCCTTCTCTTACCCACTTCCTGACACCCCCAATAAACTGTCATCTTTTTGTCATAACTTTTCTCCTATGTAACCCCCTGTACAACAGTGGCAGTAGACTGCCTTGCTTAGGGCGATATGATTCAAATATATATATATATAGTTGTAAGTTTAAAAATGTATTTTTTTGACAGTATTTATTTATTTATTTCTATTATTAAATTTGATATTTCAGACCGTCCTCGGCCTTTCATCAGAAACAAATGATTTTAAAATTTAAATTTGAAGCGTTTTCACGAGGAGCGTTCGTGGAGAGATTGTTTACATCACGTGACGCAGAAAGCGACAGATTTTTTTTAATATTTGTAAACGTAAACCTATCTTTAATAATACTTATAAATGTTGTTTTAAAGAAAATTTTTTAAGTGTATCTAAAAAATATTTAAGTATTGAATTATTTATAAAGATTCAAAACACCTAAGTCCCTATTTAACCCTAGCCTGTGTGTATTTAATTTTAAAATCCAGTATTTTTTCTTTCTGTGTGAGTATGTAGTTCTATATCAAATATAATAGAAATAAATAAATAAATACTGTCAAAAAATACATTTTTAAACTTACAACCTTTTAGTAGTTTTTCCTATACATATTAAGACAGTATATGTGGAGCATTATGTTATATATATATATAACTTTCTGTAGAGAGTCGATTTAATCCTGATATTTTCTGTATATAAATTGGCAAACGGATTGCAGCAGATTCCAATTTAAAATATCTGTAGCAAACAGTTGATTGACATGGATTTGTGCCGCCTCGCAGTCTATCTGACCATTGAATGCTTTGGGGCGTGTCGACGCAAAAATGCATGAACTCATATCTGTCAGACAGGGAATAGTATCTAAACAGTTTATGATCGTCAGTTTGTATTACAGAAAAAAAAACAAAAACAAAAAAAGAACAAGATAAAATGATAAACGAATCAATTATTCTTTTTGGAAAAGAATGGTTTTAGATAACGTTCTAAATAAATGGTATGAATTTTAATCTAACTTTCAATTTGGGATGTACATAGAATAGAACGCAAATATTCTACGGCATATGATTAGTTAATAAAGAATATTTCATCATTAGTTCATAACAAATGAAATAACAACGAAATAATGACTAAGCTAAACGCCTGTGCAGAACTGGATTTGACTGAGTGACTTGTTTTACGGCTTATCAACCTTTTGCGGATAGGCTAAACTATCGTCCGGTTTGACACTCCACCCACGTCTATTGAACAGATGTAGAAGCTCATCCCTGGTTCCCTGTTTAGGATGTGGTCTCCGGCTTTCTCTTTTCCAATCTTTTCACTGTTTTCTTTTTCTTTTTTTTTCTTTTTTTTCAATTGGAGTAGATAGACTAAACTATCGCCCGGTTTGACACTCCACCCACGTCTATTGAACAGGTGTAGAGGCTCATCCCTTGTTCGCTGTTTAGGATGTGGTTTCCGGCTTTCTTTTTTCCAATCTTTTCACTGTTTTCTTTTTCTTTTTTTTTTTTCAATTGGAGTAGATAGACTAAACTATCGCCCGGTTTGACACTCCACCCATGTCTATTGAACAGATGTGGAAGCTCATCCCTGGTTCCCTGTTTAGGATGTGGTCTCCGGCTTTCTCCTTTTCAATCTTTTCACTCTTTTCTTTTTTATTTTTTTCAGTTGGAGGAGATAGGCTAAACTGTAGCCCGGTTTGACACTCCACCCACGTCTATTGAACAGGTGTAGAGGCTCATCCCTTGTTTCCTGTTTAGAATGTGGTTTCCGGCTTTCTCATTTCCAATCTTTTCACTCTTACGTAGCCCCCTGAACATCAGTGGCGCTACCGCTTTGCTCGGGGTGATATGATTAAAAAAAAATAAAGCTAGAAAATAATTATTAAATCACACCGATGTTTTTAGAGATAAAAATGATATCTTCATGCACGTCTTACAATTTCACCCATAGCTAGGGAAACAGGTGGATTCATAGCTTTCCCAGGGGCATTTGCGCATGTTAATATAATGAACTCGACTGAAATTAGGACTCAGCTTTCCGATATATTCTTAATAGTTATCTATTGCATCACACGCACATCTAGGCTTACAGCACCTCGTATTCCCAATCAGCCAACCATTTAGGTATTAACCAAGATTAATTTATAGAGAAGCTTGTTCAAAAATATGCATTGAATATTGCTGCCATATCTGGTCGGGTGCTCCTGCTATTTATCTAGATGTCCTTGACAAAATCCAACGGAGAATCTGTAAAATGATCGATCCCGACTTGGCAGCTTAGATACAGTCACATTCTCACCGGCGCAATGTGGCTTCCCCGTGTCTCTTATACAAATACTTTCACGGCTTCTGCTCCAATGAACTTATCTCTCTGGTGCCACCTATATATGAATTTACTCGAGCCACAAGGTTAGCAACTAGGTCCCACCCTTTTACTGCCAAACCAATAAAATATGAACACACATTCTACTCCATCTTCTTTTCTCGCACTTCCTGCCTTTGGAATTCCCTTCCATTTACTTGCTTTCAAGACAGCTAAAATCTACAATAATTTAAATGTAAAGTCAATCGTCATCTCCTAACTCACTAACCTGCATCCTTTCTCTCGTTCTCTTTTCTCCGTCCACTCCACTCTCATCAGTATTCTCATCCTTCTCTCACCAACTTCCTGACACCCCCAATGTAATTTCTGGTGTCTTTTCTACAAATACTTTCACAGCTTCCGCTTCGATGAGCTTAGCTCCCTGGTGAACCCTATATATCAATTTACTCGAGCCACAATATTAGAAATTATGTCCACCCTTTTTCTGTGAAACCAATAAAATATAAACGCATATTCTACTCCATCAGCTTCTTTTCTCGCACTTCCCGCCTGTGGAATTCCCTTTCTTTTTACTTGCTTCCCTGACAGCTACAATCTCCAAGAATTTAAATGTAAAGTCAATAGTCATCTGCTATCTCACTAACTTGTATCCCCTCTCTCATCTCTTTTCTTCTCTCACCAACTTCCTGACACCCCCTATAACCTGTTTCTCTTTCTTATAAATTTCCTTCTATGTAACCCCCTGCAAAACAGTGGCATTAAAATGGTTTGCTTGGGGGGTTATGATTATAAAAAAAGAGAAAAATATTCGAAAACAATTATTCATAAAACATTTATTTGAATTGTAAATTGTTTGAATGAAAATTATTGGAAAGAACAATTATATGAAATAATAATTATTCGAAATATCTATGCACGGAATAGTTATGTGATCTTGTTTTGAGAGAGTCAATGTAGATTTATCTAGAACTAATAATACATATGAATGATGCCGTAGAACCTTTCTGCAGAAAATGTCATTCCATAATCCCACGATATGAAAATTCTTAGTACAGAACTGGCAACAATTCTGTCTTTCCAGCCTGCCTTCCTAATTATGTGTCTACAATTTTCCCTTTGTTGTATACGCCATAGAAATTCACATAGAAATAATTACTTCTTGTCTTTTATTGTATTTTTTAATCAACTGACATTCTCACAAATATTTGCAGGTTATTTAAAGCCAGAAAATATTTTCAAATTGTAAGAATGTTTTTTAAATAAAAAAAAGGTTAAGGGATACAAGACTTGCAAATTAACCCATATCTAGGGGGCGACGAGAATTTATACCTTTCTTTACAGGCATTTAAGCGTAAGTAAATTTAAAGAATTGATCAAACCCAATTCTAATTGGGTTCGATAAATTCTCGGCTTTCTGATTAACAATTCCGAGCCATTACCTATTATTAACCTGACCATACATGCTCGTTGTTTATTTTGGATTTGTCGCCTTCACATTGTAGTAGGATCAGTTGGGCATTGTCTGTGAAAAAAAGAGCAACATGGTACAAGTCATCCCAGCAGATATTTGGTGCCATAAGAACATCTATCTAAACTTATTTATAAATGGAACTTTGTCTCTGTGTGTATGTGTGTGTCCGTTACCTATAGACTCCGAAACGGCTGAACCGATTTTCTTGAAAATTTACACAGTTATACTATAAGTGTCTGCGAGTGTTTTTAGTTAGGATTTGTGTCGCGGTACCCCCGATTGGAATGTTGTGAGAAGCATGGAACCACCTCTTAATTGGTGTTGTTCTCAGGTCCACACCGACCCGTGATAATAGCACCTGATAGGGTCCCAGCTAAGAGCAAATAATTAACCCTCAACCTGGGGCCATAACACTATGAAATTATAAAAATAGACTTTTATAGAAATATATACATAAAAATAGACTTTTATAGAAAAATATACATTTTCTAAAGAAAAATATTACCAACAATACTTTTCTGAAAGAAAAAAAACATTCTCATAACACATTTTTGAAGGAAAAGAATTATTGCCAAAAATACATTTTTGAATGCTAAACGAGAAGACATCTTTAGTTTTCTAAAATAAAAAAATAATTTTTCATAAAAATCTGATTAAATCAACCGTTTCACTATAACCAAACATTAAAAAAATACCTTAAAACCTTACCATTTTGATATTAATTAACCCACAAAGGTTGATATGCCGTTAAACAAAACTCAAACAACATAAAATCCAGACGGTGGACTACATCAAGTGACTTGAGGTGGTAGTACTGTCCTAAGTGAATATTGTGGCTGCTGGAAAACCTTATGTTTGTCAGCAGGATTCTACACATTGCAACACAAGCAGGAAAACCTAGTCATGGTCGTCAGATAAATTGTGCGATAAAATCGTTTCTTACATTTTGCGCCTTAAATCCCCAGACTAGAAGCTTTCTTGATTATTCTGTGTGGTGCACAGTTGAGTGAGAAACCCAAAAAGTCTTTGTAGTTCAAAAGAGGAAATAGAGGCAATGATTATGGCAGCATTCCCCGGCTTAAACATAGAGACCATTCAAAAGAGCTGCAAGAGATTCCGAAATTGTCTGGTTGCTATGGTGGAGGCCAATGACGATTTTACTGAATAAATTAACTCTTTTGCATTTAAAATATTTTTGTGTAATTTTGGTTAATTCATCTATTAAAATCTGATGTCAGTGTTATTTTCACTTTTGCGTAATTTAGACAATGTACCTATCGCACCCTATATATATATATATATATATATATATATATATATATATATGGAGAGAGAGATTAACTAATCATTTCTCATGCATATCGATGGGAATGATGAATTGAAAATCTCGCTGTCGAAGTGATTTCTCTCTTATGCATTTTTTTGTCTGCAAAACGTGACCAAATGTGAATCGAATTGCTATAGTGCTTCTATAATCAATATCTTTCTGAGTGGTCTTCACTCATTGAATTCATTTTTAACATCGGGTACAGAATGAAAGCCGCGTTCTGAATCATCATCCCTTTTTTTTCTCGGAAGGAAGGTTGAAGTTCGGCGCTTTTGCTGCTCCCACACCCATTTCAGGAATAAATATTTGTTTTTGATTAAATTAATGGAAGATATGCAGATGACACGGTGTCTACGGTAGACGTTAAAATAAAACTGCGGGAAAGTCTGGACAAGGTTCGATAGGAATTCAGTTAAGTGCCATACGTGGTACACACTTTGGGCGATCATGTCTTGAAAGAGACATGACTGACTGGGCAGAAGATTATCCCGCTGTAGGTTGTCATTGCTTTCTGCGGTAGACAGGTTGTCAGCCAAGGTTATAGAATCCAATCTGTCCTATTATTTAACCAATAACTGGGGGGAAGAGACGGATTAATAAATTTCCCAAAGGTATTTGAGCGTAAGTTAATGCAAGGAAATTCAACTGGAAATCGAACTCGGCCCCCCGATTTGTCGTTCTGAGTCGATATCTATTGCCCCACAACTCACATCTTTGAAAGGAAAGTGGTGGAAATACCTAACCATAAAGTATAAGTAGAAACCATATATGATAGTAAAAGAAACGCTTCAATTTGCTTATTGCTATAACAGACGAAAAAATGTCACCGAAATTTGAAACTAGTTGAAAATAAAGAAAAATTACTTTTTTTCTCCCCAAATTAATTTACCCTAATAAAAGAGATAACGCCACAAAGACGCAAGGTTCTACTGGAAGAGAAAGTAAATACGTTAGAAGGAACCGGAATCCCAATCTTGAACAGAAAACAAGGAATAAACGTCTACTACTGTTCAAAATACTGTGTAAGAGTGTGAACCGGGCGATAGACGAATCTATCTACTCCTATTAAGAATATAATAAATAAATACATTTCCAAGTTTTAGGCTGAGACGCTAGAAATACCGAGTTGAGGTAGATTTTACAATGAACCGGAAGCCCAATCCTAAATAAGAAACAAAGAATAAACGTCCAATCCTGTTCAAAAGAACGGGAAGAGAGTGAACAAATAGAAAATTCTTGTATGAAACAAAGAAAGGGATGTTGAACTGCTATTTGATTTCAGTCCTCCTCTATGATAGTGAATGCTGGACATTTTTTCAGAGACATAGAAAACACTTAAGGCAACAGATGTACGTTTTTACACATATAGTGAATACCATGGAAGAAGCATTTGAACAATTGGGAACTTTATAGAGAAATGGAAACAAAAGAGATACTCATATGTTTGAATCTGAAAAAGATAGTTTTATGATACATAATAAGGAAAGGGGGTATGGAGAATTTGTCACTCACAAGAATGAAACAGTGAGTAACCTACTTAAGTAACTTATGAAAATGGATCACAGAACAGGAAGTGGCAAGGACAGAAAAAATTTCTTATTTTTAAGGAAAAATCTGTGGTACAAACCTAAACATATATTATGACGAAAGTACGGATTATCTTTTATGTACCCTTGCAGTTTTGTTCCACAATGGAAGGTTTGTTTTTTATTTTAATAAACCATCTCTACTACATCCTTCTTTGATGGTCTGAGTACCAAGCCTACCCTCAATCATTTACGGTTACGTCACATACTTCAGTTCATTTATCTAAAAAAAAAAGTAAAGTGCCATAACCCCTCTGCGATAAGCTGGAGTAAACTGAGAATGAAATTCTTGGTTGAAATTTTTAAAATGTTTCTATTAAAACAATTTTTCTCAAGTTCGCAAACTGTTAAAACGCTTTTCAGTACCGATGGAAGCTTCTTTCCTAACTTTTTGTTGGAAGTGGTGATGAAATTCAACATTATTGTTCTTCTAGTTATATGTTCTGTCCTTTCTAGTCTCTTGCTGCTGCTGTTATTGTTGTTGTTGTTGTTGCTGATGAAAGTCTTTAATTGATTTCTTTACAGTAACAAGGCCCGGGGACCACTGGAGGTAGTGAATTCCGTTAAGGGGTTGTTTATACGGATAGGAGAGGAAGATAGCAGTCAATTCTAGGCTTTAACAGAGTAATACTGTAGTGATCGGGGAAATATTCTCTTGGGAGTCGGTTCCAAAGAGCAGTGGTTCTCGGAAAAAAAGCTGTTTGAGTATATACGGAGGGAATGTGGGTGTTTGCTAGAATGTTAAGGTTAAGTGACATGGTGTGTCCTAGTTGTTTTTTTTGTTTTTTTTTTTTGTTGTTGTTTTTTGTTGTTGTTGTTTTTTTAATTCTTTCATCATAAGCAAGACGGTACCACCACTGATGCGCAGGAGGCTACATAAAAGTGTAAAAGTTTAGTCAGGAGGAGAGTGAAGAGGAAGACGAACCAGTTACAGGGGGTGTCAGAGAAAGGGAAAGAGAAAGATGTGAACACAGGAGTAAAGACAGCTGCGAGGGTAGAGAGAAAGGAAAAGAACAATATACACGGGGTGATGTAGAAAGGACTGGAATCAAGTGGATAAGAGAAGGGAATTGACATTGCATGTAAATTCCTGGAGGTTATGACCGTTAAGAAAGCAACTAAATGGAAGAGAGTTCCACAGGAGGGAAGTACGAGCAAAGAAGCTGATGGAGTAGAATTGTCGCCTGCATTTGGTTGATTTAACTAAATGGGTGGGACATTGTTTCCAGTCTGATTGTACGAGCAAATTCTTCAGAAAGATAAGCACGTGGGTGCAGAAGCCATGAAAATATTTGTAGAAGAGAAGGTGAGCCACATCCGGCCGGTGAGAAAGTGGATGCAGTTGAGCTGCCAGGTCGGGATCAATCACATTACAGATTCTTCTTTTGGAGCCTGTCAGAACACTAAGATGAACAGCAGGGGCGCCTGACCAGATATGACAACAGTATTTTATGCACGGTCGGATGGTTGATTTGTATAGGTGCAAAGTTTAGACATGGCGGAACCCAGAAACGTAGGTCGTCCGAGCAATTTCCATGGAAATGGCGATAGATCAGGGTAGGTTCTGTTCAAATATGACGACGGTACTTTATTTTCGGCCTCATCTGGCTCTTATGAAGGTAGAGGCGGTTTCTGTTATTTGGTATTTTGTTTGATTTTTTACGCTGTGTTTGATTTTCTAGTGGCAGTCAACGATGCTCGAAGGTCATCTCTAAGATCAAAAATCTTCCTAAAAGTCATTTTAACCGTTATTCTTAGAAACCGGTTGTATAGAGATTACATATAGTACAGGGAGCACTGGCTCTTATCACATGCAGTACATGGAGTAACGGGTTACAGTGTAGCCAACAAAAAAAAAAACAATTAATTTATTGCATATGTGAAGATATATAGGTAGATAGATTGTCGCCGTCTAGTGTTGATATCTATACATATATAATGCTTATATCGAGTGTTTAATACTCAATTTTTGATCATACTAGGGTTAGACCAGTACACATTTGTATTAAAAAGTGTTCGATACAATTATATTGTAGAACTTTTTAATATTTTCCATTTTTAAACGAGTTATTTCTCTACCCAGGTTTCTACCATGAGTGGTGTCTTTAGGCGATTTTTAATAACTCTTGAAGTCACCACCCGTGGTAGAAACCTAGGTCGCGTAATAACTCGTTTACAAATGGAAAATATATAATGCTTATATTTATTTCTACATTGTTCCTGACACTGGGCAATCTACTTCTATTGTTCCATTCTAATTAAGAGACCTGGAGTAAGAAAAACAACAGGGAGACAGGGACACATGCCTTTCCTAAAACTTATTGAATTTATCCTGTTTCCTGCGCAGGCAGCTTTTACGCCGCCCTTCCTCTCCGCAAGTGAGGGGTCTTGAGGAAAAATCAGCTAAAAACTACACAATCAAATATTTAAATTCTTACTGCGTGTCCATTCATTTGGTGATGGAAAACTGGTAATATCGCATCCATTAATTTGAAATTACATTGAATACACTGTTTTCCTTGATTGGCTGACTCGAGTACTTTTTCGACCAACGCGTTGCTTCCCAGAGGCTTCTCACTCAGCTTCCCATCGGTTGTTTAATAGCATGTATCGAGCTAGATAGAAGAGCCGCGAAGCAATTCCCGTTATCACAATCTGTTATCGGAATTTAGCATTG